>JALGBA010000087.1:0-495974 GCA_023970755.1 Azemiops feae | reverse complement strand
GGACTGCTTCCAGCTGAATTAAATGCACTCTCCCAGCTCAATTAAATGAGTTCTACTTCAACTTGTGAATAATATTTCTAAGGCAATAGAAAGTTTATGGAGGTAATAAGTTCCATATATGTGACAGCAAGGTTAAAAAAAATATTCTGTGTAATTGCTGCCTGGCAGTTAAAGCCTAGTTCTACCTAACTAGATGTCAGTCAAGATGCAGCCCAGTTCTATTGTGAGTTCAATTTTTCTGCCTAGATTAATCATAAATCTCTCATTCTGGTGGTTCAGTTTTTCTATGGACAAGTTGGTGCTGGAGCATTGCACATTCAGGTCTAGCTTTCTTCTCTTCCTTGGTCCCTCTTGGTCTCTTGTCTGTCTCCATATTAGTTTTTTTTTTTTTTTTTTGGCCAGAGTAGTCAAGATCAAAGGAGAAAACTTGACTTAAATTCTCCATTCCAAATTCAACTTCTACAGCTTGATTGCTCCAAGGCATCTCATAATGACTCAAAAATTATGTTTGGGTATATCAACTCTTTAATTTCTAAATAAATTAATGTACCCATTTATCTATGATTATGTCACTTGCCAAGGTTTTTTTTTATTGTACACCACTGGAGTCATGTCCATAGGTGAACAGCTATATAAATTTGATAAATAATAAAATAAGGTATGTCCCCACAACTGAAGGTCGGGATTGTGCCTATTGTATGTTTCCAAGGATCTGCTAAGAGTAAAAAAGAGAAATTCTCTTGCTTTGAGTTGAGATAGATGTACCTGCTTTGTTATTTCTTCAGAAATTACTCTGAATTGATCCATGTTGTCCCAATCTATGATCTTCACATTCTAAAGAAACCTATTTATTTAGCCTCTCAAGTCCCAATAGGCCCCTGGTATTATTCTTGCATCTCATCTGGTGAACTCTTATAGTCTACCTTCATGGTTCATGATTTGTAGATCTACATATATGTACAACAACTCCTGAGATTGGTATCCTAATCAAATATCTTTCTGTGAAGAAAAAAATATATATCTGTATTTCAACTTTTAATCTAACTTCTCATTTTTTTCCAGTGTGCTTATTATCCTGTCTCTGTAAAACTTCTCTCTATTTTTAAGATTGTTCGATATATGTCTATGTGTCAGACTTCCTTCCTAACAATCTGGATTGGAAGCAATTATTCAAAAAAAAACCACAATTCTCTCAGACCTCTTATCAGGAATTTGCTAAAAAGAATTTTAAACTTAACAATACAACAATTGTAGTGCATATTCTTCTTTCAGCTGAGATCCTATATATAGACATTCCAACATGGCAAAACACTGGTCCATTTTCTCACACTTTTGTTGTAAAAAAAAAAAAAGAGTAGAGTTATCTTTTTCAGGAGATTGAGGCAATCTGTACCTGCTGATTGTTTTAGCAACTGCTACTAGACTGCTTATCAGCATGAAAAATTACTCTCATAATATGCAGGTATGCATAAAGCAGTGAAACAGGATGCATAATAACATATTTTAAAGTAAAACTTTATTACCATTTTTTCTTTTGATCTTGTAATAACTGGAGGGATATTGGGGGGGGGGGGGAAAGGCCGGAAGCAGTTGGGACAGATTGTTTATTTTTTCCTTGAATTGGTATTGCTAGTTTGCCATCTTTTATGTCCAATTAAACTACAGATTAAAGGAGTGACATGAGGGAATTATGCAAATGATAGGACTGATATTCTTGCATTAGATGCCATTTGCATGACATCATAATGCTATGCCATCACTTGGACACAACTGTGACTTGTAATGAACAGCTGGGATAGGACTCAAAGTATTATGTATCAAACATCTTCCTAATGTGAAGCACACCTGGAGTCCTATTCTTACAACAGCTGGAAACAGAAGCCAGTGTAGAGGTGTGGCATGAATAGACATTCCTAGTTGTCCTTGATCATTCAACAGCCCTAAACCAACCACACCTGATTCCTCAGCTTTCTTGTGTCAAGCTTTGTTTTAAAACTGAAAGTACTTTCTTCCCCAAATATGATTCTCTCAAAATTCCTTTATTTACTTAATAAGAAAGGAATGGGAGTTACAAGAATTCTGGCATCTGAACTGCACCCCAAATGCACCCAATATAACACATAAGGGCAAAGTCTTTTCCATTTGTTTTTTTAACTGGCTTTCTGAGAACCAGAAAACTGGTAGGTCTGTTCCCTGATAATGAAGACGCCTGCACGGAGCTATTTATACAGCTGTCTCCTGAATCTTTAACAGTCTGGGGTGGTTCCAGTTAAATAGGACAGCGAGAAGGCTGCAAAGTTCATCCCCAGCCTCTTTATTTCCAAGAGTGCTTCTTTGCATAACATACACCTGCCTCAGGCATTCTGCAAACATAAACATGGTATATGCCTGCAGCCCAATGCTTTGTTTGAAATTGTGGACACCTGCCTGCCCAGAACATGGAAAAAGTTGGAAGCGTGAAGTTCATGTTGGGAAAATAGTGATCTTCTTTGTTTAGGCCACCGGTTTCCCTCTGGGTAAATGAATATTTTGTGATTGATCACAATTACCATGAAAGGGCATTTTGTGTGGTAGCTGTTTTGAGAGAGCACTCACAACCAGCTCCCCAAATGTCACAAGGTTCTACCAGTTGTCCCCAAATTTCCTATTCTTTGAAGTATAATATTGGAGACAAGAGTTCCAGCTGCTCTACTGTTGTTATCTGGTAATTCTAGTAGAAAGGTATTTCGATATTTCAAAAGATTTATTTTTAGACATAATTTGTTTGCCTCCGTTTAAATCAGTAATCGCCTGTCTTGTATCTTTGGCATCGGAGTGCATTTTCAAAAGCCAGCATTCCAAAATAAAGAGAACTTTCAGGGGGTCCCTGCCATAACAAAGGGGGAAAAGTGAAGCGTCTATACTTGGCAGAGTAAGAAATAAACATGATTCATAATGAAAAGCTACTTTTAGAAATACAGTCTGATGTCTAGCCACAATGTAATTAAGGACCTCTGAGCCTTCCACAAGAGTGGCATTTACTCTAAAATAATCACAATTACAGTACAAAATAATGACAATGAACTGCCACTCCAGCAAAGTAATTGAGTTGTTTTTTAAAAAAAATAAAAAATCCTGAAAGAATAATTTCCTAACGGATACAAATTCATAAATGCAGTAAAGAACTGCTTGGGTGAAGATGCCATGACAGATTGGTTGAAATGCTGTGACATCCCTTGGAAAGTTCCTCGGTTGCCATTGGCCATACTGTTCCATAACAGAATGCAGGGCAGCAAGAAAGACGTACAGTAGGAAATAGTAATCTGTGCAGCAACAACAACAACAACAACAAAAAAGAGTCTGAAAATAACAAGAAGAAAAACAAGAGGGGCTGAAAAGCAAAGTTTGGGCATTTGAAATACTCTGGAGTATTGCAAGGGATGAGAAGAGATGAAAGACTAGAGAATGGATAGAAAGGAAAGTTGCCACAGCAGTGATAACAGATGTGGACAAGTAGAGGGAAAGGAGCTGGTATCCAAAAAGTCAAGATGGCGCCTTGCAACCAGACAATTGAAGACCCTTCCCCTTTTTTTTACACGTGTCATTCTTCTCTCTTGCTTACCACAGGCTGGAAGAGTATAATCTCCATTTTTAAAAAACCCCAACCAGCAGTAACCAGACTGGTTTTACCTTGCACTTTTTGCTGAATGTGCTAGACCAGACATGTCAAACACAAGGCCCGGGGGCCGGATGCGGCCCGCGATGTGGTTTCATGTGGCCCGCGAAGCCATCCTGGAAACAGTGAGGGAATGGCCCCCGCTGCCTTGGCCCCGGCCCAGGCCGCCCGGGAGCCAATGTACAATTTTGTGGCCATCTATGCTGAAACGCATTCAGTCTTAGCTCCACAAGGCCGTCTGGAAACAGCAAGGGACCGGCCCCTTCCGCGTTGGCCCCACCCCCTGGGTGTGCGCTGGGAAGGTATCACCCTTTGTGAGGAATGAAGAAATGCACGATTGCCTGGAAGTGGCCAACAAATGGCCCTCGCCTACTTCACATATCTGGCTTGATGGGCTCCGGGGGAGGGGTTTCAGCAGGTTCTTCCAGTGGACCATGCCTTAGCGCTTGCCCTGGTCCCACCCCCTTCTGCCAGAGACCCTCAGATCTGTCCCACTCCTGCCCAGGCCCCCACAGGCCCCCTTGACGCGAACGATGTAGAGCTGGCCATGCCCACCCAGTAGGCCACACCCACTCCAGCCACACCCACCCAGTAGGCCACACCCACCCTGGCCACACCTACCCGCCCCCCCAAGGACAACCGCAATGCTGATGCGGCCCTCAATGAAATTGAGTTTGACACCCCTGTGCTAGACCTTTGCTCTCCAGTATGCAAAGCAGTGCAAAATTAAGTAAGCTAAGAAAAAAGGAACAGGATTGCTCCTATCTCTCAGCCCCTGATATTTCTTTTGTGAAGCTGCTAGGCAACTCTTAAAACAAAACCTCATAGAGATTTAATTACCATACAATGTACAGTCCAGGGACAATCTGAAAAAAAAAAGGGCTGGCAAGCATAACTGAAGATTCAATCCCCAACCATTCTCTCAAATAAAGCAAGATACCAGGGCCACTGTTGCTGTACTTAACAGGGTCTTTTGGATTGTGAGTCTCCCAACTTCCTCCCCGAGTTCCAAAATTATTGGTGCAATTGCTTTCTAGCATGATTAGAAATAAGAAATATGACAGGGAATATGAAATGTCCGACAAAAGGCCTGTTTTTTTGCTAATCCTTGAGCAATTACTTCTTGGGGGAAAAAAAAACCCCTATGTAAATATGCTGGGCTTTTCCATTTTATGTTTATTCGCTTAATTTATATCTAAAACTGTGATTTTCCCCTTCCCCCAATCTGTTCATAAATTCTTTCCTGTCTCTACCTATTATTTGCATCAAAGTGGAAATGACAGCTGAGTTGGTTTTAAGTTCCATGCTGGTCTGTACAATATTTTTTGCTTTATCCGTAGAGGAAGTCTGAGGCTGATAATAAAATGTTCCCTGTTCCAAGAGCTGTTTAATAAACCACCCAGACAAATGGAGCTTTATTCTCTAAACTCTGCTTGGCTGGCGAGGAGGTCTCCCTGCAGTAAGAGCTGAGCATGCAAATCCCATAGCAAAGGAGAGACAGCACTTTTTCACCCAAACAATGTCTAGACAGGCTGAAAACAGATAAATTAACAGGCAGCAACAGAAAGCATCACTCAGAGGCAAGAGAGTAGATATTTGTCACCTCAGCAAAGGTTTATATGAAGATTCAAGGCCCAGTACAATCTTTCGGAAAGCACCATGTATTTCCAATGGCTCTTTAACCAATCCTATTTTTCCCCCTCTCTTGAGCTGTTTACAAAATTAGCAGCTGTCTTAAAGAAAGTTGACATTTACTGAAACAAGAAACCCCTCCTGTTTGAAAGGCTGTCTCAATGAGAGTGCAAGATTTGGGATGCAGGGTGGGTTTAACAACTAGAGTTGGGGGAGCCTGACACCAGATTTCCTGTGTTAAATGAAGCAATTTCAAGGGAGCAATGAAGTGCCTCTATTTTCATGCATCGTATTCTGTATTCATGAGAATTATCTGCCTAGGCCTAGGGCTTGTGTCTGTATGCAGGCTAGTTTTCTGAAGTAATGAAGGGAAATGAAGTAAAATCATAATATGGACAGGTGAGATGCTGAGGAATCAACCCCTCAAAAATTTCAAAAGGTGGAACCTGAACATTCCAGATACAATGTCCACGATTTATACATTCAAAATTTATATAGAGGTGCAAATAGGATTCTACTCGAGTGTGCAGCAGCATCACAAAAAACAGAAGACTCCCCCTTTCTCCTATGTATCATCTGTCTGTCTATCTATCTATCTGTCTGTCTGTCTGTCTGTCTGTCTGTCTATCTGTCTATCTATCTATCTATCTATCTATCTATCTATCTATCTATCTATCTATCTATCTATCTATCTATCTATCTATCTATCTATCTATCTATCTATCTATCTATCTATCTATCTATCTATCTATCTATCTATCTATCTATCTATCTATCTCTCATATAAAAATACATTTGTGAGACAGGTGTCTTAAAAATGAAAATAAGTTGGAAAGTTTCCAGGCAGTTATAACAAAATGAGAGTTTGCAAAATCTGCAATAGGGATAGATAACAACAACAACAAAACTTACCCAAAGATTTGCATTTCAAAAAAAAATAGGGAATTTGTGCTGAAAGCTATGTATGTTAGAAGAAGCAATGTAGAAAATCTTCACAAGCCAAGACCCCAAAATGGATGCAGATTGTTTCTCCATGTCTATAAAATACCCAAGGGATCAAATTACTGCTTTTCTAACTCAGACAATAAAATGGACCAGAGTCAAACAGATCTATGCATTCCTAGCCAGATGGGCATCCAATTTGTACTCCTTCATTAAGCTCTGGCCAAAGAGAAGGAGATTAACTACAAACAGTCCTGCATGGTAGCTGCTTCCTTTCTTAACTTTAAAAATTCCAATCTGGATTAAAGTCTCTTGGCAGTGGAGCAAGGTTGGTCCTCCACAATGTGCAATCAGGTACCTTAATTCAGAAGATTTTAAAGATTAATGTACAGTTTTACAGAAGATTTTAAAGATTAATATCCAATTGACGCTAAAGGTGTTTCTTTTGGGACTGATTGACAGAAAGTTGAAATAAAGCCACAGAACTTTGTTTTTATAGATGATGAGACAACCCATGACCGGTTGGCTCATCCTTTTGGAGATATTTTCTTACCTAAACTGAGAACCAAAGCAACCAGAGGCAGATTGCTATTGAAGGAAACTTCATTTTATTAAAAAAGAAAGACGTGTAGCAAGACAAATACAGATGCTTTTTGTTTAATGAAGGATGCTTTTAATGACAATATTTGTGGTTGAATTGCCATTCTTTTAAGAATACTTCAATTGAATGGAAACTAATCAAGGAGACAAGCAACCTAGACCTGAGGAGAAACTTCCTGACAGAACAATTAATCTTTGGAACAACTTGCCTCCCAAAGATGTGAGTGGTCCAACACTGGAGGTTTTTAAGAAGAGATTGGACAACCATTTTTCTGGAATGGTATAGGGTTTCCTGTCTGAGCAGGGGGTTGAAGTAGAAGACCTCCAAGGTCCCTTCCAACTCTGTTATTCTGTTATTCTTCAGCTTAAAGTGACATACAGCTGACCATGCTGGAATACTGGTTTCTCCATATAAATCAGCACATTCTCCATGGTTTGTCCTTGCTCTTTATGTATAGTTTATGTATATGTATAGCTCTTTATGTATAGTGAAGAGCAAAGCATGACTGTATTGGGAATTGTTAGCAGAACCATATCTTTCTGTTTCATCAGTTTGATTTTTATGAATTTTTATGAATTTTGTCTTCTCCAATATCCAGTAAGAACTCCAAACATCTTCCTTCTCCCTCACTCAGCTACATGTTTCTCTCCCACTGAAACTTGACAAAGCTTCTCCATGAGTATGGCCTTTTTGATGCATGAATTCTCCATATTAGCATCATTTTTTCTTTTCACAACTGATAGAAACTGATGGAAATCACCACAGCAAATGGATAAAATTTCCATGGAAGGCCGAACCGGTGAGAATCGAACTCCTGGCAGTCAGCAGAATTAGCCTGCAATACTGCATTCTAACCACTGCGCCACCAGTTATCAATGTTGCTGCAGCAATGCCGAATGTTACTATTTATCACAACATCTCCATCTCCTTTAACTTTAGGAAGGATCAAGTTGGTAACAAATGTCTTTCCTGTCCATCCTGGGGCATCAATGAAAATTGTGAGAGTGGCAAAGAAACGGTCACAGGATGTTAAAAATGAAGATCACGTGACCACAGCAACAATCCAGTACTGCAGCAGCAGCCAATAGCACTGAAGCAGCCACGACTTCCCCAAATTTCATTCCCTCAGGAGACAATGAGTTCTGGATCCTACCTACAATGAAGGAATGGATGATGAAGGTGATGGAACTTGCTGAGATGGACAAATTGACAGCTTTGATCAGAGAAAAGGCATTCCCTAAGTTTAATGCCAACTGGAAACACCCTTTGGACTTTTTGCATAAAGTAGAAAAAAATGAACATGACATATGGTTTTGATGAATAGAAAAAATAATAGGTTATAGAAAAAACGAAAGTCATGTTGTAACCATAGAACAAGAAGTTAATTTACATTTATATTTATAACTGATGTAAAAGAGAATCAGAAGTTATTTTTTAATATTTTTTCCTTTCTTTTTTCTGCTTTTGTCTTTGTCTTTTTTCTTTACTTCTCTCCTCTACTCTAAATATTAGTTTCTGTTAGTTTTTGTCTTTTTTTGTTTAAAATTCTGGTAAAGTTATTAGAAAAAAAGAAACCTAGTTTAAAAAAAATGTGTAATCAGAGACAGATGTCTTGGAGACTCAGTTTTAACTGTCCCACAATACTCCAGAATTAACTCTATGCTGAGGCAGAGTAGGAAATTTAAAATAGGATCTTAAAAGTGTTGGCTTAACAATATTGTCTCACTCATGTAAAGAATTGCCATAACTGGCAATGAGATGTCTTGTGCTCTGGTTTTGGATGATTTGATTTCTGTTCTAGTGGTCTTTGGTTCTAATAACTGCAACATGTTGTAATTTGAAGACAGCTCAGCAGCTTCCAACATTGCTTTTAGACTACCTTTTAATTTAACTGGTTTAAAATTTATATTCCCAATATTTTATTGTTTTTATGGTAATTTGTTTATGTGTCCCTGGGTGCCTTGAGAAGAAAGAACAGTATAAAAAATAATAATGTAAAACAAAATAACCTGACATCACAATTTAGCAATACGATAATGTATTGTATGCTTTAGACCAGGGGTCCCCAACCTTGGCAACTTTAAGACTTGTGGACTTCAACTCCCAGAATTCCCCAGCCAGCTGGGGAATTCTGGGAGTTGAAATCCACAGGTCTTAAAAGTTGCCAAGATTGGGGATCCCTGCTTTAGACATCAACATTTGAGGAATTATTTTTCTCCAAATGAAACTGGAAAGCTTTGAAATGTGATTATGTTCTAAACATGGTTCTAAGCATCCAATATTCATGTTTTTAACAGTGGTTACCTGACTGCTTCAGCTAGATCTCCTCAGGCGATGCTATCCATTGACCTCAGCGAAGAACATGATTTTAACAAAGGCTTAAAAATGCACAAAACCATTTCATAGGACACTGTTGGAAAAGACTGACTGTTTTTTCATAGCTGCTGTTTATTGGCAATTTCTGTAGACACAAATTACCTGAATGAGATACAGGCTTTTGTCATTTACTGATTTATCAAACTTCAGGGAGCTGGGAATGACAATATATCTAAATGTATAGACAATAAGTAATTTGCAACATCAAGCCTTGTAAAAATAAAAACAAGCCAAATTGTGATTAAAAGCAGTTATAGCGCTAAACTGGAGACTGCTTTTTCAAAGCTGTTGTAAAAACAACAAAAAAAGCAATTTCCTTAAGTGCCTTTTCAAGAGTCTATTCTAAAAAAGAGGTTGAGCTTATTACACAAAAAGATGTTGGATTCAGACATTCAGTTGATGGCACAACACAGAAGTTTTCACTCTGCACAGTCCAACTATTTGCCCTCCTATAAATTTAAGAGTTGCTTTGTGTTTAGCAATCCTAAAGATAAATGTGATCCCAAATCCCAACTCACACTTCACCTATTAGAGTGATTCAAATAAGTGGTGCACCAGAATTGGGGGAAATCAAGTTATCTTTTTGTAAATATCAGTATTTTCATTATGAATATTTATCTGTGACTTGCAACACTGATTCTGCATTTCAAACCATTGACTTGATTTCCACCTCATTTCCAGGGTCTTTTCTGCTAATAACATGCATAGAAAATAAATGCTGTAAGCTTAATACAATAACAACTATTTTACAGACAAGAATTATGAAATCTCTTATGCATTACCCTAGATCAGTGGTGGCGAACCTATGGCACGCGTGCCAGAGGCGGCACTCAGAGCCCTCTCTGTGGGCACCCATGCCGTGCCCCGGAGATGGCGAGGGACTGGCCCCCACCGCCCTGGCCCTGCCCACCCAGTCTGCCATGGCCACCGCAGCCACGCCCACCCGGCACCCGGTGATAAATAAGTGGGTTTTGGATTGCAATTTGGGCACTGGGTCTCTAAAAGGTTCGCCATCACTGCCCTAGATTACTATGTTTTAATTCTAGTTTATTTGGCTGTAATAACCAGAATTAATTTTTAAAAATATATTTATAACCTGCCCCAGTCCTGATGACTTTTTGAGGATACAACAAAGTAAAAACGAAAAGGCACTCAGACAAATTGGCCCTTAATAGACACATAGGAATAAACCATATTTCTAAACCATTCAAGAGAGACAATAAAAAAGTTAAGAAGGAAACAAAAAGACCAGAACACATGCTTTTCAGAAGCTCATGCTGAGATAAGCAGGGATAAACACCAGACAAACAGAGGAAAACAATACCCTAATCAAGGAACTGCTGTAGAGAAAACCACACCGTCACCAATGTTGGCAGGGCAAGCTATTGTATATAAATGGGGAGTAAACCCCAAACTCACTTCCACTGATGATGTTACATAGTCAGGTAATGAGATATGTCTGCAAGCAAGCCTTCAAACTCAGGACTCCACAGGCCAGTATAAGCAGTTAAAATAATGCCATAAATCACCCACCATACTTACTTGAATCTAATTCTGCATATATTCCATTTTTTAATATTAGTTTTATCACAGGTAATTCTTCCCTACATTTTTTTTACTTTTATATAAGGACTTATTCTTTTTCTGATAGTTATTGATTTCTTCCATTGCAGTAAGTACTTTTCTTTTTTTTCCCCAGCCAGATTCTTAGTCTGCTTCCAAATTTCTTCTAGAGAGGTTTTTGAGATTCTATTGTTGTGAAATTAGGAAAAGTGCTGGTGTTGCAAATAAATTGTTCTTGAATTAGTTGTTTTTGTTCGTTTATGAGGATTGTGCAAACATTCAGTTCAAAGTTTTGATTCAGAGTCCATTTCAATGAATCCCCCTTTCAGATTTTATTGGCAGATCAATTGGATATATCTAATCAAATTGGGTTCCTCGAATCAATCTGGCCTTTTTCTGAAGCAAATCAATGGATTAAAAGCAGTTGAGGAACTGAATGAAGTCATTAAAATGAGAATTCAAATTGATTTGATTAATCAAAGCTCTTTAGTGATTTGCACATCCCTAATTTTTACTGTCAACAATAGAGAGAGATGTTTTGGGGTTGTCTGCGTCAGGATCCAAATTACCTTCCCGACATGATTGAGTGGGTTTGGGATTAGCTACTCTACTTACGAAATTTGCTATGCATTTCCACATACTTGGGCTGCTGAATCACTCTCTTTGTGCCTCCTTCACTGATTATATCACATCAAAGTCTAAAGCAGGAATGGCAACCTATGCATCAAGAGCTGCATAGAGGCCTATTTTCTGTTCCAAGATTTACCCTTCAGATTTTCAAGTGTTTCAACATCCATATCATCAAGATAAGAGAGGTGGTATGGTAATTATTTTCCATGGGAACACGTCTATCGTTGGATATTCTGCTCTAGAATTAACTGAAAGCTACTCAAGGTAGGTTTCAAGGACAACCTAGAAACCCTGCTGTTATTCCATTCACCCAGCTGACATGGCAACATTACAACCTGAGCTCCTTGGTCTCCTCTTGGGACTCATGTTAGAGTACTGAACATAATCAGTGTTGGGGGAACTTCACTCTCCATGGCCTTGTGGAATTAGGTGAATGTGTGGCCTCCATCACAACAGTAGGCTTGCCCCACCTGAAATTGGCTCCAACCATAAAGGTGGACACATGTTGGATCTGGTCTTCACCAAAGAACAGTTGGAGCATGATTTGATGGTGGAGAACTTAGTTGTTGGTTCTTCATCATAGTCCGGTCAACCAGAGGTTAGATATCCCAAAGGTGCTTTTTCAAGAGGCAACTATACTTCCTTGTTTTTCTTTGAAGACATTTCGCTTCTCATCAGCTCCAGAGCTGAAGAAACTTTTGGGATGAGAAGCGAAACATCTTCAAAGAAAAACAAGAAAGTCCAGTTACCTCTTGAAAAAGTACCTTTAGGACAACCATGACCTGGATGACTGAGAATCTCCATAGATCTGAAGTTAGATACCACTGCTGATCTCCACAAAAGCAAGGGAACAACCCTATATACTAAGTGCTTGGGGAATCTTAGCAATATGATGCGGAGTTATCCCATGAGCTTAATTAATCTCTGGAATGCAGAAACAGCAAAGGAACTATGTTCTACTGCCCCCTGTTGATTAGGAATGGCAGTAAACGTAATTAATACTGAAGTACTAGTAGTAATAATCAAAATAGTTGAAGTCCCATTGACTCTATTCTGCACCCATCCATTTAAACCTCAGGGACAAAACTGGTGAAAAACAGCAAGTTATGATATATATACTAGGCCAATCTTCAAAGGATGAGCATAAATGGAATACGATCTTCAAAGACAGCGAAGAAAGTGAAGAGGAATCAAAGCATAGAGAATACAAGCAAAGTCTTGTTCAGCAGAAGGACTGGGAAGTCAGAATAATACAAGAAGTGTGTAAGAGCCATTCCTAATTCTTTGGGTCAGAGTAAAGAGATTCCATGGGCTTCACGTATAACTCAAATGATTGATTCTAGAACAGAAGATATAATCATTAGAATTCTTTCCATTCCTCCTTTTTAATAAATTCATGGTTTAAAAATTATTATTGGACAATGTTTGGCTGTCTAATTTTGCTTTAAATAAATCAGTCTGTTGTCACAGAAGTTAACCGAGAACTTTTAAAATTCCGTCTTACAAATGGTTGTGAACAAATGAAGACATTTAAAATTCCTTTTCCTGTTCAGCACAGTTGATGAAGGCAGACATAGAGATATTTCCGAGATCCCAAATAAGCATTTCTAGGTCAAGCTATCAGTGTCTCTTGAATTATCAAACATTGGCAGGTGGGAGAAAAGCAGCCAGCATTTGACTTTATGCTGAAAGCTGTGTCACGGCCCCAGCTTATAAATAAGCGATATTCCAGGCATCCTCAGCATGCCCATATTGTATAATCACAGATCTGGGCCACAACCCATTTGTTAGCAGCCGTGGGAGAGAAGACATCAAAGGCAGGGATGGTCCCTCTGGACAAACTATGACAGTTACCCATCTGGAAGGAATTCTGGATTTGAAAACACTTTGTGACTAACAAAAGCACTAAAGAGATTTCTATTTTAATAAAACCCAGTGTCAACTTGGCCTTGATATAAAACGTACATGATCATCAGTCAGAGCAGCAGATGTTAATGGAAGCAGGGCATGTAGCAGTTCTGTCGGCATCAATAAGAAAGGAAAACTAGATTAGAATTTTCTGTGTCCTAAAGTACAGGTAGTCCTCGACTTACAACAGTTCATTTAGTGACCGTTCAGAGTTACAACGGCACTGGAAAAAGTGACTTATGACCATTTTTCACACTTCTGACTGTTGCAGCATCCCCATGGTCACATGATTTACATTTGGATGTTTGACAACTGACTCACATTTATGACGGTTGCAGTGTCCTGGAGTCATGTGATCCCCTTTTGTGGCCTTCTGACAAGCAAAGTCAATGGGGAAAACCAATTCCCTTAACAACCATCTTACTAATTTAAGAACTGCAGTGATTCACTTAACAAATGGGGGGAGAAAAGTGGTAAAATTGGGCAAAACTCAACATGTTTCTCACTTAGTGACATATATTTTGGGCTCAATTGTGGTCATAGGTTGAGGACTAGCTATACTAAGATACGGATTATTTATGGGACTGTCTCTTCCCGAGGACATCTGCCCATTTCACCAGTTTGGATAAGGTAGGGACACTCATAAGATGGCAGCATTTAAGGGAAGGGACCTGGAATGTGCCTACTGTCATGGTTCTCATTCACATCCCCCACCCCCCGCCAGCATCATCTAACTCTAAAAGCAAAAGGGAAAAAGATGGCTACATTTTCATCTGTTGTCAATGCAAAACATCCGATGTTAGCAGCGTTCACATCTACCTTATCTGATAGCATCAAGAAAATGTGCCTTTTGCACTGCATCCCTTGCCCTCTGCAATACCCCTCCCCCTTGATTTCTAGTTGACCCCCATCCCTTTAACCTTCCAAAAAGAACTCAAAATTGGATTTGCCCCAAAGTGCTAGGATAGGTGAAAGAGGCATGAGGTGAGGGGAGAGAGAGTGTGTTATGGGTTGTCTCTGGCGCCAGGTCTTTCTGCTTTTGCTTTTACTGCTTTCGTTTCATTGTTTTGTATATATTACTTTTATTCTTGGGTTTGTGAGTCCCCCAGAGTTTAGTATGGGTAGCCATATAAATATTTAAAATAAAATACTTTGGAAAGCTTTTGAAACTATTAAAGTTTCAGATGTTCCTTCGAATCATCTATAAGTTTAATACGGTAATAACAGACATATAAGATAGAAAAATGTGGGTTAGACAGCATCACCACCAGATGGATTCATAGCTGGCTGACCGGCCGTACTCAGCGTGTGGTCCTCAATGGAACCGCATCTACATGGAGGGAAGTGTGCAGTGGGGTGCCCCAGGGCTCTGTTCTGGGGCCAGTGCTGTTCAACATTTTCATCAACGATTTGGACGAGGGGATAGATGGGGAACTCATCAAATTTGCGGATGACACCAAGCTGGCAGGAATAGCCAACACTCCAGAAGACAGGCTTAAGATACAGGAGGGACCTGGACAGACTTGAACACTGGGCGCTATCTAACAAAAATGAAATTCAATGGTGAAAAAAGTAAGGTTCTACATTTAGGCAAGAAAAACCAAATGTACAGGTATAGTATAGGGGGTACCTTGCTCAATATTAGTAACTGTGAGAGGGATCTCGGAGTCCTAGTGGACAATCACTTAAATATGAGCCAGCAGTGTGCTGCAGCTGCCAAAAAAGCCAACACAGTGCTGGGCTGCATTAACAGAGGGATAGAATCAAGATCACGTGAAGTATTAATACCACTTTACAATGCCTTGGTAAGGCCACACTTGGAATACTGCATCCACTTTTGGTCACCACGATGTAAAAAAGATGTTGAGACTCTAGAAAGAGTGCAGAGAAGGGCAACAAAGATGATTAGGGGACTGGAGGCTAAAGCATATTAGGAACGTTTGCTGGAATTGGGTATGTCTAGTTTAATGAAAAGAAGGACTAGGGGTGACATGATAGCAGTATTCCAATATCTCAGGGGCTGCCACAAAGAAGAGGGAGTCAAGCTATTTTCCAAGGCGCCCGAAGGCAGGACACGAAGCAACAGATGGAAACTAACCAAAGAGAGAAGCCACCTAGAACTAAGGAGAAACTTCCTGACAGTTAGAACAATTAACCAGTGGAACAACCTGCCTCCAGAAGCGGTGAATGCTCCAACACTGGAAGTTTTTAAGAAGAGACTGGACAGCCATTTGTCCGAAATTGTATAGGGTTTCCTGCCTGAGCAGGGGGTTGGACTCGATGACCTCCAAGGTCCCTTCCAACTTTATTATTATTATTATTATATTTCCCTGAAACCTGTATAACCTACATTATTGATCTTTCCTTCCAATATATTAACAAAATTGCATTTAAACCATTCCTCCTGATTTCCAGGCCAATGTGGTATGACCTTTCAACATAGTAAACTCTATACATGAACAGGTTTGCTTGCTTTTCCTAAGCAACTTTTTTGCAACTCAAGTGAATGATAGTAAGTGTTGTTCTTCCTGGCATGTTCTTGTTAGTCAGTTTGACTATTGATATTTGCCTGAGCTAATTCTTCCTGTAGGCTTATGAATGTGCTGGTATAAAGTAGGGAAAAGAAAGAAAAAGGAAAAAGAGGAAAAACTGCAAAAAAAAAGAGAGAGAGAAAAGCTGAAGAAAAATAGAAAAGAAAGAAAGAGGTGGAGTCTGATATTCTTCACTGCAATTATATTTACAAATACAGACTTAGAACAGTTTGTTTAGTGACTGTTTGAAATTACAATGGCACTGAAAAAAGTGACTTATGACATTTTTCACACAACCATTACAGCATCCCCATGGTCACATGATCAAAATTGAGATGCTTGGCAACTGACTCGTATTTATAACAGTTGCAGTGTTGTGGGGTCATGTGATCACCTTTTGTGACCTGACAAGCAAAGGGGAAGCCAGATTCACTTAAGAACTAACTAACTTAACAACTCCAGTGATTAACAACTGTGACAAGAAAGGTCATAAAATGGGGCAAAGCTCACAACTGTCTTATTTAGCAATGGAAATTTTGGGCTCAGTTGTGGTCCTAAGTCAAGGACTACCTTTATTATATTTAAACCTTTCTATCTAAAGTTACATCATATTTACTCTTTCTTTGCACAATCTATCCTATCTAATCTTCAAAACCATAAATCACACATTCATTTTTTTTTCATTTTTATCCAAATCCACAAGAGGCTTCCAGTCATCAATAAATGTAGATAATGTCATTTCTGCAACCAAAGTCAATTTATCCAATTCAGCAAAACCTGTCAACTTCACCAACCATTCCTCCATAGTGTGTAGTATCAAATCTTTCCATCTCTGTGCATATAGTAATCTTACTTCCACTGTTTGTTTGTTTTTTCTGTTTATCCATTGGTCCTAAAAAGAAAAGTTCTAGCTTCAGTGATTATCTATATACTATGAAAATAACCTTTAACTGGGTGAATTGGTGCATCATAGAGCAATTTTTTTTGAACCTAGATACTTTAGATCAGCGGTCCCCAACCTTTTCGGCTCTGCAGACTGGCTGGCGGCAGCAATGGGGGGGGGGAGATGGGATGGTTTCACATGTCCAGTCTAATCCCACACATGTACAAATGGAGCTTCGTACACCTGCCCACCACTTGCATGATCCAGTTCCCAACAGGGGTTGGGGTCCTCTGCCTTAGATAGGCTATCTTACAGAATGTGTCCAAAATTTGGGGCCCATGATTCCTGAAGAAATGAAATCTGGGGAAGGTGTGACTGCTTCAGTGTTACTGACTGCTGAGCTGCTGCTGCTGTGGTAATCTGATCTTCATTTCCAACATTCTGTGACAGTTTTCCAGCCAGTCTCACAATCCTTTACTCCCTCCCCTACCCAGCAACAAGCACTTACTGGAAGCGGAAGGGGAAAGGGGAGGGAACAGAGGAAGATTCCTGATATTCCCAGATTCCCACCAGGATACTCAATGGGGAAGTTGGCAGGAAGTCAGGCATCACTTCTGTTCTCACTGCTTTTTTGCCCACCAATGTTCATTATGTTTCTCTGTGGCGCAGTGGTTAGAATGCAGTACTGCAGCTACTTCTGCTGATTGCTGGCTGTCAGCAGTTCGAGTCTCACTCGCTCAAGGTTGACTCAGCCTTCCATCCTTCTGAGGTTGGTAAAATAAGGACCCAGATTATTGGGGGCAATATGCTGATTCTGTAAACTGCTTAGAAAGGGCTGTAAAGCACTATGAAGCGGTATATGTCTAAGTGCTATTGCTATTGCTGTTTAGGTAAGGAAATATGTTTGGAACAATAAACCAGCAGGGCATGGATTGTTGATCTTTAAAATCCTCTGTATCAAATATCTATTTGAATCCAATTTTTTCTTATTGTTTTAAGAGTTTCAAATACAGTCTTGAATTATTTTTTCTAGACCAGCTCTTGAGATATATGTGTGTATATAGTAAGGTTGGGTGTATGAGACATAGAAGGCTCTTATAAGAACTAACTTAGGGAGATAGAATTCCAGGGGAGGGGAGGGGAGGGGAGGGAGGGAGGGAGGGGAGGGAAAAAGGAAGGAAACTCTTAGAATATGGCTTTGTGCAGTAACCATGTCTACAAACCTGACTGAATATAATATTAATCTTTCATTATAGATAAATACATTATTGGGCTGAAACTAGCATTTCTAGGGCAGTACATCTGCCTCTCTTGAATTTTGAAACATTGGCAGACATTAGAAATCAACTAGCTTTTGACACTGTGTCACTCATGTGATCAATCTTTAAAGACAAATGCAGTGTGGGCATTCCCTGTTAACAAGCACTTTATGACTGTGAAATCATTTTTTATTAGCTTTCATAGTGTCACCCCACCATCACCTTTCATTTTCATTATCCTACATCTTAGTGCTCCTGTATGGTTGTGGGCAAATTATGTCCTTTTCCTCATTAAATCAAACTGATTTATTTCTCCTGTAAAAATGAAGACAAAAAGTTCTCCTATTAAGTCGATACTTTAATATGCATCTGAACAGAATAAAAGGAACTGTGTTAAGTAAGGACAAATATTTATCAGGAGTATTCAACATATTCTGTTTTGCAGTGTTCCATTTCCAAAGCAGGTCATTGGGACCTCTGAACCAATCTATTCTGGATATTCTGAAAGTGGGTTGACCTTGTTTTTGGCTATTTTTGGAAAAGTTGAGATGCATCTCTTTTGAGCTCAGACCACTTCAAGAACATTTGGAGTAGTTCATGTCAAGATGGAACATTTCATAATGGCACATTTTGCATCCTCTAATTTTTATCATTTCATTGCAAGATCCATCTTGTTCCCTGAGGAGGAAGAAATGTTGCTGTTCCAGTTGCCTCTTAGTGTAAAAGACATTTTACATCTTTGAAATCCTTCTACAAATGGCAAAGCAAGAATGGAGTGAATTTTTCTAAAGCTGATGAAAATACAAGCTGTGCAGATACACAGAATAATTACAATAATCTTCTAAACAATCAACATAAGATAGAACAGTTCTAAAGGATGGTTGGTGTTCAGGCGGGATTGGGCCATTTAGAAATTAACAGAAAGGAAGATAATTCCTTGGACCTTCTCTGAAAAGTTGGGTTATAGTCAGAATGATGTTGAAATTTGAAATGAATTCTGCAAGTTTATTTGAGGAATGTGCAAGAAGCCAAAGAAAAGGCTGACATTATTCCCAGGTTGTGTCTTCTATCAGCAGACATTATTTTTCCAAAACAGATATGGAATTCCTTGCAACATGCCAGAAATGATTCTTCCCCATCTCTGAAGGTAGGGATAAGCAAATGGAAGAGACTATCTGTAGCTCAGGGTTGAATTGTGGAGTTCTTGATGTTCTCTGAGCTTGATTGATTGCTTGCAGACCTTTCATTACCCAACTAAGTAACATCATCAGTGCAAGTGAGTGTGGGGTTTGCTATCTGTTTATATATAGTAGGATAATGTCTGTCACATTGGTACACCAAAGGTTGCTGTTGGTTTGGCAGTGTTGCAAAACAGATGTTACTCTAGGCTTTTTTCCCTCACCGTGCTGAATTAACAGATATTTGGTGGGTCATTGATGGCTTTGTGATCTTATGAGGCAGCTGACATATATTTACTTAACTATCCTGTATAGCCTGGGGGAGAGAATTTAAAAAAGTCAAGATGGTGGCCACAGATGCCCATTTTTTAATATTGATATTTTTTTGACAGATGCTCCTTCCTGAGAGCCACTAGTACCTATCTTGACAGACACAGTGTTCTCTTTCTCCTTGTTTTTCTCTATTTATTAGAAAATTACCACTGCAGCTAGCAGCCCACCACTTCCTGTAAGGTGTCTCTTTGAAAACTACAAACTGTAGCACATGGACAATCATTCTGCTGCATGAGGTGTGCAGCCGTTCTCGTTGCCTACAGAAGCAGAAAGAACAAAAAGTTGGACAGCCTAAGAGCAAAAGGGAGACCTATCTCCTATGGCAAAACTTTAATGAAATGCTATTAAGGAAAAATCTTTTATTGTATTGTCCTGCAGGTAAACTGGGATTAAAATCTATATTCTCAGCATAAATGATGCCTGCAGTTTAAAGGCAAGAACACCCCCATCCTATAGACCATTTCAGCATTGGCTGCTGGCAGAGTTGATAAGATGGTAAAAAAAACCCACCAAAAAATCAGCTGGATAGGATTTGAATGTCATTGCATGTTTACCCCAGCTCTTTATTGAGTACAGGTAGTCCTCGACTTACAATAACTCATTTAGTGACTGTTTGAAATTAGAACAGCCCTGAAAAAAAGTGGCTTATAACCACACTTATGAGTGTTGCAGCATCCCCATGATCATGTGATCAAAATTCAGACACTTGGAAACTGGCATGCATTTATGACAGTTGCACTGTCCTAGAGTCATGTGATCACCATTTGTAACCTTCCCAGCCAGTTTCTGACAAAGTCAGTGGGGAAAGGCAGATTTGCTTAACAATCACATGATTTACTTAACAACTACAGTGGTTCACTTAACAACTGTGGCAAAAAAAGGTCAAAATGGGGCAAAACTCACTTAACAACTGCCTTGCTTAGCAATGAAACTTTGGGCTCAGCTGTGGTCATAAGTCAAAGACAAGCTGTAGAAGAAAACTGAAATCTAAATGGAACCTATAGGTAGTCCTCAATTTATGACCATATTTGGGACCAGAACTTCCATTGTTAAATGATGTAGCCATTAAGTGAGTCACCACATGATCACACCTGATGGTATGATCTTGCATTGCTGCAGCTGTTAAGCAAATCACATGTTTGTTAAGTGAATCCAGCTTCCCCTGTTGATTTTCCTTGTTTGGAAGCCAGCTTAAAAATATTGCAAATGGCAATCATGTGATATGGGGCACTGCAACCTTTGTAAATATATGTGCCCGAATTGCAATCACATGACCATATGATGCTACAACAGTTGTAAGGGCAAGAATTGGTTATAAGTCACTTTTTTCAGTGGTGTCGTAACTTTGAATGGTCACTAAATGAATAGTTGTAAGTTGGGGACTCCCCCTTACATTTTTTCTTCTCCCCTCTAGCTAATTATACTTGCATCTCCTCCTTACCTTTCTCATCAACTCCATCCAAGTACATTTTTCTCAATCTTCTTTTCCACCCATTCATTCTTGTTTGGTTCTTCTTTAGTTAGTTATTACAATTTAATCTTCATTCATGCTGTCAGTCAAATCACTTCAGTCTACTTTTTTTGTACTGATCTTTCACTGTTGTTTTCAATACATATTCACTCAAGATCCATTTGTTCTTGGTCCCATCGCGTCTAGTTTTACTGTACGCATTTCTTAAGTACCCATTCCCATTGTAATATATTTCTTCTTGCACATCCAAGTCTCCCATCTAGAGAATGAAGTGGGCAGAGGTATGCTTTTATACACAGCAATCTTAACTTAGTTCAACAAGATCTTCCAATCTTGTGCACTGCTTCTTTGAGTTGTTCTATGCTCTGGCTGGTGTCAGCTTTGATGATGTTCAGCCACCGTGTTCTTTGGCACCCTGGTTTCCTTTTACCGCTAACTCTTCCAAACATAATTGCTTTCTCCATTGAATTCTCCTACATGACAACCAACCAACCAATCGACAGCTCCATATTTGTACAAAATAATAATTCAAAGCTATTCACTTTGCCACGTGCTAGCATATGTACTGACTCTTGTGTGTTATGTATGTGTATACAGACACACACAAATAAACTTATAGGTCATTTTAAGCAGAAATACATCATCTTCAGTATTTCTATCCAAGACCTCATTGTACAGTGAAACATAGTCTTTTAGAAAAAGCATTGCTTCTGTAGCCAAAAATAAGTAGATACAAATCACGGTATCTTTGCTTGAATAATTTTCCAAAACTCTTTGCTGTGATAATTTTACAGCCTAAACAATTTTCCACACTTTTAAGCACCACCAATGCTCTTTAGTTTAGCAATGTTTTGCAGTAACCAACCGAGCAGCTAGCTCTGGGAATTGCATCAATTTATATGCATGATGACATAAAACCAAGGGTAAGATTCATACAGAAAGATAGTTGGGTGATCCTTTCAATTTCTGATGATTTTCTCCACACCTAAAGGATGCTGAACTGAAGAAGGCTGTGGCATTAGAGACTTCTGATCTGCACTTTATAGCAAAGTTTTCATAGCATGGGGCTGGATTATTTCAGAGACTGCTTCTTCCCAATTACATCTCTCCACCCAATCAGATCCAGCAGAAGAAGCGTGGTACGAATCCTGAATGCTGAAGAGCTACAGCTGGTGGGAGATGTGTTTTTTTCTGCCGCAGCACCCACTTTATAGAACATCATCCATCCCAGGTGAGGTTGGCTTTTTCCCTGTTCATTTTGTGTAAGTCATTCAAAACCTGGTTATGTCATCAGGCTTGGGGGCACAAGGGAATGGGGAGTTAGTGAAGTGGCTCCATTGCTGTTCATATCTGTTACTCTCCTCTTGCCTTTTAATCATTTCGTTTTATGTTTTTACTTGTTGACTGCTTTTTATATTATTGCTTTATTGTTATTTTTTTCTATTGTCCACCACCCAGAGTCACATTCTTTGATATGGATAGCTATAGAAATATGATGATAAATAAAGTAAATAAATTATTTCCCAAAACTGGCTTTTTTCAGCTAACAACCCTGTCTGGTAATAGTAATCAGCTGGCACCAGGGACTTCTTTACAAGACCAGGCTGCCCCAGCATAAGGCAGCCTTTCTCAAAGTTAAGAACACAAGACATCCTCTCCTGCCTGTTTTTTCTTACAATGCATGAAGCATAGCATTTTCTGACTGGAGCTGCTCCAGTGATCTCTGGTCAGTACCCTCAATGGCCATTTTGTCTTAGTTTGCTGGACTGCCTGTTTTACAAGTTTACTTATGCAATGGGAGATTTCCCCCTCACCCCAAAAAGTCAAGTAAAATTAAGAGTTCACTAGGTTAGTTTCTCCTTCTAGCTCAAGTGACAGAAAATGGTGTGGGGTTTTTTGCTCCCCCCCAAAAAAAGCTCTCTGATGGAATAGTGGAAGGCAAACCACGTCTCCTTTTCCTTCTCCTCTGGTAATATTCTAATGTTCTAGGAAAAGAAGGATTAGAGGTGACATGACAGCAGTATTTCAGTATCTGAGGGGCTGCCACAAAGAAGAAGGGGACAACTTAGTTTCCAAAATACCAGAAGGCAAGACAAGAAACAATGGATGGAAACTAATCAAGGAGAGAAGCAACCTGGAATTAAGGAGAAACTTCCTAACAGTGAGGACAATTAATCAGTGGAACAGCTTGCCTCCAGAAATTGTGGGCACTCCATCACTGAAGATTTTTAAGAAGAGGCTAGAGAGTCACTTGTCTGAGATGGTATAAGTTCTCCTGCTTGAGCAAGGGGCTGGACTAGAAGGCCTCCAAGGTCCCTTCCAGCTCCTCTCCTATTCTATTCTATTCTATTCTATTCTATTCTATTCTATTCTATTCTATTCTATTCTATTCTATTCTATTCTATTCTACTCTACTCTACTCTACTCTACTCTACTCTACTCTACTCTACTCTACTCTACTCTACTCTACTCTACATTCTAT
Source organism: Azemiops feae (assembly GCA_023970755.1). NCBI lineage: Eukaryota > Metazoa > Chordata > Lepidosauria > Squamata > Viperidae > Azemiops > Azemiops feae. Next base: position 472,530 of record JALGBA010000087.1, on the reverse strand, counting down.
TCTATTCTATTCTATTCTATTCTATTCTATTCTATTCTATTCTATTCTATTCTATTCTATTCTATTCTATTCTATTCTATTCTATTCTATTCTATTCTATTCTATTCTATTCTATTCTTCTCTTTGCAGCTCCAAAATGGTGAAATGATATTTGCGTGTCCTCTTTAAACTGGAACCCTGGTATTTGCACCTTAACCAGGAAGGTATCAAATACAAAGGCAATCTAAGGAGAAATCTCATATCAGTGGAAACTGCATCTTCAAAGACTTGACCATGGGAGAGTAATCAATTGGTGCTTGCTTTTCTAGAAGAGATAGGAGAGGTTTTGGAACAAGGGACTCACCAATTGAGAGCTGCCATAAATATGATCTAGATGGGTTGTGTCCAACCTCTTGGCTTGCTTGGGCTTCATTGAGTGAAGAGGAATTGTCTTGGGCCGCATATAAAATATAGTTAATGTATAAATAATGTTAACAAATTATGATTTTGTGGGACTGCATTACTAGACATACAGGGATGCATACGGCCCATGAGCCAAAAGTTGGACATGCCTGATCTAAAGCAAACACCAGGCTTTTCACCAAGGTGAACAAAGGACTGAAATCCAGAGAGAGATTTTTTAAGCCGATTTCATTTCAAAATGGTTTATGCTTAGCAATCAAGCAGTTCAAGGTTGCAGTGTGGAAGTGTCCCAGATAAGGAATGGATGATGACAACAACGATGATAATAATGATGATTGATAATCATGATAATAATGATTTATCTGATTTTGGTAGCACCAAATAAATAAATGGAAAACATAAACATGGTCAAAGGGTTCACCTGTCTGTTTTTAAGACATGCAAAGCCCCAGTAATTTAATAGTTCAACCATGTGGCATATTGCTATAATGAAAAAGTCAGCTCATATTAATCAAATACAACAGGCCTGAGCTCAACTTCATGTGTATTTTTAAAATTAAATTGTGTGATGATATTCTCTAGACAAACCAAGGAAATTTCAGCTGGTTCCCTCAGTATTTGCTTATGCATATGGTTAAAGAAGGATGTTTGTCAGGATCCCAACCCAATCTTTCAGTTTCCCACTGAAGAATCTAATTTTACATAATCTTAGGAAAAATATAAGTTGTTTTGTCTAAAAACTAAAGGAGGAAGATGAGAACTATCCCAAATAGCTTGTTTTCTGGCAGTCAGGTTCCATGCAAAACTCCATGGTAGCCATTTTGTGAGAATGGCCACATGTTCAACATTTCAACCGTGTTCCTTGCCCATCAATGAACATAGAATAACAGAGTTGGAAGGGACTTTGGAGGTTTTCTAGTCCAACTCGAGCAGGAGACCCTATACCATTTCAGACAAGTGGTTGTCCAGTCTCTTCTTAAAAGCCTTCAGTGATGGTGCATCCACAACTTCTAGAGGCAGGTTGTTCCACAGGTTAATTGTTCTCACTGTCAGGAAATTTCTCCTCAGTTCTGGGTTGCTTCGCTCCTTGATTAGTTTCCCTCCGTTGCTTCTCAATACGTCTTCAGGTGCTTTGGAGAATAGCTTGACTCCCATTCTTTGTGGCAGCCCTTCAGATATTGGAACATTGATATCATGTCACCTCTAATCGTTCTTTTCTCTAGATTAGTCATACCCAATTCCTGCAACTCTTCTTCACATGTTTTAGCCTCCGACCCCCTAATCATCCTTGTTGCTCTTCTCTGAACTCTTTCCAGTGTCTCAACATCTTTTTTATATTGTGGTAACCAAAATTCAATGCAGTATTTCAAGTTTAGTCTTACTAAGGCTTTGTAAAGCAGTACCAACACTTCATGACTATGACCGCCTATTCATCCCTGCTGTCAAACATAGAGGATCTCTGGGGAGAGATAACAATAAATGAGAAATCATATGAATAAAGTGATCCTAAATGAAGCAACAGTTCAATAACAATACAAACAAACCAACCAACTTGATGAAACTTATGATAATTGATATTTTGTTTTTCTGCTTTATGATTGTGGGAAGGCACCTTGTCTTTCATAGATGAGGAAATATTCTAGAGGAATACAAGGTAGCTCTGCTGGTAAGGTTAAATATGTTCAGTCCCATTATCTTCCTCATCTTGAAATTGGTATTGCATTCTGTCAGGCTGTTCGAAGGAAAAACAGCATATGTATACTAATATGAGGATACTAATAGCCTAAAGCAGATGAAGTTGCAACTCATTTCTAGACAAAATCTAGTTAAATAAGACCAAAGACAGAATCAATAACAAGCTCCCAAGGAGGCTTAGATATGACCCTGAAGAGGCCTAAGAGGGTTTTACAAATGCAAAAACCAAAAGAGCAATATTTGTTTCAGCTTTCCTTTCAAGCTTCACAAAGCCAGACAGACAGACGGATCGATGGGCAGGGAGGTTGGGAAGTACATCCTTGAATTCCAGACTGATGTTCTATTTTCAAAGCACTTAAACCTCTCACTGATAACAGATTCATGAGCTGCACTGGCTGACATTTTATTTCAAGTTTCCCAGGCAAAGAATGAGAGTATGGGTGGGGTGGGATGCCCTGGGAGGGAAATAGGAAAGACTTCAGCATGAATGGCAAAGTTATATTGGAGCTTGACAGCCAGCTCCTTCCACCAGCAACTTCCAGACTGGTTCACAGAGATTAAAAAAAAAAGGCAAGCATAAAACACACAAACACAAACTCTCACACATATAGAGCACCTGGAGTTAATTAAATTCTGAGCCAGACTCTTGGAGCAGGTTGGGAAGTGCTGCACTTGTCACCATGCTCCTATCGTGGTAACACATGAAACCTCAACCACACTGAGATGTCATTATGACACCAGCAGCCTTATTTCACAGAAGCAGCTTGTCAAGACCTGCAAATCTGCACACTCTGACCCATTATGGTGACATGATGGGCTGGGATTAGCTTGTCTAGATTGAATTGAAAAGGGCTGCAAATATGTGAGAAGCACCAGGCACAGGAGGGAAATGAAAATGGTGCTGTTGAAGAGATCCAAGACCACCTTTTCTCTTCAAATCAAGAGATAGTTACTGATGTCAAACTGAGCTCTGTAATACTTGGTGAAAAGTTGGCATTTAAAATTACTGTCTCCCTCAGGGGTCTGAGTGAAGTGGTGGCAGCAAAACAGCTGTGAGGTGTCTCAGAAGATCATAAGCTGTTCCTTGGAGAAGCTCCACCTTTTTGTTCATTGTGCCACTCAGTCAGAAGTAATGTCCTTGCATATGGCTGCCAATAATAATAATAATAAAGTTGGAAGGGACCTTGGAGGTCATCGAGTCCAACCCCCTGCTCAGGCAGGAAACCCTATACAATTTCGGACAAATGGCTGTCCAGTCTCTTCTTAAAAACTTCCAGTGTTGGAGCATTCACCGCTTCTGGAGGCAGGTTGTTCCACTGGTTAATTGTTCTAACTGTCAGGAAGTTTCTCCTCAGTTCCAGGTTGCTTCTCTCCTTGACTAGTTTCCATCCATTACTTCTTGTCCTGCCCTCAGGCGCCTTTGCCTCCTGGCTGAACGAATGAGTTCCCACAATCATGTCCTCTCTTTTCCAGTCAGGTTTGAAGAACAGCTTTGAATCCATTCTATGAAAGATCTCCTGGGAAGAAAAAGAGCATGGATTTTATTTCTGGTGGGGACAGTCTGGGCTGCCAATGAGTTGTAAGGTGACAGAGTTCATTCTAAGAGAGTCATACAGATCCACATACCAAAAAGGATTGTACGTGGATCTTAGACGAGGTAGACCTCAGTTGAAATTTGTTCTTTGGTATGAAACATCTTGAACTAAAGTTAAATAAGTCAAAATATAGTTTATAGTAGAGATCACAAACCTTTTGGGCACCAGGGACTAGTTCCTTGGAGAGAGGTTTTTCCGTGGACCGGAGGGTGCGTGGTTTTGTGCCTGCATCTCACGGATGGGGCTTTGCTTGTTTGTGTGGACCGGTTGCTGGCATGCCGTGGCCTGGTACTGATCCATGGACTGGGGGTATGGGACCCCTGGTTTATAGGATCTAAATAAGAAGTGTTGTCAAAGATGGTTGATCTTAACTATGAGATCCAAGTCTCACCCTTTTTCATGTGCATTGCACACACCATCTTGACATAAAAAGAGGTGGAGATTCAATTAACTATGATAGCTTATTTTGCAAGATGTTATGGGGGCAAAACTGGGTGGAACTTTATAGGATGCCTTGAGTTTTTGGAAGAACACTCCTGAAATACTTTAAAAACTAAAAACACCCTTACTGTATTAAAATCTCATGGACTCTATAATTCAACAATCTAATATATAGCTTCTCCCTTAAAACAAAGTTAACAGTAATCCAAATAAATATTTTTAGACACCAAAATGCAAACTAAGACACTGGAAGAAAAAGACTTTTTAAAGAAAACCAGCTAAATGTGCACTTTCTGGTCTAATATGCAGATTGGAACACATTTATCCTTCCACTTGTACATTCCTGTAAGCTCTGCAGTGCAGTTTCTGGCTTTAAAAATGCATTAAAAATGCATAGATTCCCAACTTTACATACCAAAATGGCTATATTAGGAAAAGTTGCATAGAAAGTGTACTTATTAGGCAATGTAAATATCAGTGAAGTATAAAAATCATCTCAGTTGAATTAAAATTCACATAATGATGGAGAAATTGGAATTACAATTTAATAGACAGAAAACTGACATGGACTAGGCAGAGTAATTCTTTCATCTGTACCACAGTTAAGCTGCAAAATTCCCAAGATGTTTCCAATATGGCTCAAATATACTAGAGATGAGTTTATATGACCAACACAACCCATCTTGTTCCTGAGTACTGTATTATCTAAAAAGACTGTGAAAATTCTTTGACAGAGCTGCTTTGCAACATACAGTGGCATGTGCAGAATACTAATTATTATTAACAGATGGTTACATAGTCAGCCAGCTGTTTAGGCTGGATTTGACATTTTTGTCCACCTATTGACTCCTTCCAAAGACTTGGGATAGGCAGATGTTAATGTTTGATGGTGTTAGAGGTATTGTCGCAGGATGTAAGCCATTCCAACTAAAGCTGCCTTTTTAAGTTGAGTGATATACTATATACCAATGGCAATTTGAGCTTTCTCAGCATTTTTATAATAACCTGTAAAATCAAAATTAAAGCCTGGATATGAAAAAATAATTGAAAAACAATTAAAAACCAGTTAAAATCCTACTTAGAATAATGTATGTCTAGGAACTCATAAAAAAGCCATCCCTTAACTCTACAGAATGCAGCACCAATGAAAGTTTGGTCCCAAATCACTCCAAGATGAACTTATGTTACACGTTGACTCAATGAATGGGGGAATTTCGTAAAAAGAATATCATATACTGTATCATGTCTATGTGTTATATGTGTGCATTTAAAAAAGACGAAATGGCAGAAAAGTCTTCTGGAATATTGGAATAAATTTCTGTAATAAATAAATAAATAAATAACTGTAATAAATTTAAAGTAATAATAATAATATGCATCAGTACCACCAGCTCCTCCTTTTGTAATAAGCTGAACTTCATGGAAGTGGGACAAAGGAAGACCCCACTCTTCGGTGGAAGCAGAACTCTAAAGCTGGTGGAATGCAGTCTGGAGTCCCAGAAGGGAGGGGCTCTTTCCCAGAGGGCAAAGAGACAGGGGGCTTGGAATGTCTGGTAGGCAGGACGAGGGCAAAGATGGAGTCTCCCTAGCAATTCACAGAGTATATCTGTAGTTATTGTAGGAAGGCCCCCCCTACCCAGATCTTAACAAAGGCAGAAAGCAGCCCCAGTCTCCCTGCTAGGAAAACATCTTCAAACTAAGAAACCCGAAGAACTTTAGTAATGCAAATGTTCTAATCCATTCAGGAAGACTTGGCCAATCTATTCATGAACAAAACACCTCCAGCCACTGAAGGCTGGAGCTGATGGATTAAGAATTTACATCCCTCCCACCCAAATTTCTAAGGACAGTACATGACCTTTAGGACATAATAGGATTTCCCCACCACCATTAAAATAGCAAACGACACAAGACTCACTACATTGCACAACCCCCTCGAGCATCTTAATCAGAACCCTATCCATCCACTCACTCAGCCGTTTTGTCAGCTGTCCCAGAACTACATGCTGTTGGTGGTTCTGCTCATCAATAAACAGACCTTCTTTTTTAAACAACCTCCATTTTATTCCTGACTCGGAAATGGACCCAATTTTTCTTTCAACATTATGCAGATAATAGCTTTAGTTGGGCAAGACACTGTCTGTAGGTGAATAACGATAAAAAAAACTACTCAGAAGTAACTCCAGGTGTCATGGTTCTTCGGGCCTGACAGCTTTCTTGATGTTCATTGACGGGTATTCTCTTCCTCTTCTATTGAGCTACTCATGAAGTTCAGGCCTACTTTTGCAATAGTAACTGGAAAGGGGTGACCATGTGATTTCCCCCCTCCCTTTTCTCGTGACTATCCTCAGTTGCCCAAACCTTTGCACCTAAGCTCTTACGCCCCCAGACAGCTCCAACTATATCAGGACAGAATGTGTTAGAATTAAATTGATATGGGACATGGTTCCCTGTGTAATACTTTGTAAATCTGGAGACTGCAGTAAATGAGCTTCAAAAATTAGTGGCATTCGGGCTACCTGATCTTCAGTCTGCTCACTTTTAATTAAGCTTTCAAAGCTTAAACCATGTGTCTTCTGGAAGGCATTTGGGAAGAGATGGTAGATTGTGCTATCCTGAACTTTAGCCACACTGGACTGTTCATTATTAGCGTGTGCGTGTGTATGTGTGTGTGTGTGTGTGTGTTTGTTTCCTATTGTTTTCAATCCTAAATGGTTTTGGTTGTGTAAACTGTCCAGCGCCCCCTGAACTGGAATGGCATACAAAACTCACTAAAAAAACAAATGAGCAAATAGGAGTCCACACCCTATTTTGTAGAGTATATTTGAGGGTTCTTCAACCTGGGTAACCTCTTGAATTAAGCCCTTTGATCTGCAGTGGGAATAATACCTACAGCACTTTTCCCAGTGAAACTATGATTAAGGACCCTGAAAGCTTATTAAAAGTCTTTAGAAGAACATCTCTTTAGTCTAGACAAAAATGATTTGCAGGTTCTCAGAGGAGCCCAAAGATAGCAGCTGTCATCCCCTAGAGTGATGAGAAATGATTTTGAAATACGACCTGAAAATGCAGCCAGACACCGAAGGGGAGAAAAAGGTAATTTAAAACAGGGATTTTTTTCAGAGCTTGGATTGGATGACAGTGTCCAGAAGCTACCCATCACAATTTTCTTGATCCTAGGAGGACTAATTCTTCATTTTTTAAATTTTGTTTCCACATGGTATATTTTATTCTACCTTAACTATTTTGTGGAGGATCAGAATAAAATCTAAAAGTTATTGTTTTCTTTCTCCATCAGTTCATGTTGTCATTAGATTTAAAAACCTGTTTCTCTCTCTCTCTCTCTCTCTCTCTCTCTCTCTCTCTCTCTCTCTCTCTCTCTCTCTCTCTCTCTCTCTCTCTCTCTCTCTCTCTCTCTCACTCTCTCCTGAAAAGTACCTGAGCTGGTAAATAGTGATTGGCTCAAAGTCAACCTAGTGAACTTCCATGGCTGAAGCTGGACATCAATCCGGTCTCCCAACTTCAAAGTCAGCCTTCTTCAATCTGAGCATCCTCCAGAAGTTTGGACTTCAGGTCTTAGAATTGTCAGCAATGGTCATTCCAGAGTAGACTTTTACTTCGAGATTACGCTTTGAAAAACCTAGATTATCTTGAGAAATGTCTTAGCAATTGATAAGTATCCACTTACATACCAGCTGCAGCTATGCTACAGCAGGGAAATTTTGGTGGACAATCTATAAATACTACTGCTGGAGGGTAAAACTTTTATTTCATGGGACTTATGATTTACTTCAGACAGAGCCTGTTTGGTGTGGTGGTTAAAGCATCAGGCTAGAAACTGGGACACTGTGAGTTCTAGACCCAATTTAGGAATGAATTTAAGTGACTTTGAACCAGTCCCTTTGTATGAGCCTTAGGTAGGAAGAAAGCAATGGCAAACCACTTCCAAAATCTTTCCAAGAAAAATGCAGAGACTTGCCAGAGGTCAACACTGACTTGAACGCAAAAAACTAAAAACCCCATCCAGAGAAGTATAGTCTCCATAAAATTTCATTTGAAAGTTAGTGTAATGTTTTTATTGATATTTGTTGTAAGCATTTTCATATCCTGGCTTCATTCTCATGTATTCCTAATGACAATATGAACATGCCCCAATATGTTCCCAATGTTGGCTTTGCCTCATCACCTGCCCATAATTTAGGTAGTTTAAAATCAGTATTTTCTGTTTCAGCTTCAAAATAACAGAATAACAGAAGAGAATAACAGAAGGGACCTTGGAGGTCTTCTAATCCAACCTCCTGCTCAGGCAGGAAACCCTATACCATTTCAGACAAAAGGCTGTTCAATCTTTTCTTAAAAACCTCCAGTGTTTGAACACCTACAACTTCTGGAGGCAAATTGTTCCACTGATTAATTGTTCTAACTGTCAGAGAATTTCTCCTTAGTTCTAGGTTGCTTCTCTCCTTGATTAGTTTCCATCCATTGCTTCTTGTCCTGCCCTCAGGTGCTTTGGAGAATAGCTTGACTGCTTCTTCTTTGTGGCAGCCCCTTAGATATTGGAACACTGCTATCGTGTCACCCCTAGTCCTTCTCTTTGTTATATACATACCCAATTCCTGGAGTTGTTCTTCATATGTTTTAGCCTCCAGTCCCCTAATCATCTTTGTTGTTCTTCTCTGTACCCTTTCTAGAGTCTCAGCATCTTTTCTATATTGTGGCAATGGGGCAGTGGCTAGGATCTGCCCCGCTCCCATTTTAGTCCATTGAAAGCATCCCCTTTTTTCTCCAGTTCCTGCACTCTATTTTCTGTATTTTGATATTTTCTCTATTCTGTTTTTGCAGAGGGACAATCTAGTATTTTCAGCAACACTCACAGCCGATTCATGTGGAAGCAAAGATAAAACGAGAGATTCTGCTTCATCCTTCCCAGTTCTGGCAAGAAACCTGGCTTTGCCTGGGGGTGATTTATTATAGAAAACAGGACAGATCCTGCTTCCCTACTTGCCACCCCCAGGACCTATCAGCTATTTTCGAGTTACTTTTAAACATAATTTCAATGCTCTTTCAAAATAGTTTTCACTAACAGCAGATCTTGATGGTGGATAGAATCACTGAGTGTATTAAGAAGCTCCTTCTGACTTTACCTCCTAACCCTCTTAGCTCCTGTTTTTCAGGCTACTGAAAAACATTGTTCTGAAAGAGCACTAAACCCCACATTTAAAATAAAGCAGAACGTGGTCTAACAATCTTTTGAACAATCACTTCACCCATATTTAAAAGTGGTTTTAAAAACAAATAAGCCGACAGATACTAAGAGAGGCTTCATGGTGAGGTGGGATCTCTTCTGCTTAACCATACCAACTTCCAGGACCTATCAGTCAGCAGTTTTGGGGGCTGGCTGACAACTGTTGGTGACCCAAATCTTCCCTCTGGATCATATGTTGGGAGAGGGCTTCACCTACTTTAGCATGCATTCTGCTATATATTTGCATGCATAATTTTGGTTTCCTAGTTTGTTGTCCCTTGAGGGGCTGGTACCTCATTACTGAGGCAATAAGGCTTGGCAGTTGAGGCAGCAAGTTTTTTCTACTGGCATACTCTTCTGCCAGTTGAAGGACTAATGGACCATTGTTACAAGCAGCTGCTAGTGCCCTTGGTGGAACTTAGAAGGGCTGTGGTTGGTCCCAAAAGCAGCAGCAACTGTCCAATCTTTCTAGGCTTGGAAGCCAACAAAGGCCAGCCCTGGATAGTGCTTGGAAGGGAGATCACAAGGAAATCCTAAGACTACAAGTTAGATTGGAAAGTTTTAAAAAATACAGAAAGCAGCAGTAACAAATTATTTCTACGTTAGTTGCCAAGAAAACTGCATGGATATGACATAAAATCCTCTGGAGTCAATTTGAAAGAAATTTAACTTCATACTTGTTTTCATTTAACTTAATCAGCCTTCCATTTGACTATGTTCACACAATGCTGAACTGTGTCTATAATTTAGGGAATTAATCACAGTTTGCTGGGTTTATTCAAGAAGCTAAATTAAACTACAGCAAAGCACATTATGACTTAACCTGTTAGATGATCCAGTCTGCATTTTGAAATCTAACTCCATAGATTCTGGTTATTAGTAATCCTCAATAAAAACAATTTTGTACTATTACTTGATGTTGTTGATTACAAAAAACAAAAACAAAAACCTCTTAAAAGTGAATTGTGCACCTTGAACCAAAATTAGAATTAACACACAAACCCATGTGCTAGAGAAGAGACTCAGATACATTTAGGAGAGGATAGACTGGCAAAACAATGCCAATTAACTTCCTTTTTTGCAGGAAACGGACAGCTCAAACATTCAGCCATTTTAAGGTCATAGTTCAAACTTGACTCAAAGCTTCACAAAGCCAAGAAATTAAAAGCTAGGGTGGATGCTTTGAAAGATGTGTCCAATGATCAGTAAAGATATCATGTCCCAACACACAGCATCTCAAGTCCTGAGGGGGGGGGGATAAAATGATCACACCACTGTGCTTTTGTATTGACAGTAGAGAAGCACACATCCTAGGTTACATGACAAAATCTTACTACTGATCATAGATAGATCTGTGAAGGCCTTGCCCTCAATTTCCAATTTCCGGGTTTTGGGAAACTTAAACCAGCAAAGGTTTTCTTAATGTTGTTATTGAATTGCAATACTTTTGCAAGTTAGACGTATTGATCATTGTGAATGAGTGAACAAGGATTTAGCAAAAGTTTAATTTGACAGCGAGACAAAATTTAATATTTTCTGATGCCCGTACTTTTCCAAATTGTGCACCTATTTCATAGAAACTGACAGACAATGAAAATGGACTCCTACATTCCTTATTTCTAAAGCACTAGTCAAAATCTAGGAGAAAATCTATTGATGTGGTTACTATAACTTGAAAATGACTTGATGGTACATAATCCATCCATCAATCAAAGTACCTCTTCACTGGAAAGACAAATTTGTGACCCAAATTACTTAGTAGATTGAAGACCTGTTGTTACTTGCAATTTATGAACAAATATATAGATGTAAATTATGTATGGATAACTCTAATAAAATATGGTCATCTTTTATTGAAATTGTCATTCTCTCTCCCTCCCTCCCCTCCGTCCCTCCCTCCATCCCTCCATCCTTCCCTCTTGAAAGTCCTCAACTTGCAACCATTTGTTTAGTGATAAATTAAAGTTACAACGTCACTGAAAAAAGTGACTTACAACCAGTCCTCATACCTATGACCATCCAATCCCCCAAATGTCCCTTTGTTTCTAGAATGAATTAGAAAGATGAACTGCTTAATATATTTGGTAGCTTGCAAAACTGATCAGGGATCCCAATATTTCTCCAAGTCTTGATCTGTAGGAAGACATGTATCTCTCTCCTCTAGTATACTCTAGTCCCTTCCAACTTTATTATTATTATTATTATTATTATTATTATTATTATTATTATTATTATTATTATTATTATTATTATTATTATTATTATTATTATTATTATTATTATTATTATTATTATTATTATTATTATTATTATTATTATTATTATTATTATTATTATTATACCAAAATGCTCAGCAGTCTATATGAACTGGCTGCTATAACCAGGGTGCCATCTGTACAACTTGCAAAAATGGTCATAAACCACATGCACAACATATCGTAGCCCAAAGGGAGAAATAAACTTTTAACTTGTTAAGGCAAGTCACAATTTAGCATAGGCATGTGGAACTTTGTACCAACCTTAATTTATGATTGGAGACCACAGTCCAAAACAGGATGAATCCCAGGGCGGAATCGGGAATAAAACTAAATTTGATTAAAATTAAGCTTACATTTTAATTAGATAAAATTGTTGGGATTGCTCCTCGTAAACTTAATAATATTGCTTTTTTTTAATCACATGAAACATAATTTGGCTGCCTATCTGGAGGAATTCCAAGGATTGCTTAAGACCGAGGGCTTCAGTTGGTAAAACTCTATCAGCAGATTCTGGTAAAAATCTAGGGAGCTTTTTATCCTATTTTAAGTTCCATTATTGTGGATAATGTGACATTTACTCAGCAGCCATTTCTAGGGAGTTTCTAACATGCAGTTTTACATTTTTTTTACTAAATAGTTTCTCTTTCACCAGGGCGGGAATGAGAAATTACAGGAAGAAATAGCCTATGAGATTATAAAATAATTTCTCTCCTAGGGAGCAGAGAGATAAACTACTCATTTATATCTCAATAGTATGTCTTGCAGCTGGAAAAAAAAGTAATTGATTCTGTTGGCTTTGTCCAATCTCAGGTCCTTGATCACCCTCTAGCAACATCAGATCTTTCAATTATTCAAATAGCTCCCCTATCTTTGAGGCCTTCTGTTTGAAGAATTGTAGAATAGTAGCTCTTACTTCTCTAAATGGGGCATATATTAGAGCTACTACAGAAAAATAACTACCCCTTAAATAACTATTTTTCTGTCCCCCCCCCCCACTGGACCATCAATTTGTTCGCTAAAATGTCAGCCCTAGGGCTTTCTCATGTCAGTGTTGCAAAGAAAGAGAAAAAGACGCACCATGAGTTGTGAGTGCTTTGCTACCTGCCAAACTTTGCTTTGAACAGAATCTCACTGGGTCACTTCGAACCAAATGTTCAGTGAAATGACTGTGATTGAGAAAAACCCTTTCCAACCTTTACAAAATATTTGTATCTGCCTCTTTTACCATCACTTTGAAATTTCCACAAGAGAAATAACAGGGAATGTGCAACACATTTTGCACTTTTCATAAGTTGACATGTCTTACGATAGATCCAGGATTGTTCAAATTCAAGCTCCACGGATGCAGGTGCTCTAGCAATAAGTGCTAAACTGATGACCTGTATAAACGATCCATCCACACCCTTTATCTTCTGCCAGAAGTTTGATCCTGACTGGCTCAAGGTTGACTCAGCTTTCCATCTTCTGAGGTCAGTAAAATGTTGTTCTTGGGGGCAATAGCTTGACTCTGTAAACCACTTAGAGAGGGCTGTAAAGTACTATGGAGCCATATATAAGTCTTAGTGCTAGGGGCTAGTGTTATTTAGCTTTTATGATATTACATAGTATGTCAGCCCTGAAAGTTGTCAAATAAAATAAAAATAATTATTAAGTAAAAGGACTGCAGTATGCCTCTTAAGTTCAGCCTGAATAAGAAATGGTTTCCCACTTCACTTCTTCTTGGGTAGAAAACTCCAGGTTTGGGTTAATAGGATCAAAGTTGGTGATGAATACTGCCAGGAAGCGGTTTGGGGCAGATATTGCACACAAGGAATTCAAGAGTATAGAGATAGTCCTCACCTTATGACCAGTCGCTTAGCAACTGTTTGAAATTATAGTGAACCTCCCCTCCCAAAAAAAGTTTCGGAGGACTTCTTCTTCTTCTTCTTCTTCTTCTTCTTCTTCTTCTTCTTCTTCTTCTTCTTCTTCTTCTTCTTCTTCTTCTTCTTCTTCTTCTTCTTCTTCTTCTTCTTCTTCTTCTTCTTCTTCTTCTTCTTCTTCTTCTTCTTCCCTTCTTCTTCTTCTTCTTCTTCTTCTTCTTCTTCTTCTTCTTTCTTCTTCTTCCTTCTTCTTCTTCTCTTCTTCTTCTTCTTCTTCTTCTTCTTCTTCTTCTTCTTCTTCTTTCTTCTTCTTCTTCTTCTTCTCTTCCTCTTCCCTCTTCCTCTTCCTGTCCTCCTCTGCCATCCTCCTCCTCCTCCTCCTCCTCCTCCTCCTCCTCCTACATCCTCGCTCCTCCTCCTCCTCCTCCTCCTCCCTCTCCTCCTCCTCCTCCTCCTCCTCCTCCTCCTCCTCCCATCCCAAGTACACCCTTTTCATCTTGATGGCTAAGATGCCAGAAACAGACCACTGTAAGAATAAGGAAAGGAATCCAAAAGGAAAGCCATTTAGTGTTTCACCATTGTTTTGTTATCTTCTATCTTGCTCAAGTACAGACTGCAATTTTCTCTCTTAAAGATCAAGAAAAAGATCTAACATAGAGCAGCAGGAGGAACCAATGCAGAGTCTGTGTAACAAAGAAGAATCTCCATAAGTGAAATGGTCAATATCAAACAAATGGCAGAAATAAAGCAAGAACTTTATTAAATGTCTCTGCAGCCACACTTCTGAAGAACTGACCCACACATCCCCTGGGGATTCCTCCTGCATATAGCTATTATAAGGTGTGCCACTTAATTGCTCTATCAGTTTTGTAGTTTGAATATTGCTAGGCATGGTTTTTAATTTATTATGTGAGAAAATCCTTTTTTACTTCTGCTAATGGCTTGACCTCTTTTGGTGAGCAACTACAGGAAAATATCAGCCCTCCAAATTATACCCCTGCCCCCATCCTTCACTGGCAAATTCAAACTGGCTAAATTGATATTTTCTGCTGTGATCAGGTTGTTATATGTTTTCATGGAGCGAACAGCACTTCAAAAGTTTAACAATCAGCCACCTTAAAGCATTCACAGCCTCTGGAACAGCAGAACCAGTCTTGTGTCAATCATATCATATAACTCAGGGGTGTCAAACTCGCAGCGTCACGTGATGTGTCACGACGTATCACAACTTTTTTTCCATTGCCGGCAATGGGGTGGGAGCGGTTTCGCCATGATGCATCCGGCCTGTGGGCCGGCAGTTTGACACCCCTGATATAACTAGTTAAGTAATTATTCCTGCTTTTGCATTTTTTCCCTCCACTCTTCTTTGAAGAACTCTTCTCACTCAGAAATATTAGGTGTCTTTGCATACATCACACATTTGAAGGCAGGACAAGAAGCAATGGATGAAAACTAATCAAGGAGAGAAGCAACCTGGAACTAAGGAAAAACTTCCTAACAGGGAGAACAATTAACCAGTGGAACGACTTACTTACAGAAGTTGTGAGTGCTTCAACACTGGAGGTTTTTAAGAAGAGATTGGACAACCATTTGTCTGAAATGGTATAGGGTTTCCTGCCTGAGCAGGGGGTTGGACTAGAAGATCTCCAAGGTCCCTTCCAGCTCTATTCTGATTGAAACTGAATATTGACAAGAATTCTGTAACTTCCTCTTTGCAGCTCCAAAAACGGTGAAATGATATTTGCGTGTCCTCTTTAAACTGGAACCCTAGAATTTGCACCTTAACCAGGAAGGTATCAAATACAAAGGCAATCTAAGGAGAAATCTCATATCAATGGAAACTGCATCTTCAAAGACTTGACCATGGGAGAGAAATCAATTGGTGCTTGTTTTCCTAGAAGAGATAGGAGAGGTTTTGGAACAAGAGAATTCACCAATTGAGAGCTGCCTTAAATATGGTCTAGATGAGGTGTGTCCAATTTTGATCACGTAACCATGGAGATCCTGCAAAGGTTGTAAGTGTGAAAAACGGTCCTAAGTCACTTTTTCAGTGCTGTTGTAACTTCGAATGGTCACTGAATGAACTGTCATAAGTCAAGGACTACCTGTATTAGAAATGCTGAAAGTTATATAAGCACAACATCTTTCTGAATCTTGATACGTCTTTTTCCTTCCTGACTCAATCTCTCTTTGTCTTTAACCCAAACACGACATCCCCTACCACTTGGGAATTGGGGCAAATGTCACATCATTGCTGGATGTGAAGATTAGAAGACAAGAAAGCAGTTTGAGCTGCAAAATGGGGAATGCAGACTTGCTTTTCAGAGGAAGAGGAACAGTGACTTCAAAGAAGCAGAAAACAGCAGCCTGTTGGATTGCCTGAGTTCAGTTCAACATGATGTTCTCAGATGTTACTGTTTTCATCTTTGTCATTTCATTTCTTTGTTTATTTTAAAAGGAGGCTGGCCAGCCAGCAAAGGAAACCTGTTTGTTTTGAATCTGTAGATGTGCTGCCAAAAGAGCATGCTCAGCTACACACAGTAATATTTTAGCATTTTCATCAGGCAAGTCATCCATCTTGTCTAGACAGAAGCAGAGAAATTCTGAGGCACAAAATGATTTTAAATGCCAAAGCGAATAATGCTAAAATCACTCCCATCTTTTCAACCTTCCACAGCATCTTTACCTCATTATGGAGAGTATCATTTAGTTTAAATCTGTAATCAAACAACATAGAGCCAGATAAATTTCTGAGAGCTTAGCGCATTATAACATTCCAGGGAGCATTTTTTCTGTCAGCATTTTCTTCCCCATATACAACCATTTCCTCTTTCTCTCTCTCTTTCAAATCAATAAAAACAATGTCCCTTCTCAGATGAGGTGGATATTCTGTATATGTTATGTGTAGGAAGTGCCAATACAACCATACTTAATTCTTCCCATGGCAAACTCTGTACCGATTAAATCTGAAAAAGCAAATGGCTTTTTTCTTTTCAAATAATCTATTACTGGTATTGGAAAAGATCACTCCCAGACTGCACAGAAGTCTGCTCATGAAATTTCAAAAAGTTTTGTGCAAGAATTCCAAAATCTGATGAGATCTTGCTCACGATTCACAATATTTCAGGGTGGTTCATGTAATATTTTGTGAGATCGCTTGTCAGAATCTCATGAGATCCCTGTAAACCAGAATCATCTTGGCAGAGGTTGAGCTATTAGGTTAGATCTCACGGTGGTATTCATGCCCAGAAAGGATTGCTGGACCATGATTTAGTATTCCAGGTTGAACCAGGATTTACAACTCCAGTCTCACTCACAGCAGTCTTTACTACCTAGTTAACCTTCTCTGATCTTGACTAAGAGTCAAACCCAATTCATTTTTGCATGAAAAATCACAGAATTGTGGGCTGAACTTGAAAGGTGAAAATCCTGGAAGGAGGCAACGGCAAACTACTTCTGTGTCATCGTCAAGAAAACAATATGTATGGGTTAGTATAATCACCAGGAGCCACACACCACTCAAGGAAGACTTTACCCTCTAAGAATTCCATGCCTCTTTCAAATGACTGTAAAATGAATTATATTATAAAAATTCCATGTTCCAATAACTATCTGATGCTTCTCAAATATTGCAAACAAGTTCTCCAAGCAGCTGTGCTAGAGTTCATTTAACAATCTTTGGATTCATATCCCCCAAGCAGCTGCTTTGTTGAACTTTCCTCCTATCCCAGATCTGAGAGGGAAACATGATGGCATAAATTGCATTACACCCACAGTGTGCCCTTAACACTATTCAGAATAGCTTTGGACTATTATTGATTTATGCATTTATTTATGTATTTAGAGATTTATGTGGCCACTCACCAACCATAAAACATATCACAATAACTCAACAACAACAATAAAACAAAACAAATCACACAATCAGGGCATAACTATATGCACTTAACCTTCCAGAACAAGTCCACCTGGTGCCTGAGGGAGCAAGTAAAATTTCAGAATCTTTCTGAACGCTAAATGATCAGGGTTGATCAAATCTTGCAATATAAGGGTATGATTGACACTTTCCCCATTTCAAATTCCAGTTTCCACTCTGTCCCCAAATCACAAGGAATGTTGCCAATGTGTGTTAGAGTGGTGCTCTGCCCAATCCATTCCCCCCTCCCTAATTTTTCATACATATTTTATCAACTTTTCAACTACTCCAAGATAGCCGAGGTAACAAATCTCTCTAATGCAGTGCTAGGCTGCATTAACAGAGGGATAAAATCAAGATCACATGAAGTATTAGTATCACTTTATAATGCCCTGGTAAGGCCACACTTGGAATACTGCATCCAGTTTTGGTCACCATGATGTAAAAAAGATGTTGAGACTCTAGAAAAAGTGCAGAAAAAAGCAACAAAGATGATTAGGGGACTGGAGGCTAAAACATATAAAGAACGGTTGATGGAATTGGGTAGGTCTAGTTTAATGAAAAGAGGGACTAGGGGAGACATGATAACAGTGTTCCAATATTTGAAGGGTTGCCACAAGAAAGAGGGGTTCAACCTATTCTCCAGAGCACCTGAAGGCAGATCAAGAGGAAATGGATGGAAGCAAATCAAGGAGAGAACCAACCTAAAACGAAGGAGAAACTTCCTGACAGTTAGAACAATCAATCAGTGGAACAACTTGCCTCCAGTAGTTGTGAATGCTCGAACACTGGAAGTTTTTAAGAAGAGATTGGACAACCATTTGTCCATAATGATATAGGGTTTTCTGCCTGAGCAGGGTATTGGATTAGAAGACCTCCAAGGTCCCTTCCAACTCTGTTATTCTATTCTATTCTATTCTATTCTATTCTATTCTATTCTATTCTATTCTATTCTATTCTATTCTATTCTATTCTATTCTATTCTATTCTATTCTATTCTATTCTATTGAACTGGAGTTTAAGAAAGGGGTTTTGATGTGTGTGGAAGAAGGGTTAAGTTGTGGGACACTCCTGGTATATTAGCTCTACTTCCAAAGCAGTGATTATTCTAAAGATCAACATGGTCTTTAGCTCTCTCTTAATATGAGTCATTTTCACATAGTGGTTAAGGCATTGGGCTAGAATTTGAAGGTACAACATTAAAACTTCCACTGTCTCCCTTATGGGTGGTATGTGTCTTCCTCAGGCTTTGAGAGTTCTACACAGTATCTTAACTATGCCTAGCACTGCACTCTTCTGGACAGAGTGTACTGATGTCATTCCTGGGATCTATTGGAGCTACTCTCCCAGCTTAGGAGTCATAGCCCTGAGTGCTCCTACCATTACAGATCTCTTTGCAGGGGGTCTAATTTCTGTTGCACTTTTAGGTGTCAAAGACTAGGAGACTGATTTTAATATATAGGTCTTTGACACCTAAAAGTGCAACAGAAATTAGACCCCCTGCAAAGAGATCTGTCAAATATTGATGTCCTGTTTGCTTTAGGAACTCTGTCAAGGCAATCTAGTAATTGGATATGTAATATTTAATCTCTGTGTTAGACATTTACTCTTTGGCTGATAAGTAGACTTGCAAATTCAGCTGTCAAATCCTCTAGAACACATATAAATTCTTCATGATCTATATGTCTTGGGACAGAAAGGTTAGGGCTACCATATCTAGATTGCAAAATCCAGCTGACTATTAGATGGCAACTAGGAGACTTCAATGTCTCTTTGAGCAATCTACTGCTCATCTTGATTTTTGTAGCCAAGATATGATAGCTTTATCTTTCAGGGCTTTTTTCTGGAAATTCTCTAGGTCTCTGTAATTTGCATTGGATCTAAGTAATTATTCTGTGCATGGAAAACTAATAGTAAAGATCTGCAAAGACAAATTAACAACTTTATGGCAGCAAAAAAATATTAAATTATGTATGTGCATCTCCATGGGTATAAACTGACTGATAAATTGGAGGTTGTAAACTCCTTGGTTGTGTTCATTGGGACTTCCATCTTGGTACAGAATTTGTCTCCAAGAATAAGAATTTTCTGAACCTTAGTGCCAATCTAGAAACAATATCCATGTTCCCAGCCATAAGTAGCAGAATGGATGGTTCACTAGCAGAATCTCTAATTTTTGTAAAAACAACAGCAGATGTTTCTAGTTTAAAATTTGGAAGTTATACGCTAAAGATACAGTTTAAAATCTGGAAGTTATGGGATAAAGATGCAGGAGTTAAAGAACAGAACATAAAAACTATTTGCTGAATACATGATTTAGAAACATATTGTGTAATATGCAGATATAACATTTGCTAAAATCAGATATGCACAACCTTCATAGAGAGTCTTATATAAGAACTTTTCAACTGCTTTCTGAAGACAATAGTGAATTCATTTGGTAGAAATTTTAAAAAGTAGATGATTCAGGAATTTAGGGAGGGCTACATTCTTGTGGTTACACAGTTACTTTGGGGAGATGGATTATGCAAATGTGTAGGACACAGTTGTTTGCTACATTGGAAGACCTTCAATTTTTTTGTATTTTACATAATTTGAAATGTTTTTCTCCAAGCTGGATCCATTTAGATTTTCTTGGGCACAAGTCAGAGTTCTAGTGTTCTTGGATCAGCTCTTTTATGTTGTACCAGTACATTAAGAGGCACAGTGAGGGGAGAATGACAGAATGAAGATGTTTTTGAATGGAGATGTTGTCTGGATGACACAGCTAAATGTTTTGAAGTATTGACATTTTTCAAGTTGGGAAAAGAATAACATTTCAGTTTTGCTGAATGCATCCAGTAACAGATGATAAAGTAATGTTCCCACCCATCATATCCCAGAAAAAAGAAGCGACTTCCATATTTTAGATCAGATGTGGACAAACTGAAAGCTTTCACAAACTTACCAAGAGTCAAATTTGATTTGAAGGCTTCTCTTTTTTAAAAAA
The DNA here is from genome assembly GCA_023970755.1 of Azemiops feae. NCBI lineage: Eukaryota > Metazoa > Chordata > Lepidosauria > Squamata > Viperidae > Azemiops > Azemiops feae. The sequence continues at coordinate 452,130 of JALGBA010000087.1, read as the reverse complement.
ATTTCATACAATAATATCTATGGATTACACTCCTGAACACACTTTTAAATGCTGCATTAAGTCTGTCCATATTTTTAAATAAATGCGTCTCTCAGAAATATATCTGATGCAAGTCACTCACAGGTCATAGGCAGAGGAGTGCATTGATCTCTTTGCACTTCTAAAATGTTTGAGAAAAACTGAATGTGGAAAATTAAACAGACATAATCTATTGGGAAAGTCATCCTTACAAGTTCAATGATCCTGTATAAATCCAATATAGGATGGCAGTCAGGCCAAGAGGAAACCCATGATTCTGTTCAGCAACAACTGTTAGGAGGGCTTTCAAATAAACGATAACATTTAAAGAAGTGAAGTCTTACATCTTTTTGTTAAGTCCATTCAACCCTAGGCACAGTTTACTTTTCAAGAGAGCACCTTCATATTAGTGGATCAGTTTTTGTCACCATATTATATAGAGATTCTGGAAAGAGTGCAGAGAAGAGCAACAAAGATGATTAGGGGCCGGGAAGCTAAAGCATATGAAGAACAGTTGCAGGAATTCTAGTGAAAAGGAGAACTAGGGGCTGACATGATAGCAGTATTCCAATATTTGAGGAGCTGCCACAAAGAAGAGGGGGTCAACCTATTTTCCAAAGCACCAGAAGACAAGACAAGAAACAATGGATGGAAACTAATCAAGGAGAGAAGCAAGCTGGAGTTAAGGAGAAACTTCCTAATAGTGAAGAAAATTAACCAGTGGAACAGCTTGCTGTCAGAAGTTGTAGGTGCTTCATCACTGGAGGCTTTTAAAAAGCGATTGGACAACCAATTGTCTGGAATGGTATAGGGTTTCCTGCTTGAGGAGGCAGTTGGACTAGAAGACCTCCAAGTCCCTTTCAATTTTATTATTCAGTTATTCATATGGAAGTCCCTTTCAGTTTAATATTTTGAAACCCTGCAGTTTAATCTCTCTCTCTGTCTCTCTGTCTCTCTGTCTCTGTCTCTCTCTCTCTCTCTCTGTGTGTGTGTGTGTCTGTCTCTCTCTCTGTCTCTCTGTCTCTCTCTCTCTCTCTGTCTCTCTCTCTCTCTCTCCTCCCCCTCACTGTTTTTTACTAAAATCTCGTCATTCTCAGGGCATCCAACTGAATGCAAAGGATTCTGATTTAGAATCCCTTTGGAAACTAGCTGATGTATAATCTATACTGGGGCAATGCCTTTAGCAGAACCAGTTGTGACACATAAAAGTTTACAGACTTTTGAGTTTTACAGTACTATTACTAAGGCAAGATACTGACACAGAAAGAGGGCAAAGCAAGAAAATACAAAAATTAGGCCAGATTTCTCTATTCAGACGAGGCTACCTAATTAGGCAACAACCAAGTGCAAAGCCTAGTTCCTCTTCTCCTTCTCCAGATTGATTAACCTGCTGAATTTTTATTTCAGGCTACCTTGTTCGGGAACTGCAGCAATGCCTATATCTTTGCATATCGCCAAAGCAGCTCATGGCTGTAGAGGAGTTTTTTCCCCCAAAGAAAAAGAAGGAATTAACCATCCCCTGGCATCTGCATACGTTGATTCTATTCCAAAGACTCAAAATGGGAACCACGGCTATGTGATCCAATATCTAAGGGGTAGAAGTGTTCCATTATTTGAGGGCCCTGCCACAAAGAAGAGGGGGTCAATCTGTTCTCCAAAGCACCTGAAGGCAGGGACAAGAAGCAACAGATGGAAACTAATCAAGGAGAAAACCAACCTACCGTAGAATTAAGGAGAAATTTAGAACAATTAATCATTGGAATGACTTGCCTCCAGAAGTTGTGGGTGCTTCAGCATTGGAGGTTTTTAAGAAGAGATTGGGCAAGCATTTGTCTGAAATGGGATAGGGTTTACTGCCTGAGCAAGGGGTTGGACTAGAAGACCTCCAAGATCCCCTCCAACTCTGTTATTCTAATCATAGCCCTATTCTACTTTTTGTGCATTGTACAATGCACAAAAGGGTCAGGATCATATGACTGCAGCTGCCATCTCAAGGTTTTTGGATTATTTTATATCCCCCCTCCCAAAGACAATTGGTTCACAAGATAGTGCCTTTTCAACCAGGAGATCTAAATCAGTTCTGAGTTGAGGGTCAACAGTAGATAGCAATAGCACTTAGACATATACTGCTTCACAGTGCTTTACAGCCCTCTCTAAGCAGTTTACAGAGGCAGCATATGGCCCCCAACAATCTGGGTCCTCATTTTACCGACCTCAGAAGGATAGAAGGCTGAGTCAACCTTGAGCCGGTGAGAATCGAACTGCTGGAGTGAGCTGTGAGTTAGCCTGCAGTACTGCATTCTAACCACCGTGCCACCACGGCTCTTGCTATTTTATGTGACATCTTTATGAAACCTTTGACACTCCTAAGCTAGCAACCAACTGAGGTTAGCTAGAGGTTGAAAAAGCTTGTAAGATTTGATGGCTGCATCCATCCAACTTGCTAGGCTTGGCTGCATTAACCTTGATGGCGTGAGACTTAACCATATTTTGCAAACCCCACCCATTTTTCATTCGTTATAGTTGGCTACGTTGTACAACCTTCCAAAATGGGCTAATTCAGTAACTTGTATAAACCAATAAGCAGAGTTTCCAATGGGGAGGGGTGGTCAAGTTTAATTGCTAATATGACTCAATTTTGGCAGCTTTTCAGCACTTTTGTCAAAGACAAAGGAAAAGGGAAGAGGCGGGAAGAGAAGAGAAAGAGTTGCTTTATGCAGCCAAACGTGGGTGTGATGCCCTCTTTGGGAGGCCTTATTTTGGGCCAGCTTGCAAGTTGTATTGTTAGACTTTGACCTGCGTGGAGTAGCACTCGGTTCAATGTCAGGGCAGACCAAGAAAACACACAGAAAGTTTCATATGTTCCAAATCTGACTTAGAGTCCCTTTGTCATGGGCCTTGGCTGTTTTGTCTTCACTAGGGACATTGGAGTACACGCAGACAGGCAAGCATTATCACATCACTAGGGAAGTTGGACCTACTGCGTCAACAACACAAGTTTTGTTTATTCCCACTCAAGCAGGATGGTTTAGACTGTGCTGCATTCCCCATCCCTGTGATTCAATTCTGTCTGTGACAAGTGGTTGAGAGTTGTTGCTTTTAAAGGCCTCTTAACTTGAAGTAGAATTTTATTTAATTTGGCTTCCGTTCCTCTGCAAGGATAGGAGAACGTAGCTTTTCAACACATGTTAAGCAGATTGCATTTTATACCAGAAAATGAAGTTTAGGTGATGAAGATATGCAGGCCTCAGAGATTGTACAACATTTTATTATTTTAAGCTGCTATCCAGGACCAGTTCTCACAAGGAAGAATAATCCTTCCTTTTCGGGGAGCTTTGAATATCCTAAAGATCTGTCTTTCCTTTTGCATATGCATTTTTGACAGATAATTGTGCAGAGCTGTGCTGCATAAATACCTCCTGGCAGTTTTGTTTTTTAGAAGCCGTTCAATTTTTCAGACATAAAAATGGAACATTGGTGACTGTGGCTCACGTGATCAGAATTTGGTTGCTTGGCAACCGGCATATATTTACAACGCTTGGAGCATCCCAAAGTCATGTGATTGCCATTTGTGACCTTCCCCAGGCGGCTTCCAACAAGCAAAGTCAATGGGATAAGCCAGATTCATTTAATGACCATGTGATTCACTTAACAACTATAGTGATTCACTTAAACCATTGCAAAAAAAATGTTGTAAAATTAAAGGCCGCCCACTTAACAACTGCCTAGCTTAGCAATCGAAAAACATTGATGAAGAATTAACTGCAAAAAAAAAAAAGTATGTACAGGGAGTCCTCGACTTACAACATTTTGTTTAAGATACATTTTCTCAAAGTTACAAGGGCACTGAAAAATGTGACTGAGGACCACTTGTCATAGTTACGACCTTTGCAGCATCTCCATGATCATGTGATCAAAATTCAGATGCTTGGCAACTGGCTCATATTTATGACCTTTGTTATGTCCTAGAGTCATGTGATCCCCTTTTGTGACCTTCTGACAAGCAAAATCAATGGGGAAGCCAGATTCACTTAACAACCATGTTACTAACTTATCAACTGCAGCGATTCACTTAACAAATGTGGCAAGAAAAGTCATAAAATGGGGCAAAACTCACTTAACAAATGTCTCACTTAACAACAGAAAATTGGGGATCAGTTGTGGTCATACGTTGAGGACTACCTGTGGTACACTAGTTCAAAATTTCTTCAAAAAATCTCCTGGAGTATTTCAAATATTAAGTTTCATGTTGTTTTGTAATTCTACTACTAACTGAAAACTAAAGACAAACTTTCACTTTCCCCCCTTTTCTTTACTGGCCCTAGAATCTTTTAGTCTCTTCTAATGACCAAATTTTGAAATCATAAAGTCTCAAATTTCTCTTATGACTTCGGATAGACTAAACAATTTAATTCTCACTAAAGGCTGATTATTTATATAATTATTTCCAAAATCTTAGAATAAAAGTCCTAATGAAAGCTAGCTGGGTGATTTTGGGACAGTCACTCTCTGAGTCCCATCCACCTCACAGGGTTGTTGTTGTTGTGGATAAAATAGAAGGAGGAAAGAGTGTTAGGTATGTTTGCCATCTTGAGTTACTTATAAAGTAATAGCTTAAAAATCTAATAAATAAAACTAATAAATAAATATTCCAAAGTTGTCTGGTCCCTTAGTTTGTTTATAACTTTCTTGGTTCAGAGTCTTATTTAACTTTTTTTGCCATTTACAATTCTTTAAATTATTAAGCGTATAGTTAATTTTTCTTTTATTCAAGAATGGAGGTAAACTCCCCGAGTGACTTTTCAGACTTGTTCTGATTATTTCTATTAGCCTTATGAAAATTAAATAGTAATTTCTGAAAGTGCTTAGGAGAGGCTAGTGAACTCAGTATCCTTTAAAAGTCTCTGCCCTGTTGACAGCATCAAGGCTTATCCTTTCATCTCCTGGCACTCAAATCCACAGTCTCCTCATGAGGAGCAGTCATCCAGAGCACATGTGAGTAATCTCCTATCCTCTGCTTATCCGAAGAGTTCCTGTAGGATGGGTCTACTACTTGCCAGCTTCTCGGTCTTTGCCACAGTCATCAGCTCTGCTCATTCGGATATTCCTTCCATTGTGTAGCTGTGTGCTATGCTCTCTTTTATCTAACCATCCCCTAGGCAGCATTTCCTTGCCCAGTTTCTCAAGGACTTTTTCAAATATCATTACATTATGATAATTTGAGCATTGTCAATTAATGAAAACACTGGGTTGATTTGTTCAATGATCCATTTGTTTGTTTTTATTTTTTTATGTCTATCCATGTAATTCTCAGGATTCTGCTCCAACACCAAAGTTCAAAACTGTCAATACTCTTTTTACACTGCTTCTTTCAAGTCCAACCATCAGCCATAATATCTGGAAAAAGAGGAAACAGTGTAACAGTGTAACGCTAAAGAAAAAAAACATCCATTTCAAATATTTCTGGAAATATTCCATCCATGAATTTTGAATTTATTCCATTTATTTTTTATTTCCCATTTTTTCCCTAACTTTAATTTGATGGCAAAATCAGTTATAGTTCAGGACTCTGGAAAGGGAGGCCAAGAACACTTCCAGATGTTCAGCTGTTCAGTCAGCCAAGTTCTTATTGAGAAGAGTCAGAGCATGCCCTTCTTTGGCCCCTGATCAGAAATGTCTTAACTGGTCAGTACTCAGTTATTGGACAATAACCCTGTGTTTCACGCTGTCCTTTAGCTGGAAAAGAGCACCTGAAAATCTTTCAGCTTCCCACCAGATGCTTCTTGGCTAGATAATCCTGCTTTCTAATTCTTTTACCAATTCTTTAAGACTGACATTACTGCAGGAGATCAGGCGTTTGGAAGTGAGCTTGGACAGCTCTTTGACTGCCTCTGCAAACCACTGAAATGAAATGCAATCAGAATTACAGAATAATAGAATTAGAAGGGACCTTGGAGGTCTTCTAGTCCAACCCCTTGCTCAAGCAAGGAAACCTACATACTTCAGACAAATGGTTGTCCAATCTCTTCTTAAAAACCTCGAGTGTTGGAGCATCCACAACTTCTGGAGGCAAGTCGTTCCACTGATTAATTGTTCTGTCAGGAAATTTCTCCTTAGTTTTAGGTTGGTTCTCTCCTTGATTAGCTTCCGTCCCTTGCTTCTTGTCCTATCTTCAAGTGCTTAGAGAATAGATTGACCCCCTCTTCCTTGTGGCAGCCCCTCAAATATTAGAACACTGCTATCATGGTCTTCCTTCTTTTCATTAAACTAGATATACCCAATTCTGTCAACTGTTCTTTTATGTTTTAGCTTCCAGTCCCCTAATCATCTTGGTTGCTCTTCTCTTCACTCTTTCTAGAATCACAACATCTTTCTTATATCATGGCGACCAAACCTGGATGCAGTATTCCAAGTGTGGTCTTACTAAGGCTTTATATAGTGGTACTAATACTTCATGTGGTCATGATTGGGTAGGCTTTTTTGGCAGCTGCAGCACACTACTGGTTCATATTTAATTGATTGTCCACTAGGACTTGAAGATCCTCTTACAGTTACTACTATTGAGCCAGGTACCACCTATTCTATAACTATGCATTTGTATTTTTTTGCCTAAATGTAGAATCTTAGAATTCTTAACACTGAAGTTCATTTTGTCAGGTAGGGCCCAGTGTTCAAGTCTCTTGAGATCCTTCTGGATCTTGAGCCTATCTTCTGGAGTGTCATTTCTTCAGAGCTACTTGCTGCACCAAAAAAAAAAAATCCCATTTACAAAAAAACCACAAATGCCACTTCCTCCACTCTGTAATGCTTATCATTGAAGGAAGATAGGACTGAATACAATGGAAAAAATGGGGCAATGCATTAGTTAATTGTCAGGAGGCTCAATCCAATTGTTGAGCAGATTTGAGCCCATATCTGGTAATGCCCTATGCCTCACGATCAGCACATTCTTCTCTTATTAGCCATGAGGACGTCATGTTTACAAAATATATTTTGAGTTATATTCATTTCTAGGAAAAATGCTTCCAATAGTCCTTCATTTGCAGAGAAAACAAGCTGGGTAGAAATGGTGCTGGAACAAAATGTTCCTTTCAAGCAATGAAGTTTGATGATTGCATGGCACTTTAGAAAGTTTCTCCCTTAATATCAACTGGAGCAATCTAAAATAAGCGCAGATGACAGAGAAGGTTGTAGAACTGAAGAAAAGGGAGATTTTTTTTTTTAAAAAAGCAGAGCTTCATTTGTTTAACCATAGACTGGAATTTAGGTGCTCCACTTACCAATCTCCAAAACATTTGGCAGCATCGCTTGCTTGTTTCAGAGGCATAGATATTTAAATTGCCCTATAATGACGGATGGCCTATTCTAGATAACCTATGAAAGGGATTAATCAACAAAAAATGTTTAATCTATTCCAAAGCCTGAAAAATATTTTTTTCTACTGAACAGTTATGAATAGAACAGAACAGAACAGAACAGAACAGAACAGAACAGAACAGAACAGAACAGAACAGAACAGAACAGAATAGAATAGAATAGAATAGAGCTGGAAGGGACCTTGGAGATCTTCTAGTCCAGCTCCCTGCTCAAGCAGTAGAACCTATACCATCTCAGACAGGTGAATGTTCAGTCTCCTCTTAAAAATCTCCAGTGATGGAGCACCCATGATTTCTGGGGGGAAAGCTGTTCCACTGTTTGATTGTCCTCACTGTCAGGAAGTTTCTCCTTAGTTCCAGGTTGTTTCTCTCTTTGATCAGTTTCCAACCATTGTTTCTCATCCTTCCCTCTGGTGCTTTGGTGAACAACCTGGCCCCCTCTGCCTTGTGGCAGCCCCTCAGATACTGGAACACTGCTATCATGTCACCCCTATTTCTTCTTTTCTTTAGACTAGCCAAACCCAAGTCCCGTAGTCGTTCTTCGTATGTTTTAGTCTCCAGGCCTTTGATCATCTTAGATGCTCTTCTCTGAATTTTTTCCAAACTCTCAACAATTTTTTGTGATATGGTGGCCAAAAGTGGCTGCAGTATTCCAGGTATGGTCTTACTATAGTTTTATTAAGATTATGTGTTTGGCTAAGCCAAAGTATGTCAAGTTTGTTGGAGCAAACAAAATGCTCAGAGATAGCAAACGTATTGAGGTTTCTTAGAGGCAAAAGACAACTTGTTCATGTTGTATCTGAACGGTAAGATACCCTTTGAGTGCTTCAACCCTAAACATGCTATTGAAAGTCCCATCCTGTGTTTGCTCACCTTTTACAGGGAATCTACAGAGCATCATTGCCAAATGATTGTGATTCAATGTTTTTATGGTTGGGTGTGCTTTCGTCTTATTTTCATCTTTCTTCTATGGAGAGTGCTTGAACCATCAGTCATATCATATTTCAGCCGAGTTGTTTTTTTTATTATTTGCAAAGTTCTCAGATGATTTATACTCTTTTTAATTGGCACCAGAGCCTGTGACAGGTGGGCATCACCTTTAATGCAATCTGAAAACTAATCATGTCTAATTAGGTTGTTCTTATTGAAAAGCAGCCAAGCAAATTAACACATTGCATATCAATCCTGAGAAAAGTAGAAGAGCAATAGTTGATGTTGAACAGTGTGTTGCACAGTTCCTGAGAGTAGATGAGAAACAGGAACCCTAGCTTCAAATTATGCGAAACAGAGTTACTCCGATCTGCTTTACACATCCATATATTTTGCAGGATGACACAAGATCCGAAATGCAAACAGAGTTGTAGCTGATAACTAGCTGATACCATAATGAGCATGTTACATATGATGTTAAATGCTTTGCTTGCAGTCATATCAATGATGAAATCCAAGTATATAAAATCAATTTGACTAGGACTACAGCATGGAGACCCAGTTTGGTGTAGTGATTAAGGCAACAGGCTAGAAACTAGGAGACCAGGAGTTCTAGTCCCATCTTAAGCACAAGGCCAGCTGGGTGACTTTGGGCCAGCCAGCAGGCAACGACAAACTACTTCTGAAATCTTGCCACGAAAATTGAAAAAACCTATCCAGGCAGTTGCCAGAAGTCAAAAACTGACTCAAAGGCACACACACACACAAGACCACAACATGCAGGAAGGAATGGTTTAACTCCTCTCTTTCTATGTGTGTACACACAGGCACTCACACATTTTAAAATGGCAGAAACGTTTAAATGTTTTCAGTTAAGAAACGCTTTCCATGAAATCTTCTTTGTCCACTTCCTAACTATTCAGCCTTCTTTTAAACCGATTAGCTCTTTAACTAACTCCACTTCCTTTTCTCTAAATCTTCTCTCCCTCTTCCTGTTTTGTTATTTTCTATTGGTGCATTCAGAGCTGAAGGCAAAGAACCACCTTAGGACTTTTCATTTTGGTATCCAATTGCTTTCTCTGGGGTGCCCAATAAAGAATCAATCCTTTGATTCCCCAGAGACCAATTAACAGTTGGTTCCTTTTGCACTTTCAGGAGATTCCCAGTTTCTTGAGGTTCTTTGCCCATTTTTAGTTCATGACCTGGGCTTTTTTGTATCTTGTGTTATCCTTATTCCTGCTTATGCTCCATTTTCCCTTTTCGTTTGCAAATGTATCATGTTCTTCTCTCTCAGCCCCTTTTTTCACTAACACCCGAGATTTCCTTGATTACAGCAACCCTTTGCTTTGCCATGTCCTTCTACACATCATTGGGAAACGTTACCTTCCGCGGTTTCTGATTTTCTCTATCATTCTGCAAAGGGCTATTTAGAAATATTAGACTGACCCAACTATGGAGTTGGTATTTTTTTGGTTTTTCCCCCTCCCCTTTTGTAAAGTTTTGTACTTGATTATGTGTTAAAAGTAATAACTGATTGCTTGAGTTTCAACTATCCCCCCCCATTTAAGAAGTAGCTGTATCCATTATACTGAGGCTCAATGTGAAAAAAAAGTGATACTTTTTTTCCACAATAGAGATATTTCTAATGCAATCTACTCGATCCCCTGCAAGGATTGCCTCTGCAACTATGTAGGACAGATGGGGAGGAAGTTAACCATCTGATTGAAAGAACACAAGAGAGCGGTCAGATGAGGAGATCCAAACTATTGGTAGCCTCACCTTGCAATGAACAAGGACATACATCCAATTTTGCAGCTACTAAGATTGTTGGCTGAGCAGGGACAAAAATAGCCAGGGAAATAATTGAAGCCTGGGAAATGGGCCCCTTGTCAGTCAACAGGATGCTGATTTATCACCAGATTATCAAGTACTTATGAGCTGAGGACTTGGCAGCACAAGGAAACACAGCCAATGACTTAATAGCCGGCCATCAACACCCCAATCAATGACTAAAAAGCCACATACAACCAGGCACTACATAAATTCTACACATAAAATATCCCAAAACACATATTCTGCTGGAGAGAAGTTCTCTGGGCTCCAGCACAAGTCTAAAAGCTCAGAAGACTAAATCTCTGGTCCTGGTCCAGACTGGATCCTGCAACATTATGCCAGGATACCTCTATTTGCTTTCATTTGTGGGGGGAAAAAAAGCTTTGTGTGTATGATTCTGGAAAAGTTATTTTACAGGTTAGCCCACCTATAAATGTGTCTTTGCATGTGAATAGAAAATGTGTGGCAATAATGACTGATATTGCAAAGCTGATGAGAAATGCTTGGCCACAACTTGATAGAAATGTTTTAAGAAATTAAAAAGATGACAGCATCAGCTCTGGATTTCTAATCCCTGGAATTTCTTCTACTATACAGGTGCTTTGGGCTCTCCCAGTAGCCTTTTATACTGCAATTAGAGATGCCTTTGGCTTCTGAGCTTTCTCAAATGACCACTTCATTGAGAATTCTTCATGAGTGATCTTTCTCTGTTTTCCCTTTGATTTGCACCACTTCTTTGTCTGGTACATGGAGTGATTTGACAAGCAAGACTACGTAGGTCTGTGCCTCCAGCGCAGAGGTCTTTTCAGCTTTCAGAGTTAAGTTTATAGCTATGGAAAAGGCATCCAGAGCAGACATAAATTAACCTGGTGTGGTGGTGACACTCAGTTCATACTTTGGCAGCTTGATCATCATTCTTTGAATCCTTAAAGTAGGGCATTCAGGAATTTGATAAACAACTCTACAAGGAGCCTGTGATCTTTTCACCTGAACTGTCTATATCCCTAGATTTGTTGGCTGAAACCAAGGGAAAGAGAATCTCTACATCCATCTCTTAATGTGTCCTTATCTTGTTCTGTATCAGTCATTAGCACTACACAGACATCTCAGTTTCTCACATTAAAGATCAGTAGAAGGATGATATGTGTGCACAAACACATTTATCCCAAATGCCCCAGACTGTCCTTCCCTTCCAATCCCTGACCTTTCCAGGTTTCAGTGAATGGGTATGAGTGGAGTTTCTATTTACATTCACTTGGTCAAAATAGAAGTTGCTGTGTGACCTACAATTCTACTTTATTAGGATTTCTGCCAAGGCTTCTAGTAGACACCAAGAGAATAACAGAGTTGGAAGGGACCTTGGAGGTCTTCTACTCCAACCCCTGCACAAACAGGAGACCCTATACCATTTCAGACAAATGATTGTCCTATCTCTTCTTAAAAACCTTCTGTGTAGGAATAATCAAATGAGGAGGCACAAGAAATATTAGAAACAGGGTTTATAAAACCTTAGTAAGACCATACCTGGAATACTGCAGCCAGTTTTGGTCACCATACTACAAAAAAGATACTGAGACTTTGGAAAAAGTGCAGAGAAGAGCAATTAAGATGATTAAAGATATGGAAACTGAAATATATGAAGAACGGTTGCAGGATTTGGGTTTGGCTAGAGAAAAGAAGGACTAGGAGTGACATGATAGCAGTATTCCAGTATTTGAGAGGCTGCCACAAAGAAGAGGGGGTCAAATTATTCTCCAAAGCACCAGAGGGTAGGACAAGAAACAATGGTTGGAAACTGATCAATGAGAGAAGTAACCTGGAATTAAGGAGAAAGTACCTAACAGTGAGGACAATTAACCAGTGGAACAGCTTGCCTTCAGAAATCATGGGTGCTCCATTACTGGAGGTTTTCAAGAAGAGACTGGACAGTCACTTGTCTGAGATGGTATAGGTTCTCCCGCTTGAGCGGAGGGCTGGACTAGAAGACCTCCAAGGTCCCTTCCAGTTCTATTCTATTCTATTCTATTCTATTCTATTCTATTCTATTCTATTCTATTCTATTCTATTCTATTCTATTCTATTAGTAACCAGTCCTTGAAAAAGAACAAACCAAAGGAATTCTCACTTCCCCACCATATATATATATATAATGGCATCCTAGGAATAAATCATTCAAAGAGAGAAAAAAAGAGAGAGACTTGTGCCTTCGTAGATCAAGTCATTAACTGTGCAATACACTTTGGGAACAGACAGTTTATTATAATGAGGTGGCAAACTTACTTGCAGAGGATTATCTTGAGAGAGGAGTAGAGCAGTGACTCTCATTGTTTAAAGGGGTTCTGTTCCCTAGTCAAACTGTGAATAATGAGTCTGGGGAGGAAGGTTAGGTTCTGGAGCCTATAGACCAGGGGTCTTCAAACTTGGCCCTTTTATGACTTGTGGACTTCAACTCCCAGAATTCCTCAGCCAGCATGCCTGTATTATGTATTATGTAGTAATTATGTAGTAGAAAGAATATTTAGCAAATTTGCAGGTAATTGGATGGATGACCTAATAACAGAAATCTGAAATAAAATTGAGAACAACCTTGATAAGTAAGAGAAGTGGCCTATTAAGAAGAGAATGAAACTGGACTGGTGCAAATGCAAAGTTCACTTAGGAAACAGAAATCAGATGCAAAGCTATAGAATGGAGAACATTTGAGATAGCAAGAGTACTTGTGAAAATTACTAATAGTTAATCAGAGAGCCAGTTTGATGTAGTGGTTAAGGCATCAGGCTAGAAACCAGAAGACTGTGAGTTCTAATACTGCCTTAGGCACAAAGTGAACTAGTGACCTTGGGCCAGTCCCTTTCTCTCAGCCCTAAAAAGAAGGTAATGGCAAACTGCTTCCAAAAATGTTATCAAGAAAACTGCAGGGACTTATCCAGACAATCGCCAAGAGTCAAGACCGACTCAAAGGGATCAAACTGACCCAAAACTTTATATACACATAATTAATTCTGGCTTACTGTGAACCTCAGGTGAAGTCAGCCATTGTGGGTTATAAACATGGCATTTGGTGATGTGAGCTCAGCCAACTGAGGTTTTTCAGCAAACCATGATGAAAACAAATAGGGCTTAGGCAATATTTCAACTGGGTCAGAGCACATAGCTCCAAATAGTTTAAGTAATTTTGACACTGAGAGGTAGCGCCTCTCTCTAGAGTTTCAGACATGATTTTCTCCAGCCTTCGCTGAAGATCTTGGGGAATTGAATCTGGGGCATTTTGCATGCAAAGCAGGTGCTCTGCTGAAATGCTCTGACAACTTTATTGCAGTTCCTTGGATTAAAATGTATTCTCTACGGGACGTTCCTTGTTCCCCACTCACTCAGTTGCTTCTCTAATGTGCAGTGTGATTTGCAAAGCTTCCATCCTTGCTAGCCTTGAGTTGTTGTGGAGGCAAACAACCTCGTTCCACGGGGTTGAATAACTGGTGGCCATGGGAACCTGATTATTTATCCAGATTACACATTCAGTGGGCTAGCAAGTCTGCACTTTCTATCTGCCAGGCACAAGGCTGTCTAAAAAAGTAGGTCTAAATTATCATGCAATTGGAATTCTGCTTTGGACACATGCGTGCAATGCGTGCAATGGATTTCAGTCTCCACTGGTGCTCAGTGCAGGGATGCAGACATGTGCTTCAAAGTTGCTTGGTTATATTTCCCCATATTGTTGAGATCCAGAAAAAGAACTGAAAAGGAAACCGTGATAGTTGGAAAGTATCATTTCCATGAACCAGTCACTCATCTAGCCAATCCACTGGTTTGCTTCAATATGCTTGCAGAGCAATTGCACATATCCTGTAATAGATGTAGGTGTCATGAGTCTTAGTTTATTTACTATCTGCACCAAGCACTAAGCTGCTTGCTTAGTGTACATTTATCTCTAACAGTTTTAATTCACTTACTTAACACAGTTTCAAATGATGATATAGCTGTTTGTGCAAGGAGAGGGGAAGGGAAACATACCTGCTCTATGTTCATTTTCAAAAAATGTACATCACTAATATTTGGACAATGGGACAGATGGAGAGACAGTGCCTATCTATTCACATATTTAAATGAATGTTACTACTTGGGCAAATTTACTTTGCAACGCTTTCTATCCTCTTGATCAGTCCTTCTTCAACTGTTTAACCCAAGAATAAGGCCATTATCCCTATAAAAATATCAGACTCTGTTGCAAGCATCTCAGCAATTATAGTGCCAGTCCAAACTGGATCCTTGAGTCACAAACAAGCAATTACAATCCTTCTGATTTGCTGGATACAATCTATAGTTTTCATAGCAACAATATGTGTTTTTCTATTTTTAAAAAGAGGACAGGAAGGCTTGGACAGGAACGTTGTCCGTGGGGTCGCAATGGGTCGGACACGACTTCGCAACTAACAACAACAACAACTTTTTAAAAAATTATCCAGTCTATTATGGAACCTGAGTTTCCTGAAAGACTCTCATCGATTTTCCTCCCAATTTGAAATCAGACATGATAGGAATTGACAGTTGTGCTCTGAACACTTTATAGACCCTATACTCAAGAGGCTACACCCTTGACTAGACATTTTTATTTTAAAACAGTCTTCATGGTTATCTGTTGCAGATAGTATCATAGTGATTTCCTACACTGGATAGAGATTGGATTAGATTATCTCAAGCTTTAGATTCTGTGATGGTATGATTCCTTGTGTTGTTTAAACTTTAATAATTTTATTAGAGAAAACCTATCAGAAATGCTTGGAGGCACTGGATCTGTTAACAATGGAGAAAAGAAATGGCACAAGAGCTGTGTTCACATATCTGGAGAGCTATAATAGGGCAGACACAATTGAAAATTGTTTCAAAAAATAGGATAAGAAAATTTGGGTTTAGACAACAAAGAAGTAGATTTCCTAAAAGTAAAGGCTGGTCAACAACAGAGCAGATTGCTTATTTTAGTAGAGGTTGGATTGCCATATGTTGGGGATGTTGTAATAGTGTATTCTTGCATTGGTGTGTGTGCTGTGTGTGTGTGTTGAGTAGATGATCTTTAACAGTGCTTGCATCTCTTATATTCTGTGATTATGCTTCTTTGAAAGGCATGATATAAATGCCATCCCTGGGAGAAGCTGACCATTTAATCTGATGGAAGAGAATTTGCTCTGGAGGTTTTCAAGAACAGACTGGACAGCCATTTGTCTGGAATGGTATAGGGTCTCCTGCTTGAACAGGGGGTTGGACTGGAAGACCTCTAAGGTCCTTGCAACCCTCTTATTCTATGTTCTAGCAAGTACTGTATGACATTTATTAATATGTTGTTTTTGTATTTGTTGTTTTATCTGATTGTTTTGCATTGCCTAGAGTCCCTTTTGGTGAAATGGGCAGCTATATAAATTTAATAAGTAAATAAATAAATAACACGCATGGCTTGGGTTAACTGTGGAGAAGGACATCATAGCGCCGGGATGGGCAACCTTTCGGTGGTCAAAAAAAGTTCCAAATATTTTGAAGATGCCTGAGAGATGCAAAGTAAGCAGGGGCATATCACAACATGTGAGCAGTCAGAGGAAGTTGTCTTTGTTGAATTGTCAGACTGATGTTTAGTAATATCCCCACTTTAGGACTTGCACTACAGTTTTCATCTGCTTTCTAT
Organism: Azemiops feae; assembly: GCA_023970755.1. NCBI lineage: Eukaryota > Metazoa > Chordata > Lepidosauria > Squamata > Viperidae > Azemiops > Azemiops feae. The sequence goes on along the minus strand of JALGBA010000087.1, from coordinate 436,302 downwards.
CTCAAAATGGCAGGAAGCAACACCAGCTGTGTTCAATGGTTATGGTTGAAGTGAGGGGGCTCTTGCGGCTGAAAAATAGTTTCCTGCACAGAGTTCTCCATCTCTCTTATTGGCAAGGATTGCAGTGAAGAGCTGTTGTTTTTCCTAGATCATTCTTCTAACCCAAACCCCCCCTGCTCAAGCAAACAAACCCTATACCATTTCAGACAAATGGTTGTGCAATCTCTTCTTAAAAACCTCCAGTGTTGGAACACCCACAACGTCTGAAGGCAGAAGCTACTTCTCTTTAATGCATTGCATTAGAAAGTTTTCTTGTTATCTTCATACTCTAAGCTTGACATTCTACAACTAAATTAGAGGCTTGAGACTTCTGTATGCTCAAGAGTTATACCAGGGTTTGTTGAGTATGTTATAATAATAATAATAAAGTTGGAAGGGACCTTGGAGGTCATTGAGTCCAACCCCCTGCTCAGGCAGGAAACCCTATACCATTTCGGACAAATGGCTGTCCAGCCTCTTCTTAAAAACTTCCAGTGTTGGAGCATTCACTGCTTCTGGAGGCAGGTTGTTCCACTGATTAATTGTTCTAACTGTCAGGAAGTTTCTCCTCAGTTCCAGGTTGCTTCTCTCCTTGACTAGTTTCCATCCATTGCTTCTTGTCCTGCCCTCAGGCACCTTGGAGAATAGCTTGACTCCCTCTTCTTTGTGGCAACCCCTGAGATATTGGAATACTGCTATCATGTCACCCCTAGTCGTTCTTTTCATTAAACTAGACATATCCAATTCCAGCAAACGTTCCTGATATGCTTTAGCCTCCAGTCCCCTAATCATCTTTGTTGCCCTTCTCTGCACTCTTTCGAGAGTCTCAACATCTTTTTTACATCGTGGTGTTGCAGAGAAGGGCAACAAACTGGATGCAGTATTCCAAGTGTGGCCTTACCAAGGCATTGTAAAATGTTGAAGGCTACACTCCCAACATATGATGTGTCAGGTGCATTGAGCATCCACAGGGTTTATGACATGTGTAGTGGAGTTGGCTGACAGGTTTTGCGGGAGCCTGGCCGGAAAGAGGGAAGTGGAGGCTCGGACAGCTGCGGCTGGTTTGGGCATGGCAGGTGTGCGGATCGGGTGGAAAAAGAGAAAAGGAAAAGGAGAAAGGGGGTTAACTGTTGCTGTAGTTGGGGAGAGACCAGGTGAAGCTGAAGAGGAGTTTGAGGGTTTTAGCTGATTCCCTCTCTCTAAAGGAGAGGGAAGGAAAGAGAGAGTGAGAAAGCGGAGTTTTATTGCTTCTTTTGCAAGGGGGGAATATCCTGAGCAGAAGGAAGAGAGAGAGTGGGCAGAGAGAAAGTTTGCTGGAGTGTTAGATTCAGATTTTAACAATAAAAGAAGGGGGGAAGGGGAATTGCCATAGAGAGACCTGGGACTACGAACATCGACAGAAGGAAAGGAGAGGCTGGTCGCTGTGGTTTCGGAGACCAGCGGTCATCCAAACTTTGCTTACTACTACCGGTGTGAGTGTGGACGCTGTGGGGAGCTGCCTCTGCAGAGCGAGCTGTGGCTGCGGAGCGTCGACCACCCTCGTTCGCGTTCCCTGTTGCTGCCTGGAGCCGGAGGATTTTCCCACCCCTTTTGCATCCCAAACGGCTACTATAAACTATTGACTATTATTGCCACGACTGCCTGGGGCTGCTAAGTACTGTCACGCACTGACTGTTGTGGTTGGGGAGGGTCATTTTGTTCCTGTGAATCCCTCGACAACGAGAACCTGTCATCTCTCCTCTCTGCATGAGCTCCCGCTAAAAGGACATTGTTGCCAACGTTTGAGGGTGCGGCTGTGAGTGAGACTGAAGGGGGAGGGCTAGGAGGGCCTGGGCTTTGGCGGCCCGTGAGGGGGTAATGCTACACTATTAATGTAAATTTCAGGTTCTCCACAACCAGGTCTCACTCTGCCTCAAGAACAATGCATTTAGAATTCTTAATACCAAAATGTTTCAGGATCATAATTAGTAGATTCTCCAGTGTTATTTCTTCTCTCATTCACTGTCACAAACCAACAAGAAAACAATCATCAATTGCCCTAGAAAATAGATACATTGTAAGATTAGCTCCCTGGCCAGCCAATCAAATTTTTGTTAGTTTTTTTCCCCAAAATGATTGATCTCCTTTAATACTGGTATTAATCAGAGGAATTAGTATAAGAAACAAAATACTATTATAATTGAAAGAAAGGGGAACAGTCTCATTTGCCGAAATGACTATTGTTTTTCCCATTATAACAGGACTAATTATTTCCTTTGAATTCAATAAAGGCTGAGAGAGAGAATGACTAGAATGACTATAATATCCCAGTATCTAGCCTGGTGTTTTAACTGCTACACCACACTGGCTCTCTTGGACAGTTAACAGCACTTAATATTAAGAGACTAACAGATTATTTCAGAAATAGTATAAGCAGTTCATTCTTCATTTCAGTCAAGAGCCCTAGTCAAAACAATTCTACAAACTACACAGAAACAAACAAAAGATGAAACATTAGAACTGCATTCTCATAATCAGGAAGATCTCCCTTTTTACCAGGATCCTATGTTCTATGTCTACGGGACACACTAATCCTCATGGCGGTATTTCTCGCTGTCTCTAGAATGTAAAGAACTATGATGGAAGAAGTTTCTCCTTGGTTTCAGAGGTAGGACAATGCAATAGAAGTAGGTAAACTACAATGGCAATTGCAGAATCTTTCTCCTCCTCAAGCCTTCATGGCCAATATTTCATCATCAGTGCTTAGATTTTCCATTTCAGAATCAAGCAAATTTCCCCTAAAGATCCTCCTCCTCTGTAATTGTTTTATATTATAATAAATTTTGGGGTTGGATCTTGACAATAGACAAACATTAGGAAAATAGAATCTCAAGGTCTTGGTGACACTCCTTCTAATGTAAATGTAAATATGACCAAAGCCTTTTTTTATAATGTACTAAGATGGTTATTTGATTGAAAAATGAAATAAGTTAATCTGGCAAGGTTTTTGTTTTGGCAAATCTACACTGCTTTCTGCAAATTAGTCTTAATCACTGCTTCACTTTCACAGGGTTTATACACTGATCTCCTTATAATCTGTTATAGAATCTTGTCAGGTATTAATGTCAGGTCAACTTTTGTATTTCTAGATCTAGAGCAGGGGTGTCAAACTCACAACGTCACGTGACGTGACATATCGCAACTTTTTTTCCATTGCCGGAAATGGGGTGGATGCGGTGTCACCATAACGCCGGCATTTCTTTAGTACCTCAAATACAGTTCATTTGGCCCTGGGGAGTTTAATTCATTCAAAATAATACAATATTTCCTGAATATGTTTCTAGCAATCAAATGCTTCAAATCTGCCTTTTCATCCCCCTTTTTACAATTACTTGCTGTATTTCTTGTAAGAAGAAAAATAACCAAAATAGCAATTGCATATTCTGAAAAATTAGATTAGTGTCTCTGTCTGCTTCTTTGAGGGGACTTGACATCCTATCCAGCAGACTGTAATATAATTTTTTAAATCTTTCATCTGTTTCATTATTTTGCTAATATTTTTATTTCTATGTTTGAAAATATGAATACAGATATGTCTTGGAATGGACTGAATGTTCATTGCTATCTTTATCATCAATCAATTATTGTGAAGATTGAAGAAATTACAGTATTATTTTGAGATCCTTTGTATCACAAGATAATCCTGCATTTTCTTTCTTGCACTACAGTACTACTTTTGGAAGCTACTGCTTCATTGCTTCAGTGTAGACATTTCTATTCAAGAAATAATACTGTGTGATAGCCTGGAAGTGGTATTAGTCAGCAATTTATATGAATCCCTCCAAAATATAGCAGTTCAGCAAGCTGACATTACATTATGTTACTTGCCCTAGAGGTATAAATTCCAATTTGTCTTGAATAATAAATAAATATATTCAAGCCCTATAGTATCATGCATGAGTAAAAATATTCAAATATGATTTTCTTTCTTTCTTTTTGATAACACAAAAATAACTTCATGAATTATAGCCTATTTTTACAAAAACAAATTTTCTTTCCCTTTCATACTATGCTGACCCAATAAAGTAATTCCTTCATTTAGGAAGGGCAAATAATAGTATATATTTGTTTCTTCCCTTGATGGATTAATAACTTAAGAAACAAAATCATTCATCATTAATTCATTCCTTTTTTTATATAAAACAGATTTCAAAATATGTCAGAAAAACATTAGCTCCCTATACTATATAAAAAAAGAAACATTTGGAATGTCAGAAATGTATTTAAATAAAGAAAACTATCATTTTACAAAACTAGAGTTTGTAATAACTGAGTAACAGCACATTACTGAATTATTTGCTTGTTTCTATTATTAGCAGAAGCAGTATAATGTTTACTATAAATAAACTGATCTATATAGTTTTGCCTTGTTTGGCAAATTAGACCTCCAGTATAAAGAAATGAAGCTGTTTTGCTTTATAAGAAAAATGTAGAATCTACAAATGATATTTTATTGGGACCAATTCAAAATCACAAATAGTTTAATCATCTGTCTAATTAATTTGTATACCACAAGGCTTCTAGAATCAGGATTTTTTTAAAAAAAAAATGCCTATATTATACACTATAACTTTAAGGATGAAAGGATTTTTTTTAAAAAAATATGTGGGTTATGTCTATCAAAATTTAATATATTGAATAGCATTTTAAACTTCTGAGCTCCACAGTACGGGAAAGAAAAAGTGAAAATTCAATCTTTTCCCATTATCACCCCTCTTCCACCCCCTGTGTTATCATCATGACATGATATCATGAGCATCTCTCTCCACATAATTGGGGAAAGTTAATTTTTAAAAAATTGCATTTCTCTAGCCACATAAAATTCTTAGTTCTGAAAAGTGGTTGTTTCACCCCCAGAGATATACTGAATGCATAAATTCTGTTATTCCCTGTCATAACTTGTTTTGTTATATTATATTCTATATGATGATATTCTGGTAGATGGCTCCAGAAAAAATAAATGCATTCTGTAACAATACAGCGTATATAGGAAATATATGAACCTTATTTCTGAAACATTGATTTCTCATTATCAGATATTGCAGATTTGAGGATCTGGAATATTGTTTAAAATATTATAATAAAATGATCGTTCAGTGAATGGCAACATTTCAGAAGAATATCAGAAATTTGTATATAATCAAAACTGAACAGCAATTGCAAAAAACATGGGAGCACTGATAGTAAAAACAATAGAAATTACTATTAGACTGAAATCAATTCATTTTATGCAGAGCTATGTAATGCTATGTGGGAATGACTTGGGGAGATAGGAGGGAGAGCCATAGACAGGACAACCAGCATGTAGAAGAGGTCTCAGCCCGGAGAATGTTTCAAAAGATGCCCTTTCTACTTTTCTGCAAAGGAGGGGAGAAATACTTTCAGTCTTGCAAGATACTGTTAATGTAATTGAAGGCAAATTTATTTATTTATTTATCATATGGACAATGACATTCTTTAAGTCACACGTGTCCCCTGGGTGGTGCCAAGAGAAAACATCTGAACCCTGGAAGATACAGCAACCAGTTAATCCTAGCAATCTGTTGACTCTATCACATCACATCATACTAAATTGAATGCAAAAGTAGAGAGGAATGGCAGAGGATAAGATGGTTAGATAGTGTCATCAATGCAATGAACATGAATTTAGGCAAACTCTGGGAGACAGTAAGGACAGGGGGCCTGGCATGTGGTGGGTGGGTGGGATTGCAAAGAGTTGGACATGACTTAATGGCTGAACAACAACAACAATTTTACAATAAAGACCTTGTTGTTTAGACTACCTTCCAGGGCTAATAGGCTGCCACTATTTTTTAAAGTTCCTACAACTTTTTCTTTTCCCGCTCTCCTCCCCACACCATTGGATTCTTAGGAGAATCCTTCTGCCATTGTTTAGAATGCTGGTGATCTAATGCTGCTGTGCATCAAAATTAGTAGCAAACCTGTAATTTTACTGAAGAATCACTTAATTATTAAACTAGTTAATGGTGCATAGAAGAGAAAATGCAATCCTCACCAAGCATCTGCAATGCATACGGTGTTCCACTGCTTTCATGCACTGAAATTTTCCTGCCCTCTCATGCTAATGCAGGACAGCCATCTGTTCTGGCCATAAAATAGAAAGTGGTTCATGATTACCTGAGCAGTATATTGCTTACGTTAAGTTCCTGACAATATTGAGCACAAGGCCCCATGTTTCAATAAGAAATATTCATTGTCTCTGAAACAATTTTATAAGATTTCAAGTCCTTGACAAAACCAAAAGTTGTCAAAGTGGTAGTAATAGTAATATGGTGTTTTATGAGATACCTCATTTATTTTAATTTACTTTATTTATGATTTGTCTTCCCAAAGTAGGCACTTAAAGTTATACCACCCTTGACCAATTCACAGACTTTTACAGGAATTTAGTCATACCATTTTCATTTTCCTACCATTTAATCATCATTATACTTTAGAAATGTCTATGGAGATTCTCAATCATCCAGATATGGTTGTCCCAAAGGTGCTTTTTCAGGAGGCAACTGGACTTTCTTGTTTTTCTTTGAAAATGTTTCACTTCTCATCCAAGAAGCTTCTTCAGATCTGACTCCATAGACATTTAGCTATGCACTTTAGGATGAACACTCTTCGAATGGTGCGAAAGTATGAACGGATTTCCAGAAAACATTGCAGACTACAGGAACCATTTGTGCCTCAATTTTAGATTCAGACAACACAGACTCATCCCCAACAGCCTGCACCTGTCTTCAACAGTGAAGAGACATAGGGCAGAAAACATCCTGCAGCCAAAAAGGCTCCACACCCATTTGCAACACTCAGGTGACCCTGAGGACACAGATAAACCTCCAAATGGCCCCAACAACTCTCTGAAAGAATGCAAATGATCAGCCATCTACGAGCAAGATAAATCCTTCCATTCCCCACCATCTAGTCAGAGCTGAAGAAGCTTCCTGGATGAGAAGCGAAAAGTCTTCAAAGAAAAACAAGATTGTGCAGTTGCTTCCTGAAAAAGCACCTTTGGGATACTTTAGAAAGGGAGTGCAATGGCTCAGTGGTTAAAGACCCTGAGTTTGTCAGCTGGAAAGTTGACAGTCAGGGTTTGAGACATAAGTGCCGCACAAAGGATGAGCTCCTGTTACTTGCCCCAGTTCCTGCCCAATTATCAGTTTGGAAGCAGGCAAATGCGAGTAGATTAATAGGTATCACTTTGGTGGGAAGGTAATAGCGTTCTGTGTGCTTTTGGCATATAGCTATGCTGGTCACGTGATCATGGAAATTGTCTTTAGACAACGCTGGCTCTGTCAACCAAGAAACAGAGATAAGCACCATGCCCTACAGTTCGACATGACTGACAGGAAAAACTTTACTTTTTAAATATTATTGTATTAGATCTGTGGTTCAATTTGACACAAATGCCAAAACCTAATACAAAATAGGTAATTCAATGTTTAATTCAAGGTAACTTACCCACGATAGAATGGAAATGTCTAACCCAAGTCTACACAACATATGGCATGTGTCCCAACAAGCAGTCTTGTGCAACTACCAGTATTTTTTAAAAAAACCCTCAATAAATTAAGTATCATCAACATCTCCAGCTTCATCGCTGCCACTGTCCCATTAGTCATCAAAAGCTGATCAGTGCATCAGCTATTTTTTTGCATCCCGCTATTTTTTTTTAATTTATCAGTGTAATCCTTTATGACTTTTGCAGTATAGTCCAACTCATTATGCAATTCAAAATCATCCATACGGTTCCAATACTGATATAGTTTGGGAGCTCAGCATATTGGGAAGAGAAAAGTGCAATATCCCAAAAACTAAGGGTTGAGGTTTTTTTCTTTATTTTGCTCTAAACGTATATTTTAACACTTGCTTTGATAATACCGATGGCAAGTAGAGTTGCAGAAAGGGAGAGGACTACTGGATTCAGGGAACAGTCCATTCTGAAATCACAGCCAGTCTTGAGATTGACCACCCCAGTCACAGCCTTTTGGATATGCCATTAAGTTGTGGTCAACTGATAGCAAACACATTTGGATAGATAGTACATGATGAATAAGGAAGAAAGACTTTGATATATATTTATGATTGTGGTCATGACATTTCATTGTTCCCCAATTTCTCTTTCTATATGGTTATGCGGAAAACACGTCCATCTCTTAAGAACTAAGGGGTTTTTTTTATCATCATTTGATATACTTGAATTAATTTTTCCAATTCTTTAGTCTTTTATTTTCCTATCCCATCTGTTTCTACCCCTCCTTTCTCAATATATTCTAAGCTTCTATTTTGTTTAAGGACAATATTTAAACAAATATATATGGTCCTCAACTTACAACAGTTCATTTAGTGATCTTTCAAAGTTACAATGGCACTGAAAAAGTGACTTACGACAGTTTTCACATGACTTTTGCACCATCCCCATGGTCATGTGATCAAAATTCAGATGCTTGGCAACTGACTCATATGTATGACAGTTGCAGTTTGCATCTTTTGCAAACTTCTGACAAGCAAAGTAAAAGGGGAATGGCTCCTAAAAATAACTGCACTGATTCACTTAACAACTGAGTTACTAACTTGAATACAGGTAGTCCTCAACTTACGATCACAATTGAGCCTAAAATTTCCATTGCTAAGCAAAACATTTGTTAAATGAATTTTGCCCCAATTTGTAACCTTTCTTGTCAGTGTTGTTAAGTTGAGGACTACCTGTATTCAATTTTATCAGAATTTCCATTAATTTATCTCTCCACAAATAATAAATTTCTTGTTTTGATCTTTCTAAGTGCATGCATGATTGTAAACAATATATTGTTAAAAATCATTTTTGTTTTTGTTCTGTTTCATTTTTGTCAATGAAAATATCATTATCCTCATCATTTCTTTTGGTCCATTCATTCCACTCAATTAATAGCAGAATGTAAAATAATGGCTCCTAAAAATCACTGCACTGATTTATATCAAATCTATATGAATATTCTTCATAAATAATGGCTGGAATATTTTATCTCTTAAATGTTCACTTCAGATTTGTTTTTGTCCTTCCTTTTTAAAAGCGTACTCTGAACTTTATTATTTCTAATCTTAATTGATCTTGAATTATTGTATATCTTAAATTGTTTATCTTAATTAACTGGAACAGAACTGCTTCAAGAAACTGAAATCTTGCAAGGTGCTCTGGTATGATCAGTCAGTTTAGTTCTGTATTGTCAAGACCAAGTGGAGTAGCAGGAGGTAGATAGCATTTTCAAAGATAAATGGTAAATGGTATAAAGGTAGATTAACCCCCAGCCAAGCAATTTTTAGGAGAAGCCAAGTTAGCAGATCAAAAATATATAGTTACTTTCAGCATTAAGTAGTGGATCTGTATAATTAGGTAATTTAAATTACCTAGATATTTCAGATAAGTATAGTAAAATACTCATCACTGAATATATTAAGAGCAAACAAAAATATACCTTACTTAAATACATATTCTTTTTTAGAGAATTCACATAATCAGAACAGGTTTGAAAAAAATGTGTCTTTATTTATCTAAATTATACAAATTAAAATTTATTTATTTATTTTTAATTTAAATTTATAAGGCCACACAACTCAATTTCTGTTATTTAATATATTATCCGCCTTCTTTTACTTCAACAGGAAACTTAAACTATCATAATCAGGATGTCAGAATAGCACTAACTATATTTAAAAATACATAGTTTTAGCCGAGTACTTGCATGGGTCTTTTGATATATTTTCTGAGATTTAGAAAGAAGATTTCTAAGATTTAAAGGGAAAATTAGGCACAAAATTGTATGGGGGGAAAAAAAAGAAAAACAATATTTTATAGAAGAATAAGTGTAGAATCTGTAACTGAAGTGGTTTCCATAATTTTGTTCACACATACATGTTGTTTTATCTTGAAAGGAACAATTGGTATCTTTCCTGAAAGTATAGTGCGGATACAGAATAACATATTTGGAAGGACATGGATCTCTTCTAGTCCAACCCTCTGCTCAAGCAGGAGACCCTATACCAGTGATGGCGAACCTTTTAGAGACCGAGTGCCCAAACCGCAACCCAAAACCCACTTATTTATCGCAAAGTGCCAGAGCCGCATCAGCATTGTGGTGCCCACAGGGGGGGCAGGGAGGTGCCTCTGAGTGCCGCCTCTGGCACGCAAAAAACGGGGGTACAAAAAGGGGCCACCATGCCGCAAGGCGCAAAAATGGCCACCGCCACGCCACAGGGTGCAGATACAAGGCGCTGCACCATGCAAGAATGGGGCAGGGCTAGTGAGTATCACGCACGCACTAGCCCCACCCCATTTGCAGCGCGTGCGTGCTCACAGCCCTGTGCGCGCATGCACGCATGTAAAATGCTTCCCCCTCCCTTTTCTTCCAGTCCACCAATCGACAATGGTTGGTGATTTCTACTCTACCACCTCTACTCGAGCTTGCTAGTCGGCCGCTTTGCCTCCTTTGTGCTGGGCGGGGCTCCTGCTCTCGGCGGTGGTGGCGGCCTGATGGACCTGCTGCTGGCGGCAGTGGCACGCATGCCAACAGAGAGGGCTCTGAGTGCCGCCTCTGGCACACGTACCATAGGTTCGCCACCACTGCCCTATACCATTTCAGACAAATGTCTGTCCAAGCTCTTAAAAAGCCTACTTATAAAATACAGATAATGCTGCATTGTTTGCGGAGAGTCAAAATTATTTGCAGCAATGTTAGTCTGCACGATATAAAAAGAAATATGGATCTGAATATTTATGTGTGTGTGTGTGTGTGTATAAAGAGTAAACTATTCATATTTGAGAGGAAAAAAATAGAGTGACAATTGCAAATAATAGATCAAAATCAGCAACTGGTTCATACTTATGACCATTGCTGTTCCCAAAGTCATGTGATCATGTGACCTTCTGACAAGCAAAGTCAAGGGCGCAGCCAGATTCACTTAACAACTATCTTACTAAGTTAACGACTGCAGTGATTCACTTAACAATTGTGGCAAGAAAGGTCGTAAAATGGGGCCAAACTGACTTAACAAATGTATCACTTAACAGAAATTTTGGCGTCAGTTGTAGTTGTAAGTCAAGTACTACTTGTAAAGAGGCAAAACTAGCTCTGTATATATATATGCATCATTATGCATTTTATTGCATGGAATTGTGAATTAGGGATCTCTGGAGAAGCATAAGAGCAAGTAGAATCTAATGGAAATGAGGTGTGGGGTAAAACAAGAAAAGATGGAGGTCAGGAATTGAATGGGTGATGAATGAATGTGGATGGAATACAAAGTGAGTGCCCAACATGAAAGAAGTGAGTTGAGGGCATTTGGACATATTGACAAAATAAATACAATTCAGATCACAAAACAAATATATGATGGAAAGATTAATAAGCAAAGAGGAAAGAAAAATCCAAGAAAAAATAGGCTAGATGAAGTTGATAAAATTGTCAGAAAGAGAGAAATGAAAAGGCAATATAGAGAGCAGTAGATGGATGGTTTACAAGGAAAAGGTATTTCAAAGTATAAACTGCTCATCTGCTACATTTAGCTATATTTCATATGTGGAGAAAAGCAGCTCAGGAAAAGATAACCTGCTTAAGCAATTTCTTGGTTTGCAAGAGGGGGAAAGTTTATCTGAATGAGACAGCAGGAATCAGCAATCTTTGTAGTCTCTCTCTCTCTCTCTCTCTCACACACACACACACACACACACACACACACATCTGTTTAGTAACCATTTTCCTTAATGACTTGGCATCTTTATAACAGGACCAATATAGCAAAATATTGTTTCAATAACACTATCAATTTTCCAACTCCTAGGTGAAAGAAAGTCATCAGTTTAGATCAGAGAGGTCAATCTCACAGGGTAAAAAAGAGTGAGTTACAAATGTGATCACACCAAACTGGTGGCAGAAAACCATGTTAGGAACAGATTGTGTGGCCTGATACGTGAAAATTTTAATAAGTTATATAAATATTCTTTATACATTTTGCAATTATACTTGTCTAGTTATAAGAGCACAAGATTATCAAAGAACCCTCCTGGGACCTGTTCACAAGATGATTATAGTCAACATACTTTAGCATATTGTTTCTATAGTCATTGCAATTTTGGTATATATTTATCTAATCCACAGCACTATTGTGAGATTTAAATTAAGGATAATTGTTCTGAAAAATGGAGAAAAAATAAATTATAAGGCCTATATATTCGTATTGCTACAAACATAGCTTGATTTTAGTGTTTACTTAAATTCATTTCATCTGCATGACTTTGACTCAAAAATAGATGATGATAAGTATACAGACAACAGTAGATTAAACTATAAATGCCAATCGTAAATTTATACAAAAGTCAGAAAGAAAATACAAATAAGAATGAGGCCTTAAAAATATGTAATGTAATATTTATAAGGTGCAGTTTAAATAAACAATACATATGAAACCTGTGCATACATATGGTATGGAAGCAATGCATTCAGAAAGTTTATGTCACTAGTATGATATAAATAGGAATACATAAATATCAAATCACAGTGGGTTTCATTGATACAATAAAATGATGAATATAATCCTTAATTTGCTTAGATCATCTTCTGATCATCTTCTGAAAATGATCTCCTCCTGGAGAAATATTCAGTTTAAGTAGACTAGCCAAAAATATTAATTTCTGTGGAATTTTGGTGCTCTCAGAGCTTGTTTGTAGATGTTTTGTTATCTAGGTAATATCTTCAGTGCTGAAGATATTACCTGGTCAGAAAACAAAATATCTATAAGCAAACAAGCAAGCTCTGAGAGGACCAAGGCCTCAACAGTTTAAATTTGAACTATATATGTATTCTCTTTTATTAATTTCATAAATGTTTTCCTCTGTTGGAAACATGTTCTTCTATTGGAAACAAAACTTTAATGACTTTAATACAAGTAAATGGATCTGTTTAAATATTAAGAGTTTCTAGGAATCAAAATTGTCAATCTAGTTGAACTCTATTTGAATCAAATGGTAAATTTAGAGAAGGCAATCTCTAAGCACAGGTATCTATAGAGATGAAATTGAACATTGAATGCAAATTCCACTCATTATCTATTTATGTGTATGTCATGACACAGGGAAGGAAAATGTTGGAGTTGACCTCCCAATTCACATTGAATTGAAAAATTGAAGTTGAAAATCTTAATCTTGTCTATTCGATTATCTCAGCATTATGTGTTCTGTAGATGTGATAAGGATCCTTGTTATACTGTCAACCAAACAGATAAAAATGTTGATAAAAGAGTTGCATGACAGAACCCTTGCTGAAAATCCTTCCAGCTTGACGAGCAATAAGAATCATCATTCCAACATTGGTAAATTGAATCAATGGAGTGTAATTCAAAATCATTAGTGCAATAATATAAAATCTACTTCACAAAGGCTGGTTGGTATAATGTGTCCCACAACTATAAATAGTTATTTTAAACCAGGCAAATTAATTTGGGGGAAAAAATACAGTGGAGAATTTTATAGACTTTCATAAAGTCCCTTTACTCATGAGTAGTGAGCAATAATTTAAGATGAATTAATACCAAAATTAAATTGGAGAAATTATGGTGGATTAATATATGTTTTTACATATTACATATTTTGGTATTGAATATGCATAGAATGTCTTCTGACCTAAACATAAATACTGAAGAAATCTGGGACTCTGGGTTAAAAAACCACTTCTGATAGCCCTCACGTTAGCAAGAGCTATTTTGAATTTTATCCATATTTCTATAGACATAATCTCCTTCAAGGCAAAAAGAGAAAGTAGTGCTGAGGCAAAGAGACAACTGAACGTTTTGTACTGCAGGAGCCTTCCTCACTTAAGGAAGGCCTTCTCTAGGCAGAAGCCATCCTTGCTTGTGACATATCACATTTTGCAACAGCAGCAATAAGACTCTGGAACAATCCACCAAGGGGAGAAGCAGGATTCAGGGTCCTGGATGGAAGGCAACAGCACTTGTCATGCACACACAGGTAGTCCTTGACTTACAACCATTCATTTAGCAACCATTCTAAGTAATGATGGTCCTGGAAAAGTGACTTACAACTGATTCTTACAATTATGATAGTTATAGCTTTCCAATGGTCACATGATAAAAATTGGGACACTTGGCAACCAGCATGTATTTATGACAGTTGCAGTATCCCAGAGGGTCATGTGATCACTATTTTTGACCTTCACGGCCAACTTCCATTGATGTAAAGTCAATGGGGAAAGCCAGATTCAGTTAATGATTGTGCAATTCACTTATAGTTCATAGAGTAAAATATCTCAGGATAAAAAGAAAGTAAAATGACTTTAGGTTATCTCCAGGTTTAGGGTGGAATGCACCAAGGCAATGACATGAGGATATCCTGTTGCAAAAGTTAGCTTGGCTTCTTCATGCAGCAATTAGTGAGATATGAGACAGCCCTTACATTTATACTTAGTTCTATCCTGGATTCCATGTTGTTTCTTTTGTTATATCGAACTTAGTACTTTTCTTTTGAATTGAGTCATGACCCATGCATAACCAGAAGTTTTGATATAAAAAACAAGTGTAACAATTATCTCCTCTCTCTCTTGATACCACGGCTTACTAAAAGTTTTGAAAATATCTTTTATACCACTTTATTGGACAGCTATAAAATGTGAATGTTAGAGATGTTTTCTCCCTTGCATTAATCTACTCACATATCAGACTTATGTTCCTTCATTATCCTGTTATCCTTTTGTGTTCTTGCCCAGACATCACACCACTGTCTCACAGTCTTTCATCTTTGTATCCTCTAATGCTCCAAAACATGGCATTCAAGATAAGATTAATTAGAAGTATCTCTATGTGTTTGGCCTATAAATTGTTCTAAGATACCAAAAATAAAACAAAAGAGAGATCTATTATCATAGAAAGGAAGCCCAAGAACCATGCTAATGAACCACAGTTGAAAAACAAACACAGCATTGTTTCATGTCTGCACTTGGTGCAATTGAGCTAAAGACAGCTGAGTAAATGCAGACATAAAACCCTTGTAGGTGAAAGGCCCATTAGGCAATCTCTTTTACTTGAAAGAACCAGGTGCTAAACATTCGATCTGTCCACTGCTGTGACGGGGATGCTCTCTTTATATGCTGGATGTATTCCAATAGTTAACATTTTCTCATTAGCATATAGTATGTCTCTCCATAGCATATAGTATGTCTCTCCTGAATAGCTACATGCTCATGAATGATCTCTCTACATTAGTATAATGTAGAGAGATATAATAATGCACCACTTGACTCACTTCTATGCTGTCTGTTCACATTACCATTTCTTCCTGTATGGCAACTTTCCAGATTTTCCTCTTTGGTACTGTTCTCTGCGTTTTTTGATTGGCTGAATTCCAGTGTTTGTTCTACTGTAGCTCAACATTAAGCACTTGATTTCTTGTCAGTTTTGTCCCACCTGATTTTCTAGCACTTAATCAATGCATACCTCAATTAAACTTTATAGATATTACTTTCTCTCTTATGTCAGACTATGCTCTCTGTTACACAAGACCAAAATAATGTATGGTGTTATCAGCACTGGCTAATCTTATTTTTCTTTAATGACAACACCAGAATGTACAGACTGATTAGCAATTAAAACGGCCATAGTGTTTAATGCTTCCACTACCATTATTCAAATAGAAAATAAATATTTCTACTTCAAAAACCCTATAAACAAAGATTAAAAAGGTGCAATGAAACAAAATCCCAAATAATGTCATGAGATATATTGAAAAGCTAGTTGGAGAGGTGGAAGTGGATTCACCAATATAGATATTTATTCCTAATCCCAATGATACCAAAATGATGGAACTGTGCAACATGAAACAAGCTCCATCCTTTATATTAGCATCATAATATATTCTGTAACAACGGAAGAGGTAAAATCCATATTACAATGTCAGAGTGCATTGTCACTTCCTACCCTATCCCTTGCTGGAGACATTATTGTTCACAATTTTATCAGATATCTGAGCACATAACTGTGGCTAATGTTCCAGAGATTGCCTTATTTGATTCACATGCCTACTAATCAAGCCTTCAGCAATTGCCAGATGAAAGTTCACATAGTTGGTTCCCCTCTCATTAGTGTCAATGTGAAAGACTTTTATTGGGAAGAAAATGCTACAGATGCTGGAACTCCTCACCCTGAATGTTATGAGTCAGCAGATTAGGAAATAGCATATAAATTCTTTTTTTCTGTTTGGAATTGCTTTCTTGGCAGGTTTTCATGAGGGTTTATTTTACAACTCCAACTGTTATAAAGCTGTGAATTATTTTTCTAAAAAAAGAAAGTAAATTATACTCTTCT
The DNA here is from genome assembly GCA_023970755.1 of Azemiops feae. Classification (NCBI taxonomy): domain Eukaryota; kingdom Metazoa; phylum Chordata; class Lepidosauria; order Squamata; family Viperidae; genus Azemiops; species Azemiops feae. The sequence goes on along the minus strand of JALGBA010000087.1, from coordinate 419,868 downwards.
CAGGAATGTACACAATATTGAATATCTGAGTCTTGAAGGCCATCCAAAAGGCATGGAGGGTCAAGGTAACATGAATTGAGAAGGAGGGAATTTTCTTCTAAAGGGCAGGTACAGTAAGAGAAAAGGCATTTTTCTAGGTCCAGCCTTATGACACTGCTTAAATGAAGGGAACCAAAACAGACCCACCCTGTCTGATCCTGTTGCAATCAGTTGTTTGTACAAATAACCAAGCCCTCTGCCACGAATGGCTTTATAGGCTTTGTAGGTCCCGACCAGTGACCTTGAATTGCACCAGTTCATAAGCAGCAATGTTACATCAACATATCAACATATGCCCATATTTATTCATGCCACTGCATTCTGGGCCAGCTGTAGTTTCCAAGTGGCCTTTAAGGACAGCCCCTGTAGAGCATATTGGGGTAATACAGATGAGAGAAATCCAAGTTGTGAGACTAAAATTGGGGTACAAGATGCATTTGAGCAAAGCCACAGTGTCCATCTGATCTTTGAACAGCATTGCTTGCTTGACCAAGATATCTAGATATCATAAATGTAATTATGATAACTAGCCTTGTGCTGACAGATGACTTCAGCTAGAAGTTAAACAGGAATGGAGAGAGAATTTATCTCACAAATCAGAGTCCAAGACTGCACCTCTTCTCCCCTCTCCCCCTCCCCCCAAAACTGTCTGGAATTGATTCTGGAAGAAGTTCTCTATAAAACCATGCAGCCATGCATGCCTCCTATATCCTTGAGTCAGTGCAGAAGAATACCCTGGCCCATCAAGAAATCAAGGAGAAGCAGGATGAATACTCCATAAGTGATTTATAAGAACATAAATAACATCTGATAAGTTTGCCCAGGCTTGAAACTTAATTGAAAGAAATCCAGATAATGCCCTTCCACCAGAGCTTTCTAAAGCTGCAGCCTAATCATGTTCTCAATAGTTTTGCCCAAAAAGGGAAGGTTGGAAAGAACTCAGAAATTATCTAATGCTTTTAGGTCCAGTGAGAAGATGGATAACTTCTTCTTTAAGTGCAAAAGGAACCACTTCCTCCCTTGGAATGAATTTAGCACTGCTTAGATCCATCTACATGTCACTTCCCGGGAAGCTTTAACCAGTACAGACAGGTAGCCATGATAATACCTCTAATATTATATCACCTGTTATATAATATTGCTTGAATCTATGATTGAATTCTTTTCAGGATAAATATCATGGAAACATAAAGAGTTCTAAAAATTATCCTTCAATTGTTAAATAACTATTGTTAAATAACTTTTAGCCTTGCTTAAAAGTACCCTATCTTGAATGAATTTAAGAGTTTAAGAGATGATTATTATAACAAAATATGACAAAATTAGTGGATCAGAGGAATGCTGTGGATATAATTTACTTGGACTTCAGTAAGGCATTTGATAAAGTAGATCACAACCTACTACTTGATAAGATAGAAAAATGTGGGTTAGACAGCATCACCACCAGATGGATTCGTAGCTGGCTGACCGGCCGTACTCAGCGTGTGGTCCTCAATGGAACCGCATCTACATGGAGGGAAGTGTGCAGTGGGGTGCCCCAGGGCTCTGTTCTGGGGCCAGTGCTCTTCAACATCTTCATCAACGTTTGGACGAGGGGATAGATGGGGAACTCATCAAATTTGCGGATGACACCAAGCTGGCAGGAATAGCCAACACTCCAGAAGACAGGCTTAAGATACAGGAGGACCTGGACAGACTTGAACATTGGGCGCTATCTAACAAAATGAAATTCAATGGTGAAAAAAGTAAGGTTCTACATTTAGGCAAGAAAAACCAAATGTACAGGTATAGTATAGGGGGTACCTTGCTCAATAGTAGTAACTGTGAGAGGGATCTCGGAGTCCTAGTGGACAATCACTTAAATATGAGCCAGCAGTGTGCTGCAGCTGCCAAAAAAGCCAACACAGTGCTGGCTGCATTAACAGAGGGATAGAATCAAGATCACGTGAAGTATTAATACCACTTTACAATGCCTTGGTAAGGCCACACTTGGAATACTGCATCCAGTTTTGGTCACCACGATGTAAAAAAGATGTTGAGACTCTAGAAAGAGTGCAGAGAAGGGCAACAAAGATGATTAGGGGACTGGAGGCTAAAGCATATCAAAACGTTTGCTGGAATTGGGTATGTCTAGTTTAATGAAAAGAGGACTAGGGGTGACATGATAGCAGTATTCCAATATCCAGGGGTTGCCACAAAGAGAGGAGTCAAGCTATTCTCCAAGGCGCCTGAGGGCAGGACAAGAAGTAATGGATTGAACTAGTCAAGGAAAGAAGCAACCTGGAACTGAGGAGAAACTTCCTGACAAGTTAGAACAATTAACCAGTGGAACAACCTGCCTCCAGAAGCGGTGAATGCTCCAACACTGGAAGTTTTTAAGAAGAGACTGGACAGCCATTTGTCTGAAATGGTATAGGGTTTCCTGCCTGAGCAGGGGGTTGGACTCGATGACCTCCAAGGTCCCTTCCAACTTTATTATTATTATTATTATTATTAATATGACATCCTACCTGCTCCTAAATACATGTTTAGATTAAAACTTTCCCAAACTTTATACATTTAAAAAAAAAAAACAATTGGAAATATAATTCATCATATCTGATTAAAATACAAGTGGCAAGTACACTTCTATATAAAACACACATTTTCTATCATAGATTAGCTATGCTAATTTAACATAACAATCCAAATATATATATACAGACTGGGTGACAGGCTGAAAATACTACTATCAATGGACCATCTTAAAAACAACTGCAAATATTTAGTTTAATGCAGAAATTTTGGCAGTTTTAAATAATGTTTACTCAGCAAATAGTTGATGTGAGGAAAAGGATATTCTGGAATATGCACATAGAATTTTGTAGTGCTATTTTTTTATTCCTCATCTCTTTTTTTTAAATAAGATTTTATTGGTTTTTTTTCTTACATACATATAATAATTTTTCAGCCAATGTGCTATCTGGGTTTAAAAAACACTAGTATATATTTAATCCTAATCCTTCATTCTTTCCTCTAGCCATTGATAAAATAAGTCCCAAGTTTGATAATATTCTGTTTCTTCTTTTTCTTTCAATCTCATAGTCAATCTGTCCATCTCTGCACATTCCAGTATTTTTTTAATTATTTCTTCCTCTGATGGTATTCCTTCATTTTTCCAATATTGCGCAAACATTATTCTTGCAGCTGTTGTGACGTGTAAAAGCAGAGATGCAAATGGAGACAGACAAAACATTTCGAATGAATTCAAGCTATGCAAGGAAGAATAAGCTGCCAAGAGAAGTACATGTAAGATTCATAAAGAAAACAACACGAGATGAAGTACTGAGAAAAGTGAGAGATGAGCCATTACAATATAAAAATAAAGAAATTGTGGTTTTAAAGCAGATACCTAAAAGAGTAAGAGATACTCGAAGACACTATCATTTCTTAACTACAAAGCTGATTGCAAAAGGCATAAACTTTAGATGGTTAATGCCAGAAGGCATCTTAATAAACTGGAATAATACAAGGTACCGATTGGATTCAATTTGGAAGGCAGAGCACTTCGAAGTAAGAAACCGAGCAATTCTAGATGAAGGAGTGAAACAACGACAAGAGGAGAGCAAGGAACAGAAGCAAATGGAAGAGACAGCCCAAGGAACAACTATACAAGTAGGAGAACAGAAAGAGAAAGATGAGCAAGAGGGTAAAGGTGAAGGAACAGAGGATTATGAGAGGACCAGACCTAAATATAAATAATGGAAATGGAGAAAGAAAATGGAATTTTTTCAGTGAATGTAAATGGACTCCCCATCAAAACGAAACAAATTTTTAAAGAAACTACAGAAATTGAATATAGATATAATTTGCTTGCAAGAGACATATATAAAAAAACAACATCATAAATTATTGGAACATCCAAAAATTGGGAAACTTTACTATGCATCAGCACATCAGAAAAAAGAGGTGTTGCTGTATATATTAGAGACAATAGATTCTAAAATGGTGTACTCAGATGAAGAAGGAAGAATTGTAATGGTAGAAATATATTTACACCAAAAACAAACATTGTTAGTAGCAATTTATGCACCAAATAATAACCAAGAAGAATTTTATCAAAGCCTACATAGAAAAGTAACAGAAATGGAGTATCAAAATATCTGTCTAGTAGGAGACTTTAATGCAATAGTAGATGGAACAACTGATTATAAAAGCAGCAAAACAGGGAAAACTGGAAGAAGAAGATTAGCCAGGACATTTTTTGAGATGACAGACGAAATTGGAATACAAGACGTCTGGAGGGAAATTAATGCAGAAAAATTACAATACACCTTTTATTCAAACAGCCAAAAATCCTGGTCAAGAATTGAAATGATTTGGATGACGTCTGAATTGAGGATGAATATACAGGAAATTGAGATAGAAATAGGAATATGGACAGATCATAATCCGTTAAAAGTGATATGGAGAAGAATACAAAAAAGATCAAGATGGACTTAAAATCAATCTATATTAAAAGAAAAAGAATTTATAGAATTAGCGAAAAAAGAAATGGAGCATAAACTTAAAAAACAGAAGGAGAAGAAAATGATATACAACTTGGTAGATGGAAAAGGCTGCATAGAAGTTTAAAAATGAAGAAATAAAAAAGATAATTAAGGAATACTACAAGGAATTGTACGATAAAGAGGAAACTTCAAGAGAGAGAACCGTTCAGTACTTAGAAGGAATAATCTTCCAAAAATCCCAGAGACATTTAAAACCATGTTAGAGAAAAGAATAACAATGATGGAAATATTAGAGGCCATAAAAAGACAAAAAAATGGGAAAACACCGGGTCCAGATGGGCTACCGGCGGAGCTATATAAAAACGTACAAGATATACTAAGTGAACCATTGAAAATGTTTTTATTCCTTATCTCTTAGAGATAGTTATATATTTTCTTCAATATTCCAAAAATAATTCAAAGATTATCCAATTATAACTGAAATCTAGAATGATTTGATGCTTATGTAATTTACTATTCAATACCCACAAGGTATTGGCCACCTAATGAGAAGGAAGGACTCACTGGAGAAGAGCCTAATGCTGGGAAAGATTGAGGGCAATAGAAGAAGGGGACGACAGAGAATGAGGTGGCTGGATGGAGTCACTGAAGCAGTAGGTGTGAGCTTCAATGGACTCCAGAAGATGATAGAGGACAGGAAGGCCTGGAGGAATGTTGTCCATGGGGTCGCGATGGGTCGGACACGACTTCGCAACTAACAACAACAACCCACAAGGTTAAATATAGTATCTATATGTTTTATTTCTGATCTAATTTAAATGTTTAAAATTCAATACTGTACTATTATGTCAATCTAAAGAGTGATCATAGAATTATAACAAAATAATATGATACATCAAATTCTCAAATTTCTGTCCAAACTAAACTGTATTCTCAATGTAGACCTACATCTTGCAATTTATATTGAACGTTTAGATATCTTCATTTATTAAAAGCTTTGAGATATTGTGTCTTATTTCATCACATTGAGTTATCTGTCCGCAATAACCTATCTTGCCCAAACTAATGTCAGTATGAAGTCCTGTTGAATTTAACTTTTAGGCCATATTATTAAAAATTGGTTCAAGTATACAACATAAAGGAAAAAAAGACCAATAATGTAGCAAATAACCCATGAAATGAGAAATAATTTAAAAAAGAATGAGGAGAAATGCCACCATGAAATAATTTTTGGATCTCAAATTATTGTAAAATGATTCCAAATGAAATTAAATCAGAAATTATATATCTGTAGAAGGCATAGGAAATGGCCTAGAATGGCAGGAAGAAGAGCAAATATCAAGCTATTCAGGTTAGTAGAGATCTCAGCCTGGGCCAAGAAAATGAGAAAACACCTCAGACAAACCCTTCCCTATTTCATATGAACATAAAGAGAGGGAGAAGGAAAGTACATTTAGACTTGCAATATTCTCTTACTATAGCTGTTACAACGAAAGCAGTCTTGACCTATATGGCATTTGTTTCTTGCTCTGGTCTACAAGTTGGACTGACGCTATCTGAATATCTCTTTATAGTTAATTTATATCAAGTCTATCAAGTCAAATAACTTTCTGAAAAATCTTGAATAATTGAAAAAAGTATGTTTTGCTTTGGAGTCAGACAGCACTAATCTGCAAAGTAATTTCCAGTTTTCCACTAATGCAAGTACACACACACACACACACACACACACAGAGAGAGAGAGAGAGAGAGAGAGAGAGAGAGAGAGAGAGAGAGAGAGAGAGAGAGAGAGAGAGAGAGAGAGAATTCTTTGCAGACAGCTTTTTTTTAATAAAACGGAACATTAAGTTTAAAAGGAACATTCTTTTCCTGTACTAAAAATTGGATTGAATATCAGTATTTTTTTAACTGCAAAAATGAAAAGAGTCATATTAAGATCTAAAACAAATTTTGTAATGTAAAGACATATTTTAAATAGATGTTTACCACAGTGTTCTCAACATGTTTTCATGGAATATGGGCTCCCTCTGGTGGAGAAGTTAACACCCACAGAATTCCACAGCTGTTGACTTTAAAATTGCATAATGTAATGAAGACATTGTAAGATATATTTTCTGAAATTCTCTGAATTCAAATACTGCATTGCCTATTTTATTTCAATAAAACAGAATATATTTAGTTCAGGAGCTATTTACATCCAGCTGTGCAGTTTATTGGAGGTTTGTATCTGACCCTGATAGACAGAGCATGCTGTTGTAGGTATTTGTGCAAAAAGAATATTTGTTCCTTGCAGGAGGTTTGACTACATGCATTTTTTTCCATTTGACTGGTTTCTGAAGTGTTCGCTACCCATATGTACAATAGAAGACAATATATGTAGCTCTGGGTTGAACTATGGAGTCCTTGGTGCGCTCCCTAGCTTGGTGGTTTGCTTGCAGACATTTCATTACTTGACCAGGTAGCATTATCAGTGCTAATGAGTGTGGGCTTTGCTCCCTCGTGCTCTCTGCCTCAAAAAGTTTCTGTTTAGTCAACAACCTATAACATAACCAACCCAAGCTATGAAAAGGATAACACTGCCGTACATCAAAAACATCTCAGAAACAACCAAAAACTATTATGATTACACAGTATCACTGTAGCACACAAACTAATTAAAGCCCTCCAATACATCTTTAGTAAACCAAAGACCTAGTAGCCCAAGAACAAGAAAATAGAGTTATCTACAACATACAGTGTAAGGACTGTAACAGCCACTATGTAAGACAGATGGCAGAAGACTAGCAGATTGAATTAACACCAACCAACAGTCAGAAGACACAAAGAAAACTCCTTAATCTCATAGACTCATAAATAGAGTTGACCAGAGTTTCAACTGAGAAACTTCAAGCATCCTAAACCAAGATAAATCCAAAAATTCTAGGGAATTCCTGGAATCTTGGCATTCAGACAGTTTGCCATCAATAAACATATAAGGATAAATCACATTTATACACCATTCAAAAGAAACAATAAAAAAGCTAAAAAGGAAATAAAAAGGTCAGATTACATCCTTTCCAGAAACTAAAATTCAGATAAACAAGGATTAACACCAGGTAACAATATCCTAATCAAGGAAGTACTAAGGAGAAAACCAGACCCTTACCCCCCCCCCCAAAACCCTGGCAGATAAAGCTGCTATATAAAAACAGGAAACAAATCCCACACTCACTCACACTGATAGTGTTACCTAGTCAAGTAATGAAACATCAGCATTATTTTTCAAGAAAGTCTCTTATTTTTTAATTTAATAGGGTAAGTTTAATGGAATATCATGATGCCATTTGTTAATTACTCACTAAAGTGTTTTGTATCAATGTATGAAAAGGCTTCAGTGTTGCACTCTTAGGCTAATGAACTGGGTTTTTTTTAATGTGATGTGCATGATGATTTGAATTCAAGAGCTCAGTTCTACATACAGTGCTGTATTTATTAAGTAGCATTTTCAGAAAAATATCTAATTTGGACTCAAATAAATACCAGAATATGCATAATATATCTGAGATTCCTAAATATTTCACCTATAATTGAACAGTAGGTAATGTGTATATGGTACAGGCATATCTGCAAGTAGTCCTCAACTTATGACCACAACTGAGCCCAAAATTTCTGTTAAATGAATTTTGCCTCATTTCATTACCTTTCTTGCCACAGTTGTTAAGTGAATCACTGAAGTTGTTAAGTTATTAACAAAGTTGTTAAGTGAATCTGATTTCCTCATTTACTTTGCTTGGCAGAAGGTCAAGGGACACTGCAACCATCATATATATGAACCAATTGCCAAGCATCTGAATTTCGATCATGTGACCATGGGGATGCTGCAATGCACATAAGTGTGAAAAATGGTCACAAGTCACTTTTTTTCAACTCTGAAGTAAACGAACTGTTGTAAATCTAAGACTACCTGTATTATGTTTATAGAATTACATAATTGATATCATTTAATTCCTTCCTATAACTTCACCTTGTTTTTCAGCCATCATAATAACTGTTGTTATTCTGTATATGTAACTATTGCAGATTACAACGTGTGAACAAAGCATAAGTTTTGGTAGAAATGGCTCGATTCTAGGGCACTGTATTTTCTAAAAGCTCTTTGCTAATGCTGGCATTTATTTATAAACTTTCTAGCAACTAATCTTTAATTAGGATACATCCACATTTCTAGATTACTCCAGCATAAGCACAAGCCATTCGTACTTTTTGAAGGGCAATAATGCATGACTGTCTTTAATCCTACTCCAATAACTGACTATACTTTTACCCATATTGTTAGTTTTTATTTGAAAATCAGTGATTTCTATCTTGTGCTAGTTCAGGCAGTGCTGTCTAGTTTGTTCCATTTCAATTTCTTGTAAGTAAACTGCTCCAGCCCAATTGACTACTGCAGTAGAAATACTCTCTCTTCTCTTGTCACTTTTAACTATCCTCTTTTCCATTTTTTTCCAAGTTCACCAGCAGAAAGGAAAGAAGGCAAATGCTCATGGATGGACTAATGCCACTGTAGATTTAAAAACAAAACAAAACAATCAGGTGCAAATGATAACAATTCTGCAATTTTCCCTTTCTAGCTCAAGAAAACATCCTTGTTTCTCCTCCTCCTCAGTATATAAAAGGAGGGAAGTCAATCAATCAGATTAGTATCAGCTTGATAGGAATCCTGATTAGTTCTGCCATCTTTCTATGCAACCCAATACATATTTATGAACATGTAGTACCCTATATGACTATCTTCACTGAAGTTTTAGATCAGAAAATATGTCTCTTCCTCTAGAAACTATGCCAGTTTAATATTCTCATTAACCAGGCTTGGTCTCTGACAAACAAGAACACACAGGTTCTAAGGATATAATATTTGTTTCAAGTACAGAGGTATCTGACTAAATAAGACGTGACAGGTACATACATATGAACTGTATAATTTTAAACTTCAGCTAAAATCAGCAGATCTATAAATAGATGTGACAGAATATTCTCTTGCTTATATATAATTCCACAGTTGTTTTATATTCGTACAAGTTTGTGGATAAGCTTCAATATGATATTTTTTGTGTTTTACTTTTCTTTGCCCTGGGGCTTCTTGTATCCCATTCCAAATTAAACTGTCCTCAATTCGTCAGTTCTTCAAACAAGTCCAAAGACTTCACTTACTCAGACCTAGACAACCTGCAAATATATCTATAATTCCCAAGGTCTTTTTATAGTGGAAAAGAAACTGCTTGTTAAGAAACTCTTTATATTCTTAAGTGCCTTGAAAGTTCAATAAACCTCAGAACAGAATGATGCTATGCTCCGCCTCATACTGTATTCTCTTATGTTTTCTTGAGGGTGGGAAAGAAATACCTCAGGTGGCAATATAGAGGCAGCAGAAATACAATTAGAATAGGCAAAAGGGAGGGTAGGAATAATAAAGATTGCTAATCAAATAAGTAGAGAGAAAGCTGGTAAACAGAATACAGCATGAGAATAGAACAGAAAGAAAAGGCAATGCTTATTGACAAAAGAAACTGGAGGGAAACATGAATATTTTTTTCTGTCTCTGTCACTTTAACAGACATTGGCTCAGCTGCTCTCTAGCAATTTGTTCTGGAAGAAAGGTTTCATTTATAAATTAGAAGTTTTGTGCTAGCAATAGAAAAGAATGTGAGGAAGCAAAAGATGTACATTTTATTTGTTTATAAAATGGTGACATCGGAACCAGCTGCATATTTTAGGAGAAAAGTTAAAATTAATTCTGTTTAGAAAAGTGCCTCTCTTTTCCTTTAGATTTAAAAATTAAATTGCCCCAATTAGAATTAATGTCTTTCTAATTCTTCTGTTGCTAAGGAACACTACCATAGGAGATGTTAAAATTACCTGCTATTAAGGTAATCAAGGGAGCTAAAACTGGACAAAAGAATCAAGCCCATTAAATCCTATAAATACTTAACCGAATGCAAATGGGTATGCCAATTGTTTTGACATCTTGTAAAGCTCAGCAGAATCCATTTTCATGGGTTATATAAAAGTAAATGTGATTACACAATATATTAATGAATATGGAGGAATGTAATGGTCAGTTGGTGGGGACATATAGCTTCTGCCTAATCATTTATCCAAAGTGACTATGTTGTTTAATGAATTCTGTACTGACAGAAAATATGCCCAGTGATGGATGCAGAAATCTAAATGTGAAAATGGCCACATGCTGGTGAGAACTCATATTAATTTATACATTAGTGAGAAGAGCAGTGAATTCTTTTCTATGCTTATTGCAACTAAAATAAGCAGATGGGCTGGTGGCCCTGTTCAAAATTATCCCAATTGCTTTAGGGAAAGGTGAGCAGAACAAAGCACACCAAATAATTTCCAGGTTTTGTGGGCAGATAAACTTGTTTTTCTCTATTCTGGATTGGTTAGCAAACAGTAATCAAGACAGCATTTTGTGTACCATGTGACAATTTGCAGCACTTTTAAAACTTGAAGAAGGGGGTAGAGTTTTCTGTAAAGTGACTTCTGCCGTCTGTTCTTGACCACCCCAGACTCTTCTGGGCAACCAGAAGAGACATGAGCAGTTAGATATTGAAGATACTTAACACTTATCTGGGAGAGCATGTAATGTCGTTTGCCTCAAAGGAATCAGTAATGTAACATTTCCTGAAGAAGTACTCTCTGAATTCAGACCTGTATTGATTTTGCTGGTCTCTAATCTTTTTTTTTTCTTGGCAAACTTGTTGAGAAGATAGTAGTGAATCATTTAGAGAATCGTAGAATAACAACAGTATAGCCTTTCTAGTCATATTGTCAAGTTTGGTTATGAAACAGAAATTTGTCGTTTTTTTCTCTATGATCTTGTCAGATTGTCTCGATTGGGGAGAAATGCATCCTTGTTGCTCATATTAGACTTCTGAGAAATATTTGATACCATTAACCATTGTATACTTCTAGTTTTCTTACAAGAGTTGGGAGCTGAAGACACCATGTTATGATGATTCAGCTCCTGTTTGGTCCCAGTCAGTGGTCATATAGAAAGTGCTCAAACTCATGTGTACTGCAATATAGAGTCTCTAGTCATTCATTATTCTTCTCCATTCTTTATAATATTTATATGAAATTGCTGAGAAATTTGGGTGAGGTGTCAACAATATGCGACTTATTCACTATCACTGGGTCAAACTAGAGGTGCCATGGGAAGTCTTAATTTATTGCATGGAGGTTATGAGGCAAAAAAAATCAGATTATAATATTACCAAGAAAGAATTGCTACTTATCCATAAATGCCTGAGCACAATAATATCTTCACCCCTTCTAATGACTTTAGATTAGGATTCATTTTCCCTGAGGGATGATGCTTATGTTTTGTATTTCTTCTCAGGCTTGTAGATTTCTAGAATCCACCAGAAATTGAGGGATCAGTCCCATAACTGCCAAATTATAACAATATTAACAATACTAAAAATCAGTGCACTTGTTAGCAATAGGTTTCTGGACTGGTTATCATCTTTAAACCCTGTGCATTGGAATATATCAAGCAATACTTTCCAGAATGGAATCTACTATCCACTTGGAGAATGCAGAGAGGGCCTGTTGAAAGTTCTCCCTCTTTGAAAAAATCATGGACAAGGACTAGGAAATTGGCCCCAATATTCCCCAAATTGTGGAATATTCTCTTCCAAAGGTCCACGTAGCTCCTACCTTGCTTCTGTTTAGGAAATGAATAAAATGAATACTATTCCAATGATCCCTTCATGTTGGTATTTGTGATGATTTTTTCCCATGTCAGGCTTATTATTTTGGTTTTAACTTTATGCTAAGTGTTCTTATAGATTGTAACAGATTATAGATACTTTAAATACATACATGCTGGCAGTAATAAGAAATGTGCAACTATTAAGATGTTACGGGAAACCATTCTGAGAGGATCATTTTAACCTATGGGCAGACTCACAGGGAAAATAATTTTATCTGTCAGTGGCTCCTTAAAGAAACACAGTAACTAATCATAGTAGCTGTGTGGTTCCAAGAAAATATGCATCTGAACTTACTTATTCAAATTATGTGATCATCCACTCACCTGGCAGCATTAAGACATTAAGCATTAATGTGAAATATCAATGAAACAAACCTGACAAAAATCAATTTAGGAACAATAATGTTTAACACTGAATACTCAAATTGAAAATAAATCATTTGGGGGCTAAGTGTATTGAAGACACTGCTATTCTCCTTTTGAAGATGTCAGTAAAAAATTAACAAATCCTAATACAATTAAGTATGCATGCACACAAAAGAGGATCTCTCTATTATATAGTTTCTCTATTAATTTAATGTTAACTTCTTAACTTTTGGCTTTTGACATTTAGTTTGAAAATCTTAATTCACAGGGATTATTATACTGGACTTTTCCATCACGGTGTAAATTCATAAGGATCATTCACATCTCATAATGATCCATCTGTTAAGATTTTTCCCATTGGTAGTTGTTAAAATTAGACTTGCTATTGCATTATTTTTATTCTCAAGCACATTAATTCAAGTCCAGAAGTAATCAGTTGGCATTATATGGCCTTTCATGCAGTTTGATCAGATTTACAGCTTGGTTGCTTCTCTTAGTTTCATAATTGTAAGACAGCTGCTAGGCATTTAGCTAATATTACTACACACAACCACTCCTTATATAAGGAAACTGTGTGTTTGTCTTTGTATTTCATAAAATGCTGATAAAACGTATTAAAATATATCATAACTTATCCAAGGTAACTCACTATTACAAATGTTACATAATAACCAGTATGCAATATAAATGAGGATAAACTTAATAATAATAATAATAACAACAACAACAACAACAACAACAATAATAAAGTTGGAAGGGACCTTGGAGGTCATCTAGTCATGTTCATGCTTAGTCACAAGATAGTTTTAAAAATTACATTATTGCCTAATTCAGGCAAACTAGGTAAAATTATTAATTGAATAAATATATTTTACAATTTTATAATCCTACATTATTTTTTCTAAGAATACGGTATGTTTTTTCATTGTCCTCATATGTACTAAGCTGGTAAAGATTGTGCAATTAAATAAAAATACAGTTTAAAATTTCCTGATTGGACTGGGCTTCTACCAAGCAATATTATATTAATAAAAATACTATTCTGGTCTCTAATACAAATTCAGTTACGGAAAAACCTAATTGAGATTTACTGTAAATGTATTTCCACAGAAAGTAATATTTAAGCTCTAGCACCTGAAAAGCCAATAAAAATATTTATTTTAAAAATGCTTTAAAAATTACAAAAGAAATTTACTTTTGTAAAAGTAAAACTGTTAAAGGAAACATACTCCATTTATATTTTGCTGAATGCATTATTTGATAATTTAACAGAAACAAATACAAGAAATATAATTTTCAAATTGCTGTATTCTAAATTGGTCAGATTTTCCTCAATTACTACTGTGTTTCCCAGAAAATAAGACTATCCCGGAAATAAGCCCTAGCTTGATTTTTATGGGTGTGCCTAATATAAGCCCTACCCCCAAAATAAGCCCTAGTTTTGGGGTAAAGCACAGACATAAAAATCAAGCTAGGGCAGAAGTGGGGGGTGGAGCTACCTCATGCACCCAGCACCCACTTAACTTAGCATGCCTCAGCCAGGCCTCCCACTCCCTGACACCTGTTGCACCGCTACCTGAATTCTTCTGCAGCCGCTTGCGGCTGCTCACAGCAGGAGGCCGTGTGGTTCATTGCACCAGTGCTGCTGCTCATGTGCGCCATGCGGCCTCCTGCCACGAGTGGAGGCAACTGCACAATGAGCCACATGGCCTCCTGCTGCAAGTGACAGCGGCGGCACTGGCACGATGCGCCATGTGGCCTTCTGCTGCAAGGGGTGGTACTGGCATAATGTGCTGCACTGCCTCTTGCCGCAAGTGGTGGCACCGGCATGATGCGCCATGCAACATCCTGCCATCAGCGGCTGTTCTGGTGCAATGAGCTATGTGGCCTCCTGCCACAAGTGACGCTACTGGTGTGATGAGCCACATGGCCCCTTGCCATGAGCGGTGGTACCGGTGTAAAGCGCCATGCAGTGTTTTGCTGCAAGTGGCCGCAGAAGAACTCAGGCAGTGGCACGACTGGTGTTGGGGCGTGGGAGGCCTGGCTGCGGCGGTCCTAAGGTAAGCGGGTAAGACATCCCCCAAAATTAAGACCTGGTGCTTCTTTTGGAGGCAAAAAAAAATATAAGATTGGGTCTTATTTTCCGGGAAATATGGTATGTTTAGCTCTGCATACCATACTTTAAGAAGAGTTTAGAGAAATTAAAACAGCTCAGAAAAAGGCAATGAACATGATCAGACCAGAAGCAAAGATATATGAAGAAAGTTGAACAATCAGAGTACATTTCACCTTTATTAAATTATATAATTGGCTTGCCACTATTCTTTAAAGGTGTTTTTTGGATTTCCAAGGCTAATTTCCAAGATATTTCCTGTTAATTTCTCATCCAAGTATTGGATGAGATCATTTTTGATCATTTTTCAGTTTGATACAAGACTATTCACTGAGGACAGCACCCAATATGCAAGCATATTGTTTTGATTATTTTCTTAAACATTTTTTTGTTTGATTAGTAGCATTAGTTCGAGCAAATTTTTTGAACAAAATATGGCTTGGTACATTTGTATTTCTTTTGGGATGCATGCTTTCTATTGCAGTAAGATTAATCAGATATATTGAATTAATTCTAAATGACTAGAAAAATAATGTTTGTTCTGTAAGCCACCTAGAACTAACCAGCTTGGTAATTTAATATTAGATAGATAGATAGATAGATAGATAGATAGATAGATAGATAGATAGATAGATAGATAGATAGATAGATAGATAGATAGATAGATAGATAGATAGATAGATAGATAGATAGATAGATAGATAGATAGATAGATAGATAGATAGATAGATAGATAGATAGATAGATAGATAGATAGATAGATAGATAGATAGATAGATAGATAATGGATGGACAGACGGATAGACAGACGGATAGACAGACAGCTGTGAAAAGTTGCAAGTACTCTGCATGCTGGCCAGTAACTGAGAAAAAAGAAGAAATTCTAGACAGGAATTAACAGTGTTTGTAAGAAAATTGTATTATTATATAATAGTATTACTATAAAGTGTAATAATAGTAGTTATTGAATAATCGTAAGTACAATAAGTATGATTGTTATAGTAATAGTAATTAGTATAGTAACATAGAAACATCCTATAGTAATAGGATAAATTATAAAATAGAGGCAATAGAAAACAGTCACATGTAGACTTGTAAGTTTCATGTCTTATTTTTGTATTTTTTTTTAAAAAAAAAAAACATCTCCCAAATATTTCTAGATAAATATATTAAAAAAAACATGCTTTCATGGTTCTTTTGAGTTTGGGTCAACCTTAATGAATACAGTTTAAAAAAAGAACCCAAGACATATATAAAATTGTTTCTAGCAACAGTTATGTCTGTGTTTACAGGTAATTTACAGGTAAACCTTGGCTAACAATGGGAACAGGAACTAAGCAACACAATCATAAAGCAACATGACAGCACTGATTTATGAGGGCAGTTGCAGTTGTTAAGCAAATCCCTCGGGGTCATATAAGTAAATATGGCATGTGATTACTGTTTGTGACATTCCCCATGTTCCCCGTTGACTTTGCTTGTTGGAATCTGGCAGTGAAATTTGTAGATGATGATCATGTGACTGTGAAGTGCTATTACTGTCGTAATTGCAAGCTAGTTGCCAAGGGCCTGAATTACATTCACGTGACTGTGGGGATGCTGTAATGACCACAGTTTTGAAGATTGGTCATCAGTACCCTCATTCAGCATCATTATAACTTTGAATGGTCACTCAACAAATGGTTGTTAACTGAAGACTACCTGTATTACCAATCACCATCTGGTTTCTCTAATAGGAAACTGACATTTTAATATTTAAATTTTCAGAATAACATATTGATATAATTGTCTTGAATTAATTAAGCTGCAAAAAAATCAGTCCTATAAGATCTAGTCTGGATTTTCACAAACATTTGGCTATAAATTTGATTTGATTCCTAATGTAATTTTTTGTGGAACTAAACAATTGAATCCTAAACAGTTACTGAAATCTACCCTACAACTTACAATAATTCCAATTCATTTTAAGTAAAACAATAACACCATTCTAATATGCAACATAACAAACTACAAGGAAGCTGCAGACAAAGGACAAAATGGATTTCCCTATGACAATTGCACACTTTATATTCAACAGGAAATAGCTTATATTTATATTTAAATTTTGCACCTTGAATAATTTTTAGTTTATTCTAATTTTTTACCATGTCTTAGCTGAACCTAATCTATCCTGATTGACCATACTACTCATGCTAAAAAAACCTAACATTAATGAAAACATAGAAGATCTGAACAGTTTGCTATCCAAAGGACACTTCAGTGCAAATAAAAAAGAGAAAGAATTAAGTACTGATTTTCACACAAGAACTATGATTAGATGGAAGATACAATCAGTGTTAGCTTGCTGACGATTTTTAATTTTACCATCCTTTTGCCAAAAATCAATGAATATGATTCAACAGCAAGCTACATTTTAATTCTCTAATTCAGAAGCAAAAAAATAATAAAACATCTTATAGTTTTATTTTCTCATAATGAAGCATAAAATATTTTAGAAACAACAAAAAATGAAAAATATTACAAATGTCATACTTATACTTTTTATACTGTAGTAACACATACAAGTTATCTTACTGTAGTTTCTGATAATGAAAAGAAAACTAGCAGTGGAAATCTTGTTAAATCTCTTATGATATGGAAACTATTACAGAAATGAACTGGAGAAAATTTCCTGAGCCTGTATTCACTGATTAGAGCCTATATTCACTGATTATTTTACAAAAGAAAACCCAAGTAGTCATTAAATAGGAAGCAGTGATAATTTTGAAAAATAAATAAGAATTATGAATTAATATAGGAACATGGGGAAACAAAGTTATATATGTATGGAGAAGTATACTTTATTTAACAAATGAATTTATTTAGCATAATGAATGGTGATGCTATAAACTAGATTTTCTCTAATCATATCCATTTTTATGTTCTTTTTTGTACCTTTGATCCTGGCTAATTAAAAGTTCCTACATTGCCACTAGAGCAAGCAGATGGTTGTTATTCCTAATTTTTAACAATATTATATGAGAAAGGCTACTTGATCTTTTGTATGTATGTTTGTATTTCTTTTCATATTATTTTTGAGCATTATGTATATTTGTATGAGATTTGTGAAATCAACTCAAAGTAGACACAGCATAATTTCTATTATATTTAACTATGGCTCACAATTAGTAAGCCTACAAATAGTCTTTTCCAAATATGTCCAAGTTTTAAAAGACACTTGTGTTGACTTCTGTTCTAATCAGTATTATTGGGATAGGGGCAGATATCACTCAGAGAAAACCCTCTTTCTTTCAATCTAAGAGAAAAGAAGATCACTGATATATTAGATCTAGCTTATCAAAACAAGAACTCCAGTTTGCATAAATGTATACAATAGATCTGTGCAAATAAGATATAATTTTATTCAAACTGGAGATTCAGGAGTGAAATAGAATATGATTTGAATCACTACAACTGAATATAAGATCATACCCGGATGTGGCTGAGTTCACTTTTGTCTTCCTCCATCAATGCTCTAGGTATCTCTGCTGCTGCTTCACCTTTCATAATTCCTTGATTCACTCTGAATCCAGGAGTCTGTGGACAAGCTAAGACCACCAGGAGCAATTTAATCAAATGTTCAGTCATTGTCTCTATATCATATTCAGGTTCTTACAGACAACTACTTCTGCAACCTTGATCCTCATGAAGAAGGACATTTATAAGAAGAGACTGGACAGCCATTTGTCTGAAATGGTATAGGGTTTCTGTCTGAGCAGGGGGTTGGACTAGATGACCTCCAAGGTCCCTTCCAACTGTATTATTATTATTATTATTATTATTATTATTATTATTATTATTATTATTATTATTATTATTATTATTATTATTATTATTATTATTATTATTATTATTATTATTATTATTATTATTATTATTATTATTTTATTCATTAAACATGAACCTCAGTCAACTGAACATTCAAATTGGCTGGCGCTGATGGCCGACACGGGTTGCTACCAGCATCCTAGGTGTCAACCAGGTACCTTCTCAAAATATAAGATGTTCCGAGTAGCGCAGTTCTTTGCAACATTGCTGGAGTTATTGCAGGAAGCTGCAATTTCTTGATGTATTTTGCAAAGTTTTGGGACATAGTTCCCAGTGCCCCGATGACAATGGGTACCACTGTTACACATTTCATCCATAATCGCGCAGTTTCGATGGCCAGGTCGCGATATTTTGTAATTTTTTCCAGTTCTTTTTCTTCGACTCTGGCATCTCCTGGTACAGCAATATCAATCAGCTGTACGCTTCGGTTCTCTACAACTGCGATATCCGGCGTATTGTGTTCCAAATGGCGATCTGTCTGTATTCGAAAGTCCCACAAGATCTTCACCCTCTCATTCTCAACAACTTTTTCCACCCTGTGTTCCCATGACTTTTCAGACACAGGCAAGTCGTATTTTTTACACAATGCCCAGTGGATTAATTTAGCAACTCGATCATGTCTAGATTTGTAATCAGTTTGTGCGATTTTGCTGCACTCACAGATTAGGTGTGAAACAGTTTCAACTTTGTCATTGCAAAGTCGGCAATTTGGATTGTCAGTGGATTTTTGTATCTTTGCTTTCATGGCATTAGTTTGTAATGCTTGTTCTTGAGCAGCCAGTATTAAGCCTTCCGTTTCTTTCTTGATGGTTCCCATCTTAAGCCATGCCCATGTCAAGTTGTTATCACATTTTCCTTCAATGTGTTTCAAATGCTGTCCATGCAAAGCTTTGGTTTTCCATCTATTTAATCTGTCATCCAGCCGTTTTCCCTTATATTCTGCCTTTGTTTCTGTTATTTTTATAGTGCTCTCTGTTTTCACAGCCTGAAGCAGTTTTTCTGTACTTTGATTCACATAGTCATTCAAACTTCGTTTTTCTTCTTCTACAGTTTGGTGGATTTGCAATAGTCCTCTGCCC
This sequence comes from Azemiops feae, assembly GCA_023970755.1. Taxonomy (NCBI): domain Eukaryota; kingdom Metazoa; phylum Chordata; class Lepidosauria; order Squamata; family Viperidae; genus Azemiops; species Azemiops feae. The sequence goes on along the minus strand of JALGBA010000087.1, from coordinate 400,146 downwards.
CCTATTTTTCTTGGCAGGTACAACCTGTCGATGTCACTTCATGGATGTAGAGCGTGGTGCATATTCAAAAGTTTACGTGTTTTCCGGTGTAGGTTTTCCATTTCAGCCAAAGTCCAGTTGATAATTCCAGCTGGGTAGTGTATCACTGGGACTGCCCATGTATTAATGGCTTTAATTATGTTTCCAGCATTCAGCTTTGATTTTAAAATTTTGCGGACTCTCCTGATGTATTCCTTTTACGTTGACTTATTATTATTATTATTATTATTATTATTATTATTATTATTATTATTATTATTATTATTATTATTATTATTATTATTATTATTATTATTATTATTATTATTATTATTATTATTATTATTATTGTTGTTGTTGTTGTTGTTGTTGTTGTTGTTGTTGTTGTTGTTGTTGTTGTTGTTGTTGATCATCATCATCATCATCATCATCATCATCATCATTAAAGATATGTCCCTGAAGATCATTGCCACTTTTTTCTCCTTACCTTAGTGTTGCAGTGGATAAAAGACCTGCAGCCACAAGGATATATTTACAAAAAGTGACATCATGATTCTCTCCCAACTAGGCTTCCATAATACATCCTAGATCCACTTATTAATTCATGCCAAGATTGTCTTATTAAAAATGCAGGTGTTGATTACTAGCAAAAGTCTAAAACTCTACACTGAAGCAGCTGAACTTAAATTGAATTCATTGTTTGGCAAATCTATTATAGTGATTAATATGGTTGGTTATGTGAATGCAATAGACATAGTTACTTTGACATTATCGAAGCATTCAACTAAAATTCTCATGAAATTAGGTAGAAAAGGCCTAATTTGGGCTAGACCCATGCTATCATTAGATAAAAAAGTGGATTGGTCACCTCATGCTTTGATTATTGCAACACATTCTACATGACACTGCCCTTTAAGCCCATCCAAAACTTTCTGGTCCAGAATGCAGCCATACAGGCAGTTATGGATATGCTTCACTATGCCCATATAACACCTCTTCTATGCTAGTTGCCAGTTTGCTTCCAGGTTTGATTCAAGGTATTGGTTATGTAATATAAAGGATTGCCTTATTTGCCAACTAGGCTATTTCTTTTTTAAGAGGTTTAATGCACTGGGATTCCTTTAATCAAGTAATGCCATGTGCTGCAAAATGTTCCTTCTCTGTCGTGGCACACATACTCTGGAATGAGATTTCCCCTGAGATTTGGATGAATCCCACCTTGATGGCATTCTGAAGGGCTTTAAATACATGACTCCTAGGCTTTGGACTAGGGTGGTTGGGAAATGTGTCAGAAATGTGGTATGTTGTGTTGATCAATCTTCCATCTCTCTCTCTCTCTCTCTCTCTCTCTCTCTCTCTCTCTCTCTCTGTGTGTGTGTGTGTGTGTGCGCATAAATCCAGAGCCATCCAGAGTCTATGTGAGTTAGGTATTGTCTAATTCAAAGTTACAAATAGCAATATCCGCCTTTTAATATTCCAGTGTTATTCTTAAGTGATATAATATATGGATCAAGACCATTTATTAAACTCCAATATGATACTAATTAATCTAAAATCCTTTTACCCGTATGCAGCATTCATATCTGTCTTTAAAAAAAACATCTTGAAACATTATACATGTGAAAATAGCTTTGTATGAAGCTAAGTTTTGCTATCTGTATAGATCTGCTTGCGCTTCACTAACTTTTGAATTTATTTCAATCAACTTCATTATATGCTTGCTCTCAGTTGTACTCCCACTCATGTCCTCTTTATCAAGACGTTTTCAGGAAAGCAATTACAACCTTAAGATTTTTAAATCTTAAGTTGGATTTACTATTTTAAGCTAATTGTATTATTAAAAACCTTAGTTATCTATTTAGTGGTAAATGCTAATTTTGTAGCAATGTAGTTCTTAATGATAAATCCCAAGATGAGATTTTTGGAATTATGTTAGGACAACTGGTTGTAATGCAACTACTTCCTACTTAATTAATTTAAACTTGAAAATAATAAGAGAATTTAAAGAGAATTTAAACTTGAAAATAATAAGACAATTTTTTTATTATAAAAACTTCTATTTGAGAAATACACAGCACCAAAGAATTTAACAAGTTGTTCACAAAATTATTATTTTGTAAAAGGTTATTATTTGTATTTTGAAAATCTCAAAATCATAGAATTTATTTAAGAGTTAGGTGGACCTTGAAGATATTCTAGTTTAAGATCCATTCAATGCAAGAAATCATTACAAGTAGTCCTCCAGTTACAATAGTCATTTAATTCAAAGTTCAAAGTTACAACAGACCTCCCAAATAACCTGTTCTGGAAGATATGACTGCCGTCATCTTCCGCTGTCATGTGATTGCATTTTGGGCACTTGGCAACCAGCTCTCATTTACAACTGGTTACAGTGTCCCACAGTCATGTGACTACAATGTAACACATTTTTGCCAATTTCTGGTGTTTTTTGCTGTTTCTGATTATAAAAACATTGTAAAATCAAATCTCTTCATGTGGTGCCTTGACTTATAATGAATTGATCTACATTAAAATCCTGGGCTCCATTATGAATGTAAGACAAGGGCTACCTATATTGCATCAACTGTGAAAGATGACCATCAGGCTGTTTAAATAGTCCAATAAAGGACTCCAGTCTGTCCCATTGTTGAACAGTTTTTAATCTTTTGTAACATTTTCTTTGATGTTCTATAACCCTGTGAGGTAGGCTGACAATGAATTGGAGCCTATATTTCCATGCTTCCAGTCCAATATCTTAACCATAACGGCACAGTGGCTCATTAGTGTTTTTATTATTTGAATTATAAGATTTATGTCACAGTGCTTGCACATCAGGCAACCACATTCAATTCCCTTTCCATTGCATTAAAAGATACAATTAACACAGCATGTTTAATTCAATTGGCATGGTGGGAAAGAGTATCATACAAACATAATAACTCGATCAGTGGTAGAATAATGGGGACTAGTTTTACTGACAAAGAGCTCCAGAGCTATTTTGAGCTAAATGGTATAATAGGCAGACCTTGATTATTTGGTGGCCTGGATTATTTGGTGGCCTGGATGTTTGTATTTTATTTAAAATAGAAATGGTTTAATTATTTTAATTATTGAAACTTCTGGACAATGACTGTAAAACAGATTACTCAACCCGATTTTTTTCCAGGCTAGACATGTGTTCCTTCGTCTTTGCAGTCCCCAGCCATAGTCTTCACCTTACCAGAATTGAAATCTCTTTCTTTTCTTTTTCCATTTAAGTCTGCAGCTCCTTTCAGCTCCTCCAGTCCCAGTCCAGAGTTGTGCTTTACCAACTGTCCTGCCAGCCTTTTCCCTTGGCTTTTGGGCATATACTACCAAAGCAATCTCTTCTTGGTGCTTGTGTTTCCTATTTCAGAAAACAGGAAAATGCCTGATGAACAAGATGCTGGAAGACAAAAAAAACCTCAGTTTCTTTCCTTCCATCACTTTGCTTACTCTCTAATTATTTGTCCTTTTCTTCTGTTGCAGAGATAGAAAACATCTCACAAGTGTTTGGCTTCTTCAACTCTCTTTTTTTCCCCCTAACTCTTCCTTTCTTTGCCTTGTTCTTCCTTCTCATAATTTTCCATTTGTATCTCTGCTAATTCTCTTTGCTGTAACTATACTATTTTTGTACCTGCCCTTTTATAATATTGTCCTTAAATGTGTTCACTTTTTTCTGTGTACAGCATTGCTAGGCCACCTTACTACAAAAGAATTCTGAATAGCAAATAGAAAAACAATAACAATGCAATTCAAACAAAACAATAGGAGACTTATCAGTAGGGTCCAAGAAAAGTCAAAATGTTCCCTGCAAGTGCACAAGTGTGCTTTTTTTATGTGTGTTGCTTTGGTTTCATGTGGACTTCATTTGTATTGTTCCAGCTAGCCTTTACAATTTGGACAACCTGTGGCTTCCAGGTTATATCCAAGGCAGTTATATCCAAGGCATTGCAGTAATCTGATTAAATTCTGATCAAAATTTGAATTATTATCAGCAGGGCTTCAATGAAGGTATTCATTTCTATTACTTTTCAGTCATTTCTTTATTTGTATTGCTTTGGCAAATTCCCAACTCTAATTTATTTATTTTATTTCTGTAGCCACCATCTCAAAAAATGATCTAACCCATTTCTTCTCTGACTGGAACAATGTTTTATCTCTTCTTTCCTCCTTTACCCACTAGTTACTTTTCCATATCTCTGAGATTCCTTTTTCCACAACAAAAGCAATTTGTTGAGCATAGAGTTGCATGAAATTAATATTCAATTATTGCAGTTTTATATACTTGGTTTTCTTTAAAATACGGATTGTGGTGTAGGAAACTGTGCAAAATACTTCATGGAGATAAATGCAAAATAGTTTCCAATTAAAAAGTAATTTTAAAAACACTAATTTGTCTTTTAAATGCTTTGCAAATTAAGGTAAATGTATATATACTATACACATACAGATACAAATACTTAAAAATAGATAATTTCACAGCTAGAGAAAAGGAAATAATAATGTATATATAAATAAGTATAGGATACAGAGTCAGAATAGCAATAAAATAAAAATAATTATATGACAAGCAACTTCTGTTATCAGCAGTATTATGTTGCGCAAGACTTCTTTGAATACTGTACTGTCTTGCTGAAGAATTATTAGAAATATAAACCAATTAAATAATGTTTCCATTTCATCAAATGTTATTTTTAAAAAATAGAAGGAAACTGCTATTTTTCTGCAAACTGAAGGAATTTCAAGTCCGTAATTTGTATTTGCTATCAGTTCCACTGATTAACCAAAAAGATATTTAATACATGAGTAAAGATTTGTTCAATTAATTATACTGATTAATTAATTGAAGGTTGTAATCCTAGTTTTCATCTGAACAGCATGTGGCTTATTACTGTATAACCTTGAATGCATAAATCTGTAGGCCAGTTCATATTTAATAATAGTAGCATTGTGTAATAGTCTATTTTGCTCAGACTATGCTGATTTTCATCTTGCTTCAACTCAGAATAATCTGGAAATATTTACATAGATTTCAAGGCACCATTTGTCCTGAAGTTTATTTCAAGAAACAAGTTGAACTCATTACAGAACTGCATTGCAGTATTATAGATACTGCAGTATTATAGATATACCAATAGACATTCCAATGTCAAATAAACAATCAACACATCATTCAGAAAAAGTAGTGTCTTATCTCCTGTGTCTATATTTATAACTTCCTAGTGACAATATGCATGATCTCTGCAAAACACTCTTCACTCACCATACTTGCTTTTATTGCTGCCAAAGCAGCATTTATTATTTTAACCAAGGTTTTCCCTAGACCAAATGTCAGTTCCTCCACTCGGTATGACAAATTGTTTTACAAACATTTTACCAAAGCAGCACTGATTATAGTAAATACAAAATATAAGTATATGTTTATTTTAAGAATGATAAAATGTTATTTTTGGTATTACTAAAAAAAAATGAAATCAGTTTTAAAAAAAGTAATTTTATTATGGTCTCAGTCCAGCAAAATTATTACAAACAGATTAAGCACATGATAGATCTCTAGAATATTATGGATACCTTTAAAATATTTTTTGCTTGCAATAAATTAAATTGTTATGTATTTATATAAGAGAAAAAGAAGGTAAAATGCAACTGCAAATTATGAATTAAAAATACTTTTCATGAAACCAGAAAAAAAAATCAACTGTCATCACATAACGTATGTTCATATCTTTATCACATCATACCGAGAATAAACATAGTAGCTGGGTTCAGTGAAGTAGTGAAATGCCCAGCATATTTCTGATCTTAGGAGTATACATCTGGTCTAATTCATGCATCTAAAAATAATTAGACTTCCAACAGACAGTGGGAAATATTTCTATTATTATATTTCTATTTTATTGATTATTTTATTTTATAAATAAAATTTTATCATATTATATTTATGATTTATATTATTTTAGGTATGAATATGTGATGTATGCTGACTCTAATCTATAATAATAATAATAAAGTTGGAAGGGACCTTGGAGGTCATCTAGTCCAACCCCCTGCTCAGGCAGGAAACCCTATACCATTTCAGACAAATGGCTGTCCAGTCTCTTCTTAAAAACTTCCAGTGTTGGAGCATTCACCACTTCTGGAGGCAGGTTGTTCCACTGGTTAATTGTTCTAACTGTCAGGAAGTTTCTCCTTAGTTCTAGGTTGCTTCTCTCCTTGATTAGTTTCCATCTGTTGCCTCTTGCCTTGCCTTCAGGCGCTTTGGAGAATAGTTTGACTCCCTCTTCTTTGTGGCAGCCCCTGAGATATTGGAACACTGCTATCATGTCCCCCCTCGTCCTTCTCTTCATTAAACTAGACATACCCAATTCCAGCAACCGTTCCTTATATGTTTTAGCCTCCAGTCCCCTGATCATCTTTGTTGCTCTTCTCTGTAATCATTCCTGTTTTAGAAACCACAGTTGGAAAGGGAAACGAGAATGTCAGAGTAATTATCCATCTGAATAGTGTGGAAGAATAGTAGAGGAATGGGGTCAGGGACTTCCACAAGTATTGTGTTCATGCTTAAAGAATGTAAGAAATCTAATATTTATTTCTTGCAGCAATAGTACTACACATGTATGAACATGATTTACCACATTTTTATGGTTAGAGTTCTATCGTTTTAGCAATGGAAATGGTGCAGATTTTTCTGGATTAAGAAGCTGAGATTAAAAAAAAACTTGATGCAGCTGTCCAGTAGCAAAGTAAAAGCAAAGTTGCTGTAACAAAGCAAAAGTGAAGTTGCTTTGACTATTGTAAAATCACGTTGTAATTGATTTTGCATCTGACAGTAAAGAAAACTAATACATGAGCTAGTATGAATCAGCAGGATTAAATAAACTAATATGTTAATCAATTAATGCAGTGATAGCTCATCAAAAACAAAGTGCTGATTTAAGACTTTGGCCCAGAAAGAAATCACATCCAAAGTTAGATATGCCAGCACTGATATAAAAAGGCCTTAAAAGCTCTTGATTGCTACATTATTTATAGCTTGATGTGTTTAAAATCTCAAAATCTCAGTCAAGGCTAAAAATATACATAGACTTACAAATAAACACAACAGTGTTCTACAAAATAACATTCTTGGCAGCAACTTTCTCTCTAATTTCTGACATGCTATGTGCAGAAAAAATGTTTTCTGTAGTTTTTCCCTAACCAAGTAAGAATTGTGCAATATAATATGACTGTATGAGTAAAATGCAAATTACATGTGACAGTGGTATGTTACAATGATTACATTTTCTTTCCTAAAATATAAAAACTAGTAAATTAGTAATACAATCAAATACAATACAGGTAGACTTTACTTATTGACTATCTTGTGCAGCGACTGTTTGAAATTAGGATGGTGCTGAAAAACTAAGCATGCATTTAGACCTTTTACAGCATCCCTCAGTCATGTGATCACTATTACAGTTAGTACACATTGTCCTGTGTCTGACCCTAACTTATCTTTTTTCCTCACCCTCACTAAGTAAGAGATTGGAGAGGAAGGTCTTACATGAGAGGAAACAGACACACAATGCGGAATACACATTGAAAGAAATGTACTGGAGCAGGCTGAGAACCAAAAGCAGGGTATATTCCTTATTGTATGCCTCCTTACTCTCTTGTAATCTCTTCTTATCCAAGAAATGTAAATACAAACATTATTAGTTTCTTGCTAACTAACCTAGCACATCCATCCAAAAGGGCAAGTGTTAGGAAACTCCCAGACAGGTAAGAAGGAAGGGTCAAGCGGGGAACTAGCCTTGAGTCCTTATTCAGACATAAGAGACAAAGTTTTTCCTGCAACTTTGCAAGCCAGTTGAAAGCAGAGGTAAGCTTTGTCATTACTACGACTATCAGCTGTTTTGTAAGCAGTACAACTGTGTGGCAGCAGCAATATAATCAGCAGAGCCATTCTTACACATTTAGCAACACAATCTCAATCATAGTCCCAAAGAAGTATATTTAGGACTGCAGTTTCAGTATGGAAAAGGAATGATATGTGTTATAATTCCATTTAAGATTATGAATAAACTCTAGAAACTGCACTGCCACCAAGTCTTTATACAGGATTGTTCACTCTTTATTATATACAGTAATTCAAATTATGCAAAGGAAAGCCAGAGTACATTGTTAATATTTGTAAAGAAAGAGAATTCTTTTATTTTCCAATTCCACACAACAATTAAGTGGGGGGGGGGATCTTGTGATATAGTCCTTATCCATTTTTATTGAATTAAAATGTAACGAATAAAAAAAATATCTATCTACCTGTTTTAGCAATTTAATAAAAAATATTTTCAATGCTTAGAAGTTTTATTTCATATAAGTATAAAAATATTTTTAACAAATAAACTTGAAATATAAGCATTTTTGTTAAAAACTCAGCCATGTCAAGTATAAGTTGCTTCCATGAACTATGAATTATATGACATCTAGAACTTAAATACAGTTTTTGCCTTTAACTGATTAATGAATTGTGTATATAGAATTCATTATTCCCCTCCTAAGAGAAAAGGCTGGATTCACAATTGTAACAGAGCCAAAACTAATTTACATTTGTTTTCTTGAATTTGAAAATAGTTCCTATTAAATGTTGTAAAAGGAAAACAAAACTCTATGACAGCATCCATATATTTGTTTCAGAAAAAAAAGTTGATGACTTAAAGCTTGCAGATTCCAACACCAAACATTTGTTTAAAAACAATATCCAACATCTTGGCTCCTTAAATAGTATCACATTCTTTCTGAGACTTTGTATTTTATTTCTAGAGACCCGGCATCACAACAAAAATGATAGACTTGAGGAGGCCCTTGTCGACGGGGGAAGGGCGGCAGCTCCTTCCTCGGTCTGAGCCAGCTCCTTAGGGCCGTCGGAGAAAAGAGCGCCCAGTAAAATGGACGATCACTTCGCTGCGCCAGCCGAAAGCCAGAAGAATAGCTAAGCACAAAGAACCCCCGTGGAGAATCCGGGTGAGACCTTTCCTTCCCCCTCTTTCCCTAATTACTCTCCTGTAAAACGCTTTTGAATTTGAATCACTTCCCTGCTGTGAGAGAGCAGCGTTTTGGCACTGTGGGAAAAACAGCTTTGGAAACTGAAAAAAATAAAACAGCTAATTTTTTATTGACTATTTAACTCTTGGAATACTGAGGGATCCTGAAAATATTTCTACTTTTAAACATTGCTATTATAACCACGCTATTTACTATCCTGGAGATGCCTTTCTTTTTTACTTTTTTAATGTGAAAAACAAAAAATCTATTAACTTGGAAAGAAAGACTTTACAGCCTACTGAGGACATCTTGTGACAAAAAGTGTTACTGCAACTGTATATTTTTTTTGCTGGAGGATGGCTCTGACCTTCAAAGGATGATAAGGGTAAAGATAACTTGAAACAGCTGGGTGGTGATTTTGTCTACTAGGAATTGGAGGTGAATATTTGTTGACTTTTACTAAATATAGCCTCCACTAAAAGATTAAAAGATCTTTTCACCACTGAAATGGAGGAATCTTACCCACAGCTTGATTATGAACTTATACTGGAAAAATTTTTGGAAGCTACGGAGTACATGAAATCTTACTCTCAAATTTTAGTGGATCAGGTTATAGGCCAAAGAACAATAGAGAGGGAACGGAGTGACTCCAAAGAGGCCTTTGGACAACATATACAGCCTGGAGAGATGGAGGAACCATACCTACAACCCAACTATGAACATATATCGGGAGAAATTGTGGAAACTATTGAACAAATCAATTTTACACAACCCCATATACAATTTATGGAGAAGCCTGATGATCAAAGAATAACTTTAATTGAGAGGTCTGAATTGTCAAAAACAATAGAGACTGACACCCAGATACAAGTTACTGAAAATTGTGATAATGTGGATAATCAACTAGTAATTACAACATGGAATAAAACTGCCTACACCATTCAACGGCCACTAGAAGAAAGGGAAGAGAACCTTGACCAATCTGAAGTGCTGAGAAATACCTTTTTTCAAATATTGTGGTTTGATGACGTAGAAACCTTACTATGGAAACCGGTGTGGCACAGAAAGAAATCTAGAGTTAGATTTAAAAATGTGTTTTAAAATTTCATTCAATGGGTTAAAAAGGCTTTAGAGATTTTGACTGATTCAATAACTAACGGAGTACGTGAATTCTGTAAGAGGATATCCTTTGTAATAATATTTTGTTTCAGATATGATAATTATTTGGAGGGGTAAATATTACTGGGTTAAAAAGACTTTTTATAGATATAGATTGATTGATAGAATATATATTTAAAATAGATAGAAATGTATCTTTTGGACTTATATTTTTATTTCAAATAAGATAATTATTTTGTAACAGAAGGAGAATAAGAGGGATTGTGATAAGAGAAGAAATGGTATTAATAAATAAAACATAAGAATGTTATTGTGGGAATAATATATTCATTTTAGATATAATTATTATGTTAAGGAAAAGGGAAATGAGGGATACCAGAAGTGTTAATAATATGTTTATTTAAGGCTAATTGGAATATGGTAACTGTAAATTAGTAAAGCTTAAAAACAGGATTTAGATCTTTATAATTGAAATGTGATTGATGTCTGACTGGATTGCTTGAACTCTATTTAGAAATGTATTAATTTGAATATGTAATATTATATGAGGGAAATAGAGAGGGAACTTGTAATGAATTAATTTGAGCTATATATTTATGATTTTTCTTTTGGATGTTTGATGTACCCATCTCCACGTTGTTTCCTAAGCACCTTGATGTAACCTTCCCACCCTTATAAAAATCTAATAAAATATATTTTAAAAAAATGATAGACTTAAATGCAGGACCATTATGAGAAAATCATCAATTGCATCCAAATGTAACAGTAGCTTACTCCCACTGAAATAATAAAGTTAAGTTGGCAATCCATTATCCAATTACATGGAATAGTTTATTAATGTCAATACAAATAATACAATAATCATGTATGAGACTGTAATGTATCGAAGTGAGTTACTTGGAATTGTTGAAAAAACGGTCAAATGACTATGTCTGTTTAAACGCCAGACTTTCTCTCTACAGGCTTGTTAACATGTGTTAGAGCGGGAAAAGATACTTGAATCCTATTGGCTGCTGCCTATTGCTGAGTGTATAAATAGAGGTAGAGCAGCAGTTAACCAGTTTTCTGTTTTGCCTTAATAAAAGAGTTGTTGTTGCACTTGCTGCCTCGTCAATGCCTCACCGATCACCAAACACAACAGTGGCGACGAAGGTGGGATGTGCTGCTGAGTCACTAAGGGGGTAAGGCCAAACCACAACACCTTGGCTGGAACAACGTTCCCCCCCCACGCCTGCCAGTATGAAAACGCTGGAGGTAGAGCCTCCCCAAAGATCCGTTCCTGGGAGATTAACAGAAGCCTTGGCAACATGAGGCATTGAGAGGCCGGAGACAACTCACCATCGCCAAGATCGGAAAACTCTCAGAGTTCAACGTCGCACATCCAGAGAGGTGGAGCTCATACATCGTGAGAGTAGAGAACTACTTGAGAGTCAACCAAGTTCGTGAAGACAGCTTGAAGGCCGCAACGTTGCTGTGCGTGTGTGGCCAGGCGACATTTGATATCGCCGAGAACTTAGTGGCTCCAGCTCTGCTTGAGTCCATCGCTTACTCCAAACTTTAAAAAATGTTCAAAGAACACTTCGAGCCAAAGCTCTTGGTTATTGCCTGGAGACACGACTTTGAATGAAAAGACCAACAACCGGGCAAATTCATAGCTGCCCTACATCAAGCGGCCCGACTCTGTGAGTTCAAAGACCTCGAAGAGAGACTGAGAGACCATTTAGTGTGCGGGTTGAGGAGCAGGGAACTCCAACAGAAATTGTTCGCTAAAGAGATTCTTTCGTTCCAAGACGCCCTAAGGGAGATCACAGCCGAAGAAGCTGCCGGGGGGGGGCATCAAAACCTTACGGCTCTCCAAGAACACTCCCTGCTTAGAAGCTGTTCACCAGGACGACGCTGAGAGAGTCGAAGACTCTGACTCAGACCACGAGGTCGATTGGTTACAGCAGCCACCAGAAAGCAGGCCACAGTGACCAGTTGACAAGGCAGTTCCCTTCACTCGATGTGCGGGGTGTGGAGGCTGACACAAATGCTCGGAGTGCAGGTTCCACACAGCGACGTGCCGGGTGTGTGGCAAACAAGGCCACATCGCCGCTGTATATAAGGGTCGCCGGAGAGAAAGCCCACCAGAAGAGTTACCCCAGAAAGGTACCGGGGCCCCGGGGCAACACAGAGTTGGCTATTGCACCAGTAGAAGGAGCGTATTTAGAACAGGTACCCATCGCCCACTCAAGGAGAAGCTGTGACTTAAAGTCAAGCTGCAAGGAGTTCCATGCAACATGGAGCTAGACACAGGGTCAGCTTTATCCATAATATCCCAAGGGACTTTCAAACACATTTGCAGTCGCAGCGGCAAATGAGTTAAGCTCAAGCCGTCGAATCTCTTGTTAACGGATTTCCAAAACTCCCGCGTAGCAGTTAGAGGAGAAGCTACACTCAGGGTGCAGTTCAGGGAGTTTGAGGGTCCCCTGGAAGTAGTAGTAGTTGAGGGCAACCACACAAGCCTCATCGGGCTTGATTGGTTTGATGCATTGGGAATCAATGTGACTGGAATAAGCAGTACACAAGCAGCAGACCTGTCGGCAGTTTGTCAGGAGTTTGCTGATGTTTTTAGCCACAACCTGGGAAGGTACAAGGGACCTCCCATAGCCCTTCAGCTTGATCCTGCCATAACTCCAATAAGGATCAAGCCTCGCAGAGTGCCTTTTGCCCTCAAGCAGAAAATCGATGCAGAGCTGGATAAACTGGTGCAGCAAGGCATATTGCAGCCAGTGGATAGCAGTCAGTGGGAAACCCCCATAGTTACGCCACTTAAGGCCAATGGAGAAGTGCGCATATGCGCAGATTACAAGTGCACTATCAATAGAGCACTCCAACAACATGCATATCCGGTGCCTGTAGTCAGCCACATCTTGGCGTCACTACAGGGAGGTCGCATATTCGCCAAATTAGATTTGGCTCAGGCCTACCAGCAACTGCTGGTGGACGATGCCACAGTGGAAGCTCAGACCACAGTTACCCACAGGGCAGCTTTCAGGGTAAGGAGCCTACAATTCGGGGTCAGTGTCGCCCCGGGCATTTTCCAGAGCGTGATGGAGCGCACGCTCAAAAATATTCCAGGAGTGTGTCCATATTCCAGGAGTGTGTCCAGGAGTGTGTAACCGATGTCCTCATAGCTGGGGAGCCAGTAGAAATACTGGCAGAAAGGCTTAAAGCCATCCTTCAGCATTTCCGCTGAAGCTAAAGAGGGAAAAATGCAAAATAGGGGTAGCTTCAACCGAATTTCTCGGTTTCCGTCTTGATGCCGCAGGCATCCACCCGGCTGAATCCAAGCTCAAAGCAATTCAGCAGGCCCCCAGTCCTAAGACAAAAAGGGAGCTTCGGGCATTCTTAGGCCTGCTCAACTTTTATCATGCCTTCCTTCCCCACAAGGCCACAGTGGCAGAGCCATTACACCAGCTCTTGGACAAGAAGGCACAGTGGAAGTGCACAAGTGTCCACAAGCAGAGTTTTTCAGCAGTCAAATCACTGTTGTCTTCAAACTCGGTTCTAATGCATTTTAAAGAACAGCTTCCTATCAGCATTGCGTGTGATGCGTCCCCGTACGGGGTAGGAGCTGTGTTGAGCCATTTAACAGCTGACGGAACACAAGTTCCTATAGCCTATTATTCAAGGACTCTGTCCTCGGCAGAACGCAACTATGCCCAAATTGATAAGGAGGCATTGGCCATAGTGGCGGGAATCAAGAAGTTCCATGACTATTTGTATGGTCGGCCCTTCACGGTCTTTACGGACCATAAGCCACTTCTGGGTTTGTTCACTATGAACAAACAAACACCGCAAATCATCTCTCCACGGATGTTGAGGTGGTCCATCTTCCTTTCAGCCTATAATTACAGGCTGATTTACAAACCGGGCAGAGAAATGGGCCACACAGACGGCCTTAGTAGGCTTCCCCTGCCGAAATTAGAGCTAGACCCCACTCCAGCTGCTCGCATTCTGGCTATCCAGGATTTGCCAGAGTCTCCCCTTAATGCAGGGGATGTGGCTGTTGAATCAGCTTCAGACAAAACACTGAGCCGTGTGTTGAATTGGGTGCTCACAGGATGGCCAGACATTAGTCCGGAGCCTAACTTTCAGAACTTCAGTAGGAGGAAGGACAAGCTGTCAGCTCACAGGGGTTGCATTTTGTGGGGTAGTAGGTCATAGTCCCAAACTCACTGAGAGCTAGATTCTTAGAGTCTCTGCATGAGGGACATCCGGAAATAGTCCAGATGAAGGCACTCGTGAGAAGCTACCTCTGGTGGCCTGGGCTGGATAAAGATATTGAGGCTCAAGTACACAGTTGCCACATTTGACAGCAATCTAGACCAGAGATGCCCCACGCCCCAGTCCACTGCTGGGAAACCACACAAGCCCCGTGGTCTAGAATCCACATCGACTTTGCAGGGCCATTTCAGGGACAGCTGTTCCTCATTGTGATGGACAGTCACTCCAAGTGGTTAGAGGTTGCACCTGTCCCAACTATGACTACTGCCAGGACCATCCAGGAACTGTGCAGAATCTTTACCATGCACGGGTTGCCCGACGTGATAGTCTCAGACAATGGGGCTCAATTTACTGCTGCAGAATTCCAGTCCTTTTTGAGGGCTAATATGATTAGGCACGCCACTTCGGCTCCCTTTCACCTGGCCTCAAACGGCCAACACATGGTGCGAACAACCAAAGAATCCTTAAAGAGGATAGCAACTGGCAACTGGCAGCATAGGCTGGCAGATTTTCTACTCTGCCAACGCACAACTCCCTGCACTTCCATGGGCAGAAGCCCAGCAGAATTAAGATGGGGCCAGCGCTTGATCACAAAGCTGGATCACTTGCATCCAGAGTTGCCGCACAATCAACACAGCCAAAGGCACCACGGCGCTTGCAAGTTGGCGACCCAGTTTAAGCACAGAACTACAGGCAAGGGGCACCGTGGGTGGCAGCTGTGGTTGGTAAGGTGTCTGGACCACTTTCTTACGAAGTGGTCCTGGAAGACAGTCGCGTGCTACGTAGGCACATCGACCAACTGCAGTGGAGGCTAGTGAACCAGCCTGTCTACAGGCTTGTTAACATGTGTTAGAGCGGGAAAAGATACTTGAATCCTATTGGCTGCCGCCTATTGCTGAGTGTATAAATAGAGGTGGAGTGGCAATTAGCCAGTTTTCTGTTTTGCTTTAATAAAAGAGTTGTTGTTGCACCTGCTGCCTCGTCAATGCCTCACCGATCACCAAACACAACAGAGACTATACAGTTAAGTTAGCCATGATTAATTTTATTTCAGACTGTTTTTAATAAAAACTAACCCAACAACAAAAAGTTTCACAACCATTTTTATATAAAAATAAGTTTTTAAAACATTTTATTCATATTTATGTATATGAAATGTTACTGAAGTACAGAAATAAAGTCTGAAATGCATGTGCAGAAAATTTCAAAACGATGCAGGTAGTCTTCATTTAGAAATGCCTAGTTAAGCAACTGTTCGCAGTTACAACAGTGATGAAAAAGTAATTCTATGACCAATCCTCATATTTACAACTTTCATAGATCTGTAAACAAAGGACAGCAGCATGTTTCTGGGATGGCTGACAAAATGGAACTGGGAGTGGATGGGTTTTTATACCATTTGGAGGGTTTGTGTTTGGAGTTGTTCCTGTTTGAGGTTGTTCCTGTCCCTGTGTCATGTACTTTGACCTGAGCTCTTGGTATTCTAATGGTGGTGGGTTAATCCTATTATGTCCTAAAGGTCATTCTCTGTCCTTGGGAGTCTTTGTTTTTTTAATTCCATCAGCTCAAACCTTCTCTGGGGCAGTGGCTGAAAGCATTTTGCTTATGAATAGGTGGCCCAGTCTTTCTGAATAGGATTATCAAATGTGCATTTCTACAGAGCTGGCCTGCTCAGTTTCTGCCTAGGGAAACTTGGGCAGAAAAGCCTTTTAAGGCTTATCATGCTCCATTGCAGCAAAGGACGGGATAGGGTGGGAAAGAGAGATTACATATATTTTTCTTCCGATAGAACACTCAACAATATAATGGCAGAATTAAGATCATGAGGTTTTGAAATCTTCAACCTAATGCAGCTTTCATAATCATGCTAACATCATACAGATAGATGAAAGTATATTTATATATATATCAAGGTCAAGCATTTAGAAAAATGGATCCTTAATAAATCAGAAAATGTAAAAGTAATGTAGCTCTTTTAGGGCTATCCCCCCAAAGAAATAATTTTAATCCTTAAATGAACTAGCAAAAAGAAACATAGTAATGGAAACAGAGGCTGTTACTGTTTATATTTGCAAAATATGTTCCATGTAAGTGCTTATCCTCATGGAGGAACCAAATTATACAGTACATGTACCAAATGAAGACTAAACGAATTACTGGAAGAAAAAGTAAGGCTCTAGAGGGAACTCTAGCCACTCTGAGACTTAGCCTACAAAATGAGAAACTCCAACCTAAACAAGAAAACTATATCCAAACTGAACATAATAAGGAAGAAACAACTACTGGAAGAAGTGATGCTTTATATCACGGGTGTCAAACTCGCCGCATCACGTGACGTGTCGTGACGTATAGTGACTTTTTTTGCATTGCCAGAGCTGAGGTGGGCGTGGCCTCTGCACGATGCAACCGGCCCGTGGGCCGACAGTTTGACACCCCTGCTTTATATGAATCTTTAGAGAAAGACTAATGGAAACAAGTCACTCATAGAAGAAGAAGAAGAAATAACCAAGAGCAATGCTCTTGCTATCTAGTTGAGCCCAGTCCAGTGCAGCCCCACTGGAGCTGAGCAACCAATTTCATAGCTTCCCCCCCACCCCCGGAAGAAAGCAGGCAGACACCTGGACATCATCAAGTATTCTTGCAATAGGGAGAAAAGTAGCCAGACTTCCCCAGGAAAAAAAACACAAGTATTGGTGATAAGAGACTCAGTTCTCGGGAGAACAGAGTCAGCTATGTATAGACCGGACAATCAACCCAGGTATGTTGTCTCCCTGGAGCAAGAATCAGTTCTGTGGCTAAGAACCTTCTGTGGCTGAGAACCTAAAATAAATTACTATCCCTTTCTTCTCCTTCATGTAGGAATGACTGACATGACAATGAACCTAAAAACAATGTCAACAGACTACGAGCAGCTTGGCAAGAAAGTTAAGGAGTTAAGGAATTTGAGTTGGTAATAAATATTTCATTCCTCTGCATTTTATTGTATCTGTAAACAAGAAAAAAGAAAATCTGAGTACCTGGAAGACAGGGAACTTATAACAAAACATCTTGCACAATTTCATTATATGATGCTGAGTTGACTTATGTATGGAACTAGTCAGGGTAAGGTGTTCAACAACTAAATTCAGGGGGCAGAAAGGCTGTTCAGCATAGAATACGACTTGCTTGAAAATATCTTAAAAGAAAAAAAAATTGAAATCCAGTGACTTGTGACTTTAATAAGAAAATAAAGGCTACTCAGGTTTGTGGTTCATAGTTGGAACTTAATTGTCACCCATAATATTGAACTAAAGACAACAGTGAAATGTCTTTTATTTCAATATGTCAAGTCTCAGTATAAATTGTCAAAACAAGACAACAAACATTTTTTTTTGGGGGGGGGGTGGATGATGTCAACCTTTATTCATCTCTTCCCACACATTCAGTCTCCAGGTGCATTTTCTTGCTGCAGTTTGAAAGTGGTCCTTTCCTTTCATGTCATTTCAAGTGCTCTTGTCTGTTTATTCTAGAGCGTTTTACTTCCTTACAAGCTGACTCCAACAATTGATTGTTTTTTTCACAGAGGAAGGAAAGTCCTTCTGAAAAGATAATTGCCTGTCTAAGAGCTTCTAAGCTCTTTGTCTTTATTGTTTATATTGTAATAGTAAAATGTTTGCCTAGCATTTCTGGTGGTTCAAATTCAGTGGCAGCATCTTTTATCATTTTTCCTTTCTTCACCTGAGCCAGCTAAGAGCTAAGCACTAAAAAAAATACAGGATTCAAGCATTTCATTGTCCAGTCATTTGAGGAAAAGTGATTGAAGAAATAATGAAACTACAATCTTACAATTTTTTTTTATTTTTAAAAAGCCCTCAGCTACATGAGGAAAGCTAGCTAGGTAGTTGAAAAAGAAATACTTTTTAAAAAATATACATGCTGGGCTTTGAACTGGCAATCTTTTATCTAGCAGGTAAAATTCTTAGCCAGAGTTCTACTGTAACATTAGCAAAATCAACACCTAGACTTCATTACATACAAAGCAGCTGGTAACAAAATAATTTTTATTTTAAAGGTAGTATTCTCTGTGCTTGCATATATATGTACTTTAATGCTTTAAGATTGTATATTTAATTTAACTTTACTTTGTATATTTATATTATCACATTTCTCTGTAGATTTGCAATCGTACATGTACAAACACACACACACACACACACACACACACACACTTGAATGCTTACATATAACGATATACAGTATATGTCCTGGAAAACCCATTTACAGCAAGGAAAGTCATTAGCAATTGTTTCTGAGAACAGAAAAGTTTCAGGACAAAGCAATAGAGAAATTCCCCATGGGAGAATGGAATAGTGCATTCCGTTCAGCATAGATTAAATTACTTGCAAGCTGTGCCAAAGCATCTCACTTCTTACAGCATATTTAAAAACCAGTTTAGAGTCAAACTGGCATGAACGCAGGATAAGAGCTTAACAGCAGCTTAAACAATAAGTGCAGTATACCCCTAATATAATCAGATTAATTAGTCTCAGCTCAGAAGCATGATGTTCTGTTTGTTACCAACTCAAGTTTCGGGACTGTTTCTAAAGACAATCTGGAATAATTATTATTAAAATGGTCAATATTCATGATCGAACTAGATATAAAAACACTATTATCAAATAAATAAGCAAACAAGCAATGAACATATTAAAATATCTGAATAGTACATCAATAGAGCATTGTAATCTTAATAAGGTTATTAAATTTAGATAAAGCTTTATTTCCCCAAACTGTGATTTTGATTCTTGGGAACAAAACCACCATCAGAATAAACAAAACACAACTAATGGGATACACTGACCTTAGCAACAGCTCTACTTTGTCTGGATTAAATGGATGAGGTTGCTTCACCCTGATCTAGTCCAGAGTTGATTTCTACTTCTCATATGTCAAATACATTTATCGTGCAATAAGCACCATTTTATAGAAACAAAAATGTTAGCATTATGCAAAGAGGTGTTTTCAATAATTGGGAATGTCTATAAATGTATTTTTCATCAAAACAGCAATCACAGTGTTTGCAAGTCTTGTATGACTGCTTTGGAAGATGTTCCTCACTGCTTCTACATGTTTGTGCATTTATATTCACATTCCAATAGAGCCAGCTGGAAGGAGCTTCTGAAGAAGTTACACAAGCTTTCCAAACAAAATAGCTTCTTTAAATATTCTAAAAGAGAGACTTTGTAGATGCTTCCATGCATTATGAGGCACCTCTTTCAAGTACTTTGAACAATAAAATAGTACTTTTAAAATAAAATAATAAAATGGGCCTTTTCCAGTACGAATATCTTTTAAAATGTTATATTTCATTAAATTATATTAAATGAAGCTATGATTCAATATACATCAGTTTGTCAAAATTACATCTTGCTCTCTGAGAATATGGATTCATCCATTCAACTCTCCTTTGGAGCACCTGGGTTCATCTCCAGCTACACTATCACATTTCTTTTACCTGTTGGATGTTATAAGCCAAGGACGGAAATTCTGAGGCAGAAAGATGGATTGTTCAACTCTGCCAAACTCTTTAATCCGGCCCAGCTGGAGGAGGAGAGGGGAACTGGCCGGCATGAGCTGCGGGGTGGAGGCCATGCACACGCACAGCTCAACTTGTGTGAGTGGTAGGATGGTGTGTATTTGCAGTTCGACTTTCACAAGTTGAGCTGTGCACATGCGTGCATGTGCACTGGCCCGCCACTCACTGAACAGCTGCGTGTGTGTGCATATATGCTGGTCATTTGTGTGGCTGGTCCAAATAGGCCATGGTCCAGTAAACGGGCTGTGGCCTGGGGGTTGAGGATCCCTGCTTTAATCATATTCCATAACAAACTTCAGCAACTGAAAATCATGCAATATATAGGAAACTAATGAAAAAGAAAACAGCCAGATTAGTACCTTTTTCTTTGATATGTTAATATCAAATATTACATTTTATATAAAAGGACTTTTAAAACTATGATCGCTATCAAGCTGTTTTTTAAAACTCTGAGTATCTATATAAAATGAACAAAGCCTTTCACAATGTAGAAAATCCAGAATTGTTGATTTTAAAAACTTTCTTTTTATATTACAATTATGAATAATTGAAGTTTTACTGTAAATGTTAAGGAAATAGATTAAACATTTAGTCACCCTGGACCTATATTCAGTAGTACAACTCACTTGACTCACAAGAATTTTGCAAGCCCTTGAGAGCAGAATTAAGGTGTTGTGCCTTATTCCCAATCAACAGGTCCATAGATAGCAGTACAGCAATTAAACATTTTCCAGCATATCACCGGTTTATATACTCTGTACCTAACAACATATATGCAACATATATGTAACAACACATATGGATTTACCTGCAGAAATGAGAAGAATCTTCTGAGGAAATTATTTTCCTGTTAAGAGTAACCTACCAAAACAAATACCTGTAGTTCCAGTGATATATCTAGTTTTTTTCAAAGTACTAAAATATAATTGTGAATGCATAAAATAAGAACAAATTAAGTTTGTATTTCTAAATATACATCCATTGCTAAATGTTACAAGAAGGCATGTAAGAGATTCAAACTCAAGTTGTTGTTGGTTGGTTGGTTGGTTTGTTTGTTTGTTTGTAGCTTTTCAGATTCATTCCTAAACTGCTTGCTCACTGCATATGCCAAATTCTTTTTATTTTGCTTTATCATGGATTAGTTCACTTCACTGCAATGGTAAATGGATTACTTCATAATAAGGACAACTGAGCACCAAGTTTCATCTCATAAACTTGTTGTGATCCTTTTAAAAAAAGAGCCTATAAAACAGAACAGTTAAGCAGCCACCTGTTAGAGAGCAGATAGATTTGTCTCTTGTTTCAGTCTTTTATAGTTGCTAACTTAATATAACATATCTGCAAATCCGCAAGATATTTAACTGAGGTTAGAAGATAAAGTTCAATGAATTAATGTTTAATAAAAAATACGCATGCTGCTAGCAACCCTTCAGTATGATTGGAAATATAAATTCATACTATTTGTACCCATTAAAGTTATAAGACCATCAAAACTTTTATTATTTTTCAAAGTAAGAAAAATGTATAGTGGCAAAATGTCTATGCAATGTACTTCATCATTTACACAGCTTTTGGGCATGACTTAATACTCAAGTTTACATTTTTTGCAAAGGATAAACTGAATTAAAAACAGTTTTCTTTGTATAAAAAAAAATCTGAGTGTGATCTAAATCAAAGAATTTGCTTTTGTAACAAAAATCAACCTGGAACATTATTTCATGAGGATTTTATAGTTTATAGAAGCCTGGGGGTATACAGTAGATTATTATCATAATCATAAATGATTTAAAATAATACTTTAAGGTCTATACATAACAAACTGAAATTTCTCTTCCTCAAGTGGCCATATAAAACTAAATGCCCATATAAAATAAAATGCAGGAATAGAGCCAAAAAATGGAAATGGAACACATCAATTCATCTTCACCTAAATTCATATAATTGGTTTATTATAATTGAATATTAACATTCTGCATTCCCTTACATCTTCTTGTCTCATCTCATTATTAACATAATTACTATTACCAATTTATAATCTTTAATACATGATATATATATATTGCCAAACCCAAGTCTTCATATGTTTTAGTCTCTAGGCCTTTGGTCATTTTTTCCAAAGTCTCAACATCTTTTTTGTAGTATGGTGACCAAAATCGGTGGCAGTATTACAGGTGTAGCCTTACTAGGGTTTTATAAAGCGGTACTAATACGTCATGTGATCTTGATTTTATGCCTCTGTTTATGCAACCCAGGATTGTATTAACTTTTTTGGCTGCTGCTGCACACTGATGGCTCATAGTCAAGTAATCATCCACTAGGACTGCTAGGTCCCTCTCACAGTTACTGTTTTTGAGCCAGGTCTCGCCTAATCTGTACTTATACCTTTGATTTTTTTTCTGCCTAAATGTTAAATGTTGCTTTTCTCCACATTAAAGTTCATTTTGTTCGATAGGGCCCATTGTTCAAGTTTGTCAAGATCTTTTTGGATCCTGAGCTTGTCTTCTGGGGTGTTGGCTATTCCAGCCAGTTTAGTGTCATCTGCAAATTTGATGAGTTCCCCTTCTATTCCCTCATCTCAGATATTGAAGAGTACTGGATCTAAGATGGAGCTTTGTGGTACCCCACTGCTTACTTCTCTCCATGTGGATGAAATACCATTGAGGACTGTTCGTTGAGTACGTTTTGTCAGCCAGCTACAAATCCATCTGGTGGTGATGTTGTCTATTCCGCCTCTTTCTTTCTTTTTTTTATAAAAGTTTTATTATTTTTTTAAAAATTACAGTCTTTAGTGCTTAGTAAACAACATGTTGTCTGGGTTCAAATATTTAACATTAACTTTTTCAATATAAATCTGTTCAATACTACACAATCCAGTATTTTTTCCCTGATCTTCCTTTCTTCTCCATATTTTTTCCATTTTCCCTTCATTACACCATTACAATTTTTAGTACGGTTAATGTATACAATGTATATAATGTATATAATGTATACAAAGTTAGATATAAGCATCTTCATCATACAAATAACAATAATATTAATTCATAAGTCAATAATGTCAATTCATTAATCAATATCCTGTTTTTCGTACTCTTGTTAAAGTTTGATTTTCCATCAGTATTTGAAATATCTTTATCAATTATGATTTCCTCAGTATTAATTACATTTATATAGCTGAAAGTTTTATACAAATCAATCCTCTTCTTATCCTCATATTTCCCATATCAAAGAAAAGAAAAAAGCTATCTTAATTCTAAATCATATCTTTCATTATAAAAGTCTAATTATGTGTAAGTCTTCCATTCTTTTAATCTTATTCAAAAAAGTATTTAAACATATAATGCCCCTTCTAGAAGATCAAGTCTTCTGTTTTTTAAATCTGACTCTCGCTTTCTTTCTTTGCCAAGTCGTTTTCCAAGCCAGGGGAATTAGATCACCCAGGAATTTTCTTTCTATTTTTGTGAAAATTGCTTGGCATGAGGAAAACAATTTGGGTAGGATATTTGGGGGGGGGATTCTGCCCATTTATATTCCTTAAACAACTCCCAGTTCCTTTATCCCCCCATTTCTCTTTTCATTTCCTGTCTCTCAAGTTGTGACATTTCCCTTAACAGCTCTATATTCCCTTTTTTTAAAAAAATTTCTTTGCCATCAGATATATTTTGCAGACCTAAGGGGTAAAAGGTCTTTTGCATTTTTGTTGTTATAGCTAAGTCTTGCAGTTCTTTAATCTCTTCCATCTCTAAATCCATTTCCTCTGTTTCATCTTCTGATTTCTGGATTATTTGTTCATACCTTGTGGTTGTTATCTGGGAGCTTTCTAGTTGTAGATTTAATTTAGAGATTTGCTCATTTATATTGTCTAGATTGTTTTTAGTTTCATTATGATTTCTTTTTATATCCTCTTTGCATTCAACAATTGTTTGGTGGATTAGTTGTAGCATAGAATATATTTCTTTCTGGAAGGTGTTTGTTTTTTCTTGAGACATCACTCCTGGAAATTGGTTTTCTGGTCTTTATATGTATCCTTTATAATACAATATATTTCAAAGTATAGATTCAGTTCTGAAGGCAATATTTTATAGTAATCCGTTGTCTCAAGTATCCCAAAAACTGTCAATCAGGCAAGGTTGTAATCCACAATATTCAAAGTGTTCAAAATGTTCAACCTCTCTGAAAACAGCTCAAAGGTCTCTCCCAGCCTGGCGTAGTCCAAAGTCAAATTTTTCTTTCTCTCCCACTAGCCCTTGAAGTTAAAAGTCCAAGCTCAGTAGGTATTTATAATCCAAGAAGGTCAGGATGATAAGTATGCCAAAATATTTTCCTTTATTGCCAGCTGTTCTCCCAGGGTAGGAATCAGAAAGCAGAGCAAATTATAGTGCTATACACAAATCCACTACTAGATGTCATTCAAAGTCCATTTTCCACTCTTAAAACAAAGGATTGATTTCTTATATTTTGCCTCAATGTTTTTTTTCTTTTTTCAAAGAGAAAATCTTAACAGTTATCTCATTTCTCAACTTTATCAAAACTGTAGCTTTATGTTACTTCCACTTCAATATTGTATGTTTCTGTCCCCCATAAAATTAAAATGCTACTTCCATTTACATTCAGAGGTTTTTCACTTTTTGGGAGCCTTTCCCAGGAAATTCAGTTGTAAAATAGTAAAGAAAAGATCAATATTCTCACCCAGTTCCAGACATGCTGTTTACGATGTATTAAGTAGTGCTTTTTTCCTCTTCAGTTGTCAGCAGCTAATGGCCAGTCTTTCCCCTGCCAGTTTGGAGGGCTTTCCTTGGATCAAACAGAAAGACTGCCATCTCTCCATCATCAACAAGGCACCCCTCCTGACTTCCAGTTTGCCATCGCAGGCTGGGCAGATGCATGGAGGTGAGCCTCATCTCCAGCGTCTGGTTCTATCCCACTGGGGGACCCTGGAAAGAGTCGAAAGTCATTCTGTAGGGGCGACGAGCAAGGAGAGGACCCCCACTTGATCGCAGAAGGGCGATCTGGGGCAGCTCTTCAAACCGATGGGGAAAAGACCAGCCATAGTAATATGGCTCGTCACTAAGCTGCTGACAGCCGAAGTCAAATTTACCACCAAGCATTTTGAAAGCAACGTGGATGAAACTGGGTGAGATCTTATCTTCTCTTTACCCTAAGAACCTTCTTCCTGTAAAAGCTCTTTGAAGTATCTTCCCCCTGTGAGGAGAGAGGGAAGAGAATTTCTATCCCATCCTCTAAGAATAATGGCGTCTGACTACCTAGGGGAATCAAAGCATTAAAAAGAACAACTTTAAGTGGATTTATGTGTTGTTATTTATATGTTTTTACTGGAGACTCTTGTTTTTATCTACAAAAAAGAAATATAATCGGAAAAAGAATTAGAAAAAATTCGGGACTCAATTGACCAACAAATCCTTAAATGGCACCAGTGACATCTTCTGCTGAAGCTTGGTATGGCAATTTGTTATTTCCCAAAAAGAGACTTGGCTCAAAGCCCAGACCTTGATAAGACCTCCTTGTCCTTGGTACTATCTCTGAAGACTTAGCTGCAAGAGAACAGCTGGGCAGCAAAATTGGCTTATTTGAACTGTGAATGTAAACCTTTACTGACTTTTGCTTAACAAATAACTTTTACTAGAAAGACTATCCACAAAGAAGTGAAAGAGATGGATGAAGACCAGGAAAAGATTTTTGCTATGCTGAAAGCAATACATGAAACCATTCTTTTAGCTTGTGACAAAATAAGACCTAAAATAAAAGATCAAGATGCCAGCTCAGATGTACAAAGCCAAATTTGACTACTACCAAAGAACTAACAATGCAGAAGATAACAGAAGAAGCGGGACAACCAAATATTAAGACAGAGGACTCAATTGACCAACAAATACAGCTAATGGAAAATCCAGAAAAGGAAGTGACTGAAAATGGAAATGACTTTCTATATGAATCAAAAGGAATTTGAGAAAGAAGTAGAACAGACTGAATTGAAGACAAATATATTAGAGCAAGCATGGGGAACTGGAATAACAGGGAGACAATTTAACAAATACAAATGGGCTAGTCCTTCCAGAAAACTGGCAATCAAATGGTCTCCTTTAATTCAAATAACATATATAAGAATAGAGGGAGATCTATTTGATGATTTAAAGGTGCTGATATGGAAGCCCAGTTGGCAAAAGAAGAAAGCTAGAATAAGGTTGAAAAAATTGGGACTTTGACTCATTAGAGGGGATTTTATATTGCCAATTAGTGGGCTAAAGGGAGAAGTTGAGACGAGGGGAATTTTGGTTATTAGATTTAAAATATTTGGAAATCAGCCGAAAATAAGGATTTTATCGGTTCAATATTTAAAAATTAGATCTAAAAGGGAAAAGAAAATTAAATACTATAAATATGTTTGATTTATTGCTTAATCCAGGCAATATATATAATGGTTTTTGATTTATTAAAGGGAATATTGTGTTATTAAGTAGATGATTTAATATGGTGGGAAATAGATAACTCTTAGGAAATAGAACAAGATTATATTTAAATAGATAAAATGTGTATTTTGGATATTATAGTTTGTTATGTAGTGAAATAAGGGAAATTTTGGTTATCCAAAGTCTGAAAATTATAATATCAAAGGTTAAATTAGAATATTGACAAGAAATTAAAAATTGACTAAAAATCAATAATAGGATATGGATTGTTTATGAAGATTGAATATAATTAAGATATGTATAAGCTAAAAAAATATTGATAAATGTAATAATGATGTCCTTATTGAATTGATATAATTAGAAATGTACCAACCTGAACATGAGACAGTAATTGTTAAGGGAAAAAGAGAAGAAATATTTGATGTTGTAGCCTGAGATTTGCACTAAAGATTTTGTTATTGAGCTATTGATTAACCCAGTCACCACGTTGCTTTTTAAATATTCAAATATAAAATTGGAAAATTAATAAAATATTAAAAAAAACAAGATACCCCTCCTCTTCTTTGCCTCTTCAGGGCGATTTTAAGTCCTTTTTAGGGTCCCCGCCAGGGTAAAATCGGGTATGGAAGGCAGAGCCCTGCCTTCCTGCGTCCCATTCTGCCGCAACACAAACCGGAAGTCTATTCCGCCTTTTTCTAGCTTAGCAAGAAGTTGGTTGTGGTCTACTTTGTTAAATGCCTTACTGAAATCTAAGTATATTATGTCAACTGGTCTACTAATTTAGTCACTTTATCTAAGAATGAAATAAGATTGGTTTGGCATGATCTGTTTTTAACAAACCTGTGCTGGCTACTAGTTATAACTTTGTTTGCTTCTAGTTGTTCGCAGATCTGTTTTTTAATTATCTTTTCCAGGATCTTCCCAGGTATTAATGTTAGACTGATTGGTCTGTAGTTTCCTGCATTATTATTAAGCTGCTATTTATGGCCTACTAGATTTGTTTTCCAAAATGGATTATTAGTTCCTCACTGGCAAGGATAAAAATTAAGAATCTCAAAATCTAGATTCTCTATTTGCTGACTATAGAAGTCTACTATCTTTGTTATATATGAATAATTGACTGATTAAACAAAAAGACGTAAAAGCAAATAGATCAATAGTCCACTTGCTAACTTGTTTAAAGAATTGAATAGCTCTATTTCCTTTATTTCATTAATGAATCATTTGAAACTTTGGAACCCTAAGATCTAATTTAGAGATATAATTAATAATAATTACTGATACATTTGATTAATATTTTAAATTGCTTTCCATGCTATTTAAATGGAAAAATTATATTTTTTATAAAATGGAACCCATTGAAGTGCATTTATATATGTTCATAAGTAAATGTGCAGATTTAATTCAAACAAAAATGAGAGAACTGCAATCTGAAGTGATACAGAGAAAAATCTACACAGTAATCTCAAGTAATAAGTAGTATTTTTAGCAGATTCACAATAGTGTCATTTGCATTTGTTCCAAATTAAAGAAAAGGACCTTCTTAAAGAGTAAGAATATTTTCAAAGAGTCTAATTAAAACTTGGCCATGTTTTCTTTTTAGTTATAAATACTATTTAACTTTTAACTGAACACATTTGCAGATATTCCTGTCCAAGATGAGCAACCATGCTTGCTAGCTAAGTAGATTTTTGAAAGAACACCTCATCCAGCTATTCTTACCTTAACCAATATCTTGCCAAGGCAAAAAGCTAAATGTTGGCCAAGCATAAATCCCCTCTAACAAATGTCATGATACAGTGTGGTATCTAAATGAAAGTGATCTTTTTCCATCTGCTATTTCATTTAATTCTGAAATATGTAAGGACCTGCAAGAGTTTAACTGATTGTCTCTTGTCAACTCTTTCAGAAAACCTATGCAGTAGGTTTTATCAATAAACTAAGTTGAAAAATAAGTGCAAATGTTTCCTCTTTTCCAAGTGATTAGTAATTTTTAAAGTAAAGATATATACATATTTTATTGAGAAAAAAATCAAGATTATTACCACAGCCTTGTAAAAATATGGTAGTGGTAAAAGATAGGATGCAAAGACTGCAAAGGTTAGTATCACTATAAAAGCAATAAAAGAACTTTTAACTGCAGATAAGATTGCACAGAAACTGTTGTAGTGATTCAGTTGCTCTTTACTCCTTTGCTTCAACAGCAACTGTCCAAATGCAGTGTTAAAGCCATCTTTCAAACTTTATGATGTCTAGATCTAGAAGAACATAATGATTCTTTTTTTAAAAAAAATAGAAAGCTTAGGAACTCTTCAGATGCCAAAAGTCAAATAAAAATTTCTTACTCGTTATTGCTGTGTGCAACTAATGCTATTACAAACAATTCTTTATTTGACTTGAAAGAAGAAAGGAACATGCTTGGCTTAACTGTTAACAGTTTCAGTTCAAGAGTTCATATTCCAAATTCCACAATGTTAAAGTCACTCTGTCAACGCTGTTAATATAGGATATTATTGCATTGACAAGATATGCAGAACTGTTTGGTATTTTTGGAGTTAAATCAGATGACATACAAAGGGAGGAGATTTATGAAAAAAAGCGGGAGACAGGGAAGGGAAGGGAATCTTTGGCCTCCAGCCTAATTGGAAGACGTAAATCATGACTGTAAAGTAAGGGAGGAGTTTAGCGAGATAAGATAGATGCAAGCCAGAAAAATCCAGATTCTGGTATCCGCTTTGTAATGTGCCGAAGTATTGTTGCAAAACTCCTGGGAAGAAATAGAAAATAAAGAATCTAAAAGGGAAAATAATATCTCAGTTTTCTTGGAATGCTTCTTCCTTCAGACTACAACATCATGCCAGAATCTAAAAACTTTTCAAACAACTGGAGGTGCATTACCCACCTCTTTCTCCTAGCCTGGAGTGAGAATGACAGAATTCAGGAGCAGGCCAATCTATCATGAAACGGGAGTTTGTTGAATACAACCCGGCAGCGACTGATATCCCAGAGGGGGAAGTAACAGACAGCATGCTGTGGGAAAATGAATTTTGGCAGACGAATGAGAACCGGTGGACAGACAATGGGCAAACTGCCATTCAAGGCCTGGGTGAGTTACTGGAAATATCTCAAACCCCAGGGGAGAGAGGCAGAGACCCACTCCTGCAAAAAGAAGTCTACAGCCCCTCCAGTTCATATCAGACAGCCTTTCAGACCCTGTCTTCCTCTATCAGGGACCCCAGCCCTGAAGAGAGAGGGAATCCATGTCTGAGGCCTCTGCAACAAGGGGGAGTATGGCATTTGAAGCAGGCAGGGAGCAGACGACTTTTGAGCTCACAACAGCTGATAGAGACCTTGCAACAGATTGGGATGGTGCAGGGCCCAGGAGATCAGCAGCTGCAGGGAGGACGGCCACAACAAGGAGATTGGCCCCAGCCCCCGAACATGCAACCCCTGGGCATAAACCAGTAACCAGGATGGGGCCAGCAGCAGCAACAGCCACAGGGGGGGACCCAACAACATATAATTACTCCACCATTCAGACCAACCTTCGATGGGGACCCAGAGAAACTGATTTTTTTTCCTCAACCAAGTACGCTCTCACTTGAATCACTGGGCTTATCTCTACCCAGACCCAGGAGCTATGGTCGATGTGATTGCGTCCGGCCTAGAGGGAGAAGCATCCGAATGGCTGAACAATTTATATAATGAGCAAGCCCCAGAATTGGAAAACCCCCACCTCTTCCTCCTGGGTCTGAAAGAAAGATTTGAGGACCCATCCCTTGACTTAAAAGCAAGAGAACAAATCCACAAAATAAAACAAGCCG
This sequence comes from Azemiops feae, assembly GCA_023970755.1. Taxonomy (NCBI): domain Eukaryota; kingdom Metazoa; phylum Chordata; class Lepidosauria; order Squamata; family Viperidae; genus Azemiops; species Azemiops feae. Next base: position 369,871 of record JALGBA010000087.1, on the reverse strand, counting down.
GCAGGCCTGCCCTGGAGTATGTGCGAGAGTTTCGCAAGATAGCAGGTCGGATAGAGGGGTGGCCAGAGCAGTCCCTAATCCATCACTTCATTGAGGGATTAGATGATCACCTCTCTCAGGCCTGCATTATTCGAGCAGTACCTGACCAACTGCACGAGTGGTACCAGACAACGGTGAAGCTAGATGTTCAGCTCGCCCACTATAAAAAGACTTCCCCAATCCAAACAACAATCACCCCCACGAGACCCTCCGGCTACCACGATGACTGAAAGAACCGGGCCACCTGCAAGCGTATCAATAAAGTGTTTCCGGTGTGGAAAGAAGGGACATCGAGCAGCAAACTGTCTGATCCCCTACCCCCAACTGCAGAGCAGTCCGGAACCAGCGACAAGAAGGAGACCTCCCCAGCGGCTAATGAGAGAAAAATCCAACCAGGTCACGCAAGCACCTGTTACCCAGATTACACCTCCCACACAAGAGAATGCCGGGACTCCGGGTGGACCCGCCCCTGCTCTACCCTCCTTTGACAGCGACGACGAAGGGGAGAACAACCCGATGGTGAGTCGACAAATCCCATCTTTTTCACTGGCCGCCAAGCTTACAATCCCTAAGTCAGGGACACAAATAAACTTAAACGTACTAATTGATTCTGGATGCACCCGATGCATTATTAGCCTACCCTTTGCCATGAAAATGGGCATATGGGCAAAACAACTCTCCAACCCTGTGAGGTTTGAGCAAGCTGACGGCTCCCTGATGGGAGGGACTTTAGTCACACAATTAACTGAGCCCTTACGCCTAGAAATAGGGGCACACTGGGAATTTATTTGGTTCCTGGTGGCCCCAAAAATGACTGAGACTGTGATTCTAGGCTTAGCCTGGTTGGACAAATGGAAGCCATTTATCTGGTGGGAGAAAGGAATGAGAACTGTGAGACTACCTATAGGGCCTGAGCCTCCCACTGATTCAACTGACATGCGGGACACTTTAGGCCACCTAATGAGCGAGCACTCATAGCTGCCTCACCGTCACCAGATGAATCACTCATCCCCAATGAATACCGGGACTTAGCAGAGGCATTTAGTGAAAATGAATGCGATGTCCTACCCCCTCACAGACCCAATGACTGTTCTATCGAACTGGTGCCAGGAGCCAAACTTCCACGCCCGAGAATGTACGCCATGTCCCCCCTCGAGATGGAAGAGATGCAGCAATACGTGAATAAAAACTTAGCGAGGGGGTTCATTGAACGGGCCAAATCTACTGTGGGAGCCCCCGTGTTATTTAAAGAAAAAAAAGATGGGTCTCTTCGTCTCTGCGTAGACTATAAGGGCCTCAACGCTGTGAGTGTGGAAAACAGATACCCCCTCCCCCTCCTAAAGGACTTATTAACTCATCTGGCTAAGGGGAGTGTCTTCACTAAATTAGACCTGAGAGAGGCGTACTACCGAGTGAGAATAAAAGAAGGAGATGAGTGGAAAACTGCCTTCAACTGCCCCATGGGGAGCTATCAATTCAAAGTCATGCCATTCGGACTACAGGGGGCCCCAGCCGTATTCATGCAGTTGATTAATGAGGTCCTACATGAACACTTGTACAAAGGGGTTCTGGTGTACCTTGACGATATTCTGATATACAGCACGAATATGACTGATCACATAAAGCTGGTGAGAGAAGTGTTAAAGAAACTATTGAATGCCAAGCTTTATGCCAAATTGTCAAAATGTGAATTTCACCAGACCCGATTAGATTACCTTGGCTACAGAATCTCCAACGAAAGCATTGAGATGGATCCAGCCAAGGTGAAAACTATAATCGAATGGCAGCCCCCCAAAACCCGCAAACAACTCCAGAGCTTTCTAGGTTTTGCCAACTTCTACCATCAATTCATCCCCTCTTTTGCCAAAATTGCCTTACCCCTTACAGATTTACTCAAAACAGGGGAAAAAGGAGGGAAGCCACGACCGGGCCAACCACTAGCATGGACTATGAGCTGTCAAACAGCTTTTGAGAATTTAAAAAGACTATTTGCTGCCGAACAGGTCCTAAAGCACCCCTGTCTAGGGGAGCCCTTTGTAATTCAAGCCGACGCCAGTGATGTGGCAATTGGAGCTGTATTGCTTCAAAAGAACAAGAATGGAGTCCTGCAACCCTGCGCCTACACCTCCAAAAAATTTACGGAAAGTGAACGGAGGTGGGCAATATGGGAGAAGGAGGCCTTCGCAATTAGATAGGGGCTGTTAAACTGGCGACACTACCTGGAGGGGAGCAAGGTGCCACTCGAAGTATGGACAGATCACAAAAACCTAGAGGCACTGAAAACTCCTCGCAAATTGTCCCCAAAGCAAGTACGGTGGGCACAGTACTTTAACCGCTTCAACTTTACTCTAAAGTACATACCAGGGGGGAAAAATTTCCTAGCTGATGTGCTATCGAGATTGCCCCAATACAAAAGTGAATGTGAAGAAGTCAACGAGGCGATTATCTCCAATCCACAACCTGTTGCACAAATCACACCTCGCAGGGTCCCAAATCCAGATGACCCTGGAGCAAAGAAAATAAAACGAGAGCTCCTCACCGATCAATGGTTCAAAGATAACCAAACCTCCTTGACGTGCCAGGATGGTTTGGCTTACAAAGGGGGGAAACTGTATTTGCCCGAATCCCTCCGTCTCAATGCTCTCAAACACAGCCATGATGTAAAGCAGGCTGGACACTTTGGATATCTAAAAACACTACATCTCACCCGCTGGCAATTTTGGTGGCCAGGACTGAAACGAGATGCGGAAAACTATGTGAAGAGTTGTACCGTATGTGCTACAATGAAAAGAATACCGGGGAAAACCCTTGGATTACTGCAGCCGGTGGCAGACCCTTCCCAACCCTGGGAAGAAATAGCTATGGACTTTATTGTAGACCTACCTGAGAGTAGAGGAAATACCGTCATCTGGACTGTAATAGACCTGTTTTCGAAGCAGGCTCATTTCATCGCCCGCAAAGGACTCCCATCCGCTCAACGACTGACTAAATTGTTCCTGAAACATATCTACCGACTGCACGGCGCCCCTAAGCGAATAATCTCAGACAGGGGGGTGCAGTTCACAGCAAAGTTTTGGAGGAGTTTTCTTAAATTAATTGGATCATCTCAAGGCTTGTCATCTGCTTTTCATCCAGCCACCAACGGAGCTGCAGAAGCCGCTAACAAAATGGTGGAGCAATATCTCAGATGCTACGTGTCTTATCAACAGACGAACTGGACTGACCTCCTCCTTTCGCAGAGGTGGCGTATAACAATTCTGTGCACAGCAGCACCGGCTACACACCTTTCAGAGTAGCCACAGGCAAAGAGTTCAGTCCAATTCCTGAATATCCCCAAGTGCCAACCGCTTCCCAGACACTTGACCAATGGGTGAGGGGATGGGAGGAAGTTTGGAGAAAAACAAAAACTGCTTTAAAAAAGACTTTTGAAACCTATAAAAAAGCAAGCTGACAAAAAGAGGGCTCCCCAAAGAACGTTCCAAGTTGGGGAAAAGGTTTATTTGTCAACCAAATACTTACGCCTCAAATTACCCAGCAAGAAGTTAGGACCGAAATTCTTAGGGCCTTTTCCTATCGTAAAGGTCATCAATCCAGTCACTGTAAAACTGAAACTCCCTAGACTTTTGGGTAAAATTCACCCTGTCTTCCATAGTAGCTTGTTAAAACCTTATCGGGGCTCCACTTTAAGATCTCCCCCGAAGAAAGCACCTGGGCACTCGTAGTTGTGGGGCAGACCCATTATGAAGTGAAACATATTCTTGATTCTAGAATTTTTAAAGGGAAATTGCAGTACCTAGTACAATGGAAGGGATACCCGATGTCTGAAGCCACTTGGGTGAAATCCAATGAGGTGAAAGCTGACAGGCTCGTCAAAAGGTTTCATACGAAATACCCCAACAAACCGAAGACTAGTCATTAATATATGCTTTTGTTTACATTACAGGATCTGTCCTTTTTGTAAGGGAGGCCGGATGTCAACGCTGTTAATGTAGGATATTATTGCATTGACAAGATATGCAGAACTGTTTGGTATTTTTGGAGTTAAATCAGATGACATACAAAGGGAGGAGATTTATGAAGAAAAGCGGGAGACAGGGAAGGGAAGGGAATCTTTGGCCTCCAGCCTAATTGGAAGACATAAATCATGACTGTAAAGTAAGGGAGGAGTTTAGCGAGATAAGATAGACGCAAGCCAGAGAAATCCAGATTCTGGCATCCGCTTTGTAATGTGCCGAAGTATTGTTGCAAAACTCCTGGGAAGAAATAGAAAATAAAGAATCTAAAAGGGAAAATAATGTCTCAGTTTTCTTGGAATGCTTCTTCCTTTGGACTACAACAATTCTATATTTTACAAAAACCTTTTATTAAAATCTTGGATTCTAAAGTGCCACATTTTGGGCAAGGTTTTAAGGGATTCAAAAAGCTGACTATAGAAGTAAACAAAAGAACTTATGGCTATGACTATGCTTAGCAGTTCATAAATAGGAAATTATACACAATTACATTTCTTTCATGGACCTAAAGATAAACAGAATATGCATCATAAGATGACATATTTTCATCTTTCTCAGTGAAAACTTAAATAACAGATTTTGAAGTATAAAATTGTTCCTTCTAAACCACATATTCTAAACCTCCTCATTCCTACATCAGGCAACACAGAAAAAAGTAAAAATTAACACTATCCAGAAACTTCAACCAGTGCAAAATGCAGCGGTGCGAACAATTATGTCTGTCTGTGATAGAACACACATTAAACCTCTGCTTCACAAACTGCATTGATTACCAATATCCTTCTGAGTCCAATTCAGGCTGCTACTATTGATTTTTAAAGCCCTTCATGACATAGAACTGGCTTACTTTAGGGACTGCCTCTCCTGGATTTCATCAATCCATCCCAATAATCTAGCAGAGAAGCCATGTTATAGGTTTCATTGGTTATGAATTACATTTGGAGAACTTTTCTGCATGACAAAGCCCACATTGTGGACTCTTCTTGTCCCACTCCTATGCTAAGGTGGGCTTTATCATAACTGAGGTTGTGTTGTTGTGTTGTGTTGTGTTGTATTATGTTATGTTATGTTATGTTATGTTATGTTATGTTATGTTATGTTATGTTATGTTTGTTATGTTATGTTATGTTATGTTATGTTATGTTATGTTATGTTATGTTATGTTATGTTATGTTATGTTATGTTATGTTATGTTATGTTATGTTATGTTATGTTATGTTATGTTATGTTATGTTATGTATAAGACCTAGCTGCACCAGCAAGTCTCAAGAAAATGTTTCCCTGGATGTAAAACTGAGTTCATTAAGTTTTTAGCAAGAGATATTTGCTGCAAATGTATAAATGCATTACCTAAAAATCTACCCCCAATATTTCTCATGAGCTGTAGACACAAATTGTTTCTCCAGTAAAATGAAACAATCTAAACAGAAATGTTCATCACCTTTTTACCAGAGTGAAAATAATCAACACTAAAATGTTTCAATAAAGTATGCAGGCCTGGAGCTTTAGAGAGTGAGTGCAGAGCATTCAGTTGCTACAAACCACTGAAGCAAAGCAGTACTAAGAAACTAATGTTTAGCAGAAGCAAAATACTTAATTATTTCATTGTAAAGTCACAATTCATGTATATTTATAAAGTGTATGCAAAACTTTCTTTCAATTATTGTTTCATTTTCATAGAGTGATGATAATCCTAAGACACAGATATCAGCATAAAAAAATACCCTTCAAAAGTCCTTCATTTATCAATCCTGCCAAATTGCTCTGTTATTTATAGAAGGAATCATGTGATATGGATTTTATTTTTCCTTATCCTATCTAGTAATGAAAGTATCTAAGCTCATGCTACCAACATACCTGCATTCATTTTACAATATAGTCATGAGTTATGTGTACCAAAAGCCTGTTAGGAAAATTGATATAAAAATAACTGATGCTCTGTATTAATCCCTAGCATCTATCCATCCATCCATCCATCCATCCATCCATCCATCCATCCATCCATCCATCCATCCATCCATCCATCCATCCATCCATCCATCCATCCATCCATCCATCCATCTATCTATCTATCTATCTATCTATCTATCTATCTATCTATCTATCTATCTATCTATCTATCTATCTATCTATCTATCTATCTATCTATCTATCTATTCATTCTGAAAAGGTTTCAGTTTCTAAATTCACTGAAGAAAGTTGCTGATGTTCTGACAGATTCTTATGTATTATCTTTGACAAATCATGAGCAATGGAGTAAGTACATTGCACTTATATTGAAATGTGGAGTAAGTCTGAAGATCTAAGGAACTATAATCTGTCTGATATTAATACCTAGGAAGATTCTACAGTTGTTAATAAGTAATCAACTTGTAATCAAATTGCAAACTGTATTATTTACCATATGTCAGCATAGGTTTAAAAAGAGCATTTCTTTTTTAATAAAAGCATTCAATAAAAATGACATTCTGATTAGCAAACTGCTTAATGGCATTCTGATTAACAACCTCATATTCCAAGAGTCTTCATCAAATTAAAGTATGATATTAAATCAAATGATGTAAGGTTCAGTCCTGGATCTTATACTTTTTTTACACTTTTACTAATGGTTTCCATTACAGGACAGAGGAAATATTTGAAAAAGTTGCAGATGAAAGAAAATGAATTGGAATAACTAATATCCATGAAAATAAATAAATTCACAGTGATGATAGATAAGATTAATAGCAGGAAGTAGCACAATAAAATTTAACAACAAAGTTCGTCAGTTAGGGAACAAATCAAATACACAAGTAATAAGAACAAGTATACCTGGCTTGTAAGAAAAGGTTATTGGAATAATAGTTGAATCTATTCTGATTTTAAAATGTGAGTTAATAACATGATCTAACAACAAAACACACAAGTACGTAATTCAATGATATTAAAAATGGTATGTTTCCAAATTATATATGGTTATCATGCCACTTTATTATGTGTCGATCATATTCCATATTGAATGCTATGTCCAGCTCTGAGCATCACTGAAGGAGCCATACAAACAAGAAGAGTTCAGAGAATTGCAATGGGAATGATCAATATAAAATAAATTAAATTATATGAAGAGATTGAAGGAATTAATCCTTGAAAGGAGAAGGTGGCATGTTTCAAATCTAAAAGATGTCACCCAGAAAAAAAAAACCTGACTTGCTCTCTATTACTCAAAATGCGGAACAGATACTGGATTAATACAAATTCTAGCTCAATGTTACACAAAACATTGGGCACTTTTACAGTTCAATCATTTTGATAGATGTTAAGAGCTCATCTTCACCACATCAAAGAAACACTAGACAACTATCTCTCATAAATGTTTTTAATTGTGTCTCTTTTTAAAATAATTTTACTGTGTTGAATTCATTAAAAAACTACAGTTTTTTGTAATCCTCAAAATATGAGCATAATGATATGAGCATAATAAGAACTACGGACATAAGTCTTTGCAGTCATTAATCAGGTCAGCACGTGCCCAATCTTTTCTGCAGCAGTTGTTAAGTGAATGTCGTGGTAATTAAGCAAATCCCATGGTCATTAAGCAAATCCATTTTACCTAATGGGGAGGGAGGTTTTTTTTGCTGGAAGTCAGATGTAAATGCTGGAAACCAACAATAAAAGCTAAACATTGCAGTCATGTGACCATAGGATGCAAATGGCCATAAAAGTGAGCTGATTGCCCAGCACCCAAAATGTGAATATGTGACTGCAGGAGGGGCTGCCGACATTGTAATTTTGAAATCATATTATAAGTAGCTTTTAAGTGATATGTTGTAACTTTTAATGGCTGCTAAACAGGCAGTTGTACAATGACTACCTGTACACACAATGGTGTTGATGAAATAATATAACTTTAGATGTATTCATATATATGCCATATTTCATTTAGGAATTCAAGAAGTTTGCTTGTTTACAACAACAGGACTAGAAGTCTGACTCAATCCTGGCTAAAAATTACCCAGTGAGATTCTGATGATGAGAATGAACTAGTGCTTTTCGCTGTCTAATACCTTAACTACTACTATATTGCCATCTTGGAAGAAAAAAAACCCCATATATAGCAGATTATTATACAATAAATCCAGAACAAGTGACTACATTGCTAGAAAATTGGAAAATGAATGGATTAAATTAAATTACAGGTGTAGGTGGTACACATTTGGAAGAGCTGAATGACCAAGTTAGGAACCAATCATCATGGAGGAAAATCTATCTTTGTAGTCACTTAAGAGCTGACATCAGAATGAGGGCACATAAGCAATCAAGAATTTCTATAAGGACAAAGAGGGAAGGATCTTGATAGTGGAGGCTAATCTAAACAAAAAAAATATAATAATTGTCGTAGTTTACGCACCAAACGGAGCCCAAGTATCTTTTTTTAAGGATCTACACAGCAAGCTTAGCGACTTAGAGGGAAATGGGTTTTGTAAGATTGGAGATTTCAATGCCATAGTAGATAGAACAAAAGACCATAAAAGTAATGGGGCAAGGAAAGGAAACAAAAAAATACTTCCCAGAACTTTTTTTGAGATGTGCACAGACCTTAATTTGCAAGATGCTTGGAGGGAAAGAAATATAGATAAAAGGGAATATACATATTACTTAATAGACATAACTCGTGGACCAGGATTGATATGTTATGGCTTTCAAAAAAATTAGATTCGGAAATTCAAGGAATTAATATAGAACCTAGTCTTTGGGCGGACCATAATCCTATAAGTTGTTGCTGGAAAGGGCAACGGAGCCGGCCAAGATGGACTCTTCAAAGAGTGATTATTAGAGAAAAAGAGTTTAAGGAAAAGATGGAGAAAGAAATGCACTTTTTCTTTCAAACGAATAAGAATGGGGATACATCTTTGCAGAATACTTGGGATACAGCTAAAGCGTACATGAGGGGAGTTGCAATCTCATATATGGCCAAGAGAAATAAGGAAAAAAAACAACACAGGATAAGACTGGAAGAAGAATATAAGCAGGCTGAAACACAATATCAGGGTGACCTAAATAATAAAAGTTTGAAAAGTAAAATGGAATTAATTAAACACAAACTTTGTCTAGAAGACTCGGAAAAGTTAGCACAACAACTTAAGGCTGCCAAGCAAAATAATTTTGAACACGCGAATAAACCTGGAAGATGGTTGGCGTATAAACTGAGAAGGCAGAAAGAGAAGCAACAGATTGTTAATTTGCAAGATGAGGAAGGAGAGATTCAACATGATGAGATAATTAAAAGGGGAATTGCTCAAAGATATTATGAAAATTTATATAAGAGGAGTGAGGGACAAAGTGTAGAAAAGATAATAGACTATTTGGAAAAGACAGATACACCGAAGATACCAGAGGAAAAAAAAATAATGTTAAATGAGGAAATAAGTATGATTGAAATAACTACGGCTATAAGTAAACAAAAAATTAATAAAGCGGCCGGCCCAGATGGAATACCAGCGGAATTATATAAAGAACACCAAAATGTACTTAATGAACACCTATTAGAAGTTTTCAATGATGTTTTAACTGAGGCAAAAATACCTAAATCCTGGTTAGAGGCAAATATAGTATTAATACCAAAAGAAGATGTAGAGAGAACACAGATACAAAATTATAGGCCTATCTCCCTACTAAACGTCGATTATAAGATCTTCGCATCAATAATGGCAGAGAGATTTAAAAATTATTTAATTGACTTCATACATAGTGACCAAAATGGCTTCCTCCCAAATAGGCAGACTAAGCGGAATATAAGGACAATTTTAGACATATTGGAATACTACGAATCACATAGCGATTGCCAAATGGCACTCTTATTTTTGGACGCACAGAAGGCATTTGATAATGTTAATTGGCTATTTCTGATCCAACAACTGAAATTAATGGATGTTGGAGAAAATTTTTTAAATGTTATAGCTGCAATATATTCCGAACAGAATGCCCAGATTATAATAAACGGTGAGGCCACCAATAAATTCAATATTCAGAAAGGTACAAGACAAGGGTGTCCTCTCTCGCCATTATTGTTTATATATACATTGGAGATTTTAGCTAGGACTGTAAGGCAAGAAGAGCAAATTAAAGGGCTTGAGATTAAAAAGGAAAAATATAAACTCCAAGCATATGCCGATGATTTAGTATTTATTTTGGAAGATCCCGTGCAATCAGGTCAGAAGCTTTTTGAACTATTGGAGGAATATGGAGAGGTGGCAGGCTTGAAAATAAATAGAAATAAAACAAAGATCATAGCAAAAAATATGACTAACACGCAAAAAGAAAATCTTGGGGAAAAATTAGGAATACAAGTAGTTACTAAAATAAAATATTTGGGCATTGTTATGTCAGCACGTTGCTCATCAATTAGAGAGGATAACTACGGAAAATTAGTTAAACGTATAAAAGTTGACCTAGACCGCTGGAGAAATCTACATCTTTCATTTCTAGGAAGAATCTCAGCGGTGAAAATGAATATTTTACCCAAAATTATCTTTCTATTCCAAAATATTCCAATCCAATTAGATAAAAAATTCTTTAAAGAGTTGAATAAGTTAACTTTAGATTTTGTATGGCAAGGAAGGAAGGCGAGGATAAAGCAAAAGTCTCTACAGGATGCTAAAGAAAGAGGGGGATTAGGCTTCCCGGATTGGGAGTTATACTACCAAGCGGCGGCCCTGACGTGGATCAGGGATTGGATAACATTGGAAAATAAAAGATGTTTACTATTAGAGGGGCACGATCTCCAGCAGGGCTGGCATGCCCACCTATGGACAGATAAAAGTAGGAACCATCAATATTTCCTGAGGCATAAAGTCCGGCAAGAACTAATAAAAAGCTGGAATATAGTTAAATGCCAATACTATACAAAACTCCCAGGCTGGTTCTCACCATTAGAAGCAGTTATATACCCCAACCTTTATAGGCAAGATAGGGTTATCATATACAAAGATATCCTGTCAGAGGAAGGATATCTAAAGCAAAGGCAAGAGTTGACACAACAGGGGATTGCTTTGGAATGGTGGTCTTACCTTCAGATACAAGCAAGATACGTGAAAGACAAGAAAGAATGGGGAATTAATAGACAAGATACGGGGCTTGATAAAATATTATTAGGCCCGGAGAAAAAACAAATCAAAAAAATATATAAATATATGTTAGAATATAAATTATTTGAAGAACAAGTTAAAGAAACAATGGTTACCTGGGCAATAGATTTGGGGCACGCTATAAACATGGACCAATGGCAGCAAATCTGGGAACGTAATTGCAAAATTACATTGGCAACAACTTACAAGGAAAATCTCTATAAGATGCTCTTTAGATGGCACCTGCCACCGGCTAGGCTCGCAAAAATGTATAGTGGCTACTCACCACTTTGTTGGAAGTGTAAAAGGGAAAAGGGTACTTTTTTTTCATGTTTGGTGGGCTTGCAAAGAGGTACAGGTTTATTGGCAGAGGGTTTGGAATTGGATAACAGAAATGACAGGTCAAAAAACTCAATATAAACCAGAGATGCTACTACTTGGCATATTAGAAAAAAGTATAAACAAAGATGATATATACTTAATTATTCATGTAATAACGGCGGCAAGAATTTTGTTTGCCCAAAATTGGAAAACAAATGAAGTGCCTAGTGGAGATGCGTTAATAAGGAAAATTTTGTATTGCGCAGAATTGGATAAGTTGACGAAAGAATTAAAAAATCAGGAGGAAACAGAATACTATTTAAGCTGGAATAAATTTTACAAATGGAAGGAAAAAAAAGAAGGAAGGTCATTAGAAGGGATGTAAATAGAGGAAGAATATCTGAAATGTATAAAGTATGTGTATAATAAGGAATGTTTAGACAAAGATGTATGTCAAAGATGATACACTATGTTCAATGTTTTTTAATCTTTTTTTTTTTTGTATTCAATAAAAATTATTTTGTTAAAAAAAAAAAGAATTTCTGAATAGAATCAGAATATTGGGGCTATGGCTAAAGAACACTTACATTTACATAGAAATATTGATTAAAAATCAAAATGGATATATCTATAACAGCTCTAATGTGACACAAGTGGATGTCATGTCTCATAGTGGATGTCATAGAAAGAAATAATGTACTGGATCCAGTTCTCTGTTCTACTTACAATATATCTTGCCCATATAAATCAAATTATTTACATATGTGTATGATTTAAATCTCAGTCTAACCAATGTATTACAAGTAAAATAAATCTACATTTTTGTACAAACAAAAACTATGTTACTATGTTACTTTCTGTGCATGCAAAAGCAGCAAAGAACCTCCAGACTTAAATGGGATAAGTCACATAGATTAATAAATTGAGCCACAATTATCTCAAGAAAGCCTTCAAACTGCTTTAGTTGCAACACTCAAAATAGTAAATCTGAAGTACTATCTCTGAATTCCTCTTGAGGTTCTTACATAGGCGCTTAGTAGATATTGAAGACAGGTAAGTTAATATGTCCCAGATTGTTTAGACTGAAGTCACATATCTATCACTATGGATCATTTGGCTGGGTGGAAGAAATTGTCTAATCCCCAGCCATTATGAAGGCAAGATGACATGTCAGCTAAGCTGAAAACTGTAGACTTAAAAGAGAAAAACAACAACAAATTCTTTACTTAAGTAAGGGTAAAATGAAAGTTAGGACTTTTTAAAACAGAGCTTTAAACAAAGATAGATGTGTTGCTTTATTGTTATTTGATCAGATGTACAATCCTTAATAAATAGGTACATCTGTTTGGTAAGTCTCAAATTATTCATCCTAAAATTCATGTATAGTCTGCTTTGTCCCAATATTGTACTTTACAATAAGAATCTGAAGTAATACCGGCATAGGGAACAAATGTATTTTAAGAAAAAGCTGGAACACAGTACTGTGACACATGAAATTAAAAGTGTAGTATCTGAAGTCAAGAATGCATAAAGAGAATATTGAACAAGATACATTAAGGATAAGCAACACTCCCCTCCCTACTGGGAGTAGGGGGGAAAGAAAAACAAAAACGATGAAGAAGGTTTAAAATAATTTTCACAGCATTAGAACATTTTTAATATACTTAAATATGGTAATAAATGTCTGGAGTATTTACAAAACTATGGCAAGCATAAATGAAGAACTGGTACAGGTTTTAACCAAACTATGCCAGCAAATCAGAATGACAGAATAGCCAATAGATTGAAAGAGATCAATCTAGTTGTTGATATCATAGCAAGTATTTAACATAGCATACATACTATCATGCAATAATGTTATATGCTAACAAAATAATATTTAAGTTCAACTAATGAACATTAGAAAGGGAGATGCCAGATGTTGAACAATTTGACAAGGCCAAGAAAAAGAGATATTATTGCTGAAGGAAGCTGCATAATTGAAAAAGCCAACAATACCAAAAATAAGTAATTTGTGCTTCACTGATTATGACACTGATTATGTCAATCATGGAAATATGTGGAATGTCCTTGGGAGAGTGGAGATCCCCCCTTGTTGTGGAGGAAGAAACATGAATAAGGTATACTATGCTAATAACACCAACTGATAATTGAACATGTAAACGATCTGTAAGTTCTAATAATGAAAGTTAAAGAGGATAGTGGAAAAAAATATTAAACACCAAACTTTGATCATAGTACAACAAACATCCTTAGAATTGACAGTAAGGATACTGAAGTGGAGAATAATTTCTGTCTTTTAGTATTAATTATCAACAGTCAACAAATATGCTATTATATAGATACAATAGGGTAGTGAAGAACGCCTTTAAAAAGATACTCAGATGTCATGATATGTCTATACTTACAGAATCATACAAGTTTTCTCTGTGGTACTTTATGGAGTACCACAAACAATGGATTTTCAGAAAGCAAGAATTTTGCTTTTAAACTTTGATGTTGGAGCAGACTATTGAGAATACTAGGATGTCCAGAAAAGCTGACATATAGATCCTACAACAACAACAACAATAATAATAACAACAGCAGCAACAACAACATGCAGAGTTCTCAGCCAAGGGACACATAGATGGATTCAAATTATCATATTTTGGACATATTGTGTAAAGACCCAACTCAATGTGCAAAGCTGTCTTGAGAAATCTATAATGCTGGGAAATGTGAAAGGAAAAGGAGGAACAGCAGAAAGATTAATGGACTCAATTATATATATAAAAAAAAGTCCAGCTAATTACTGGATTCAGATAGAAATATATCTGATTTACAAATCAAACATTTTAGTTTGGCTTATATTTTGTGAACCCAGTCATTATAGATTATAAATCATAGTTTATTGCATAGAAAGTTTTTTTAACTCAGCTCATTATAAGTAGTCAATAAACTGCACTTAAACTGTTTTATCTTGCTATGTTAATTTAGTCAATGATAGTTAATAACAATGGGAAAAAATTACTTTGATCCCTTATGACCCAGCTGGAAGAAAAGAGGGAAGCAATAAGTCCAAGAAGAAATAAGTCAGGGATCTTGAAAGAAAGAAAAAACATTTTCTTCTTCTCAAAGAAAATGAATTATGGTTAGAAGTAAAGCAAAAATTATGCAGTATCTGCATGGGGCACATGGAGAGATAAATGACACAAAATGTGTCACAACTTAAGTAACTTACTTGCATTCCAAAGTTAAAGGCCGTATCATGCCATCATATGCATTTTTACTAACAGCTATTTGTATCAAATGCATATACAAATAGCATAGACAATGATATAGTCCTCATTTGTTTTCCCATTAAGTATGTTTTGCTCTCGAAATGTTTGCAAATGTTTAGCGGGATATTTCTATAAAAATGCAAAATGATACAAATTCACTGTTCAATCTTACTGTCAACTGATTAATATTTTACCAGACCCATTTTTTTCTAACCTTAGACAATGTTTCCTTGTATAGGTTATTCAATTATATAAAAAATCAGCTAAAACTCAGGAATGTGTGTGTGTGTGTATGTATGAACAATAACATAGACTTCCAATATTTTATTTTAGAACCAGAAATTATTCCACCAAAAGAGTAAAATAATATAGCAGGACCTCTAGAAGTAGGTAGAGATGATCAACATGGAAAGCACTATTTAACATGTTTTCATTTCATGTTTGGGGCTTGAAGTTAAACTCAGGGTTATTTATTGTATGGGCATTGTATTGGATATACACATGGATAAGGAATTTTCAATCAAGGTAGAAAAGGAAAATTAGAGCAGAAAAATAGGTATCAAGGTATTTGTACCACCTGCACAATATGGCTGCTGCACCCTTACTAGAAAGAAAGAGCATTTTGAAAATCATTAGTAGAAAAGAACATTATTATCACTGCAAGTGTCATGTTCTCCAAATTATAGAGAGTTGAGGCAGACATCATGAACTAATTATACTTTAGGAATTTCCATTTTAATGAATTTTATTATACTGTCACATCAAGATGCACGGAAGCATGCCTATATACCTAGTAACATTTTTCTTCTTATGAAAGCTCTATAAATATGAAAGATAAAGTAAAAATAAATATGTGCTAGAGTTTGCTGAAATTAAGATGGTTGAATTAGTTATAAATTTCAAAGCTGCAAAGTTATAGGCAATAGATAAGAAAATCCTCTCTCTCTCTCTCTCTCTCTCTCTCTCTCTCTGTATATGTGTGTGTGTTGATCGTTTTGTTCATTGCGCACTTCCCAAACAAGCAGTATGATATTTTGCTTTTTTTTCCTGATTTGCTAAATTATAATTTATGCTAAGAGCAGATCATTTTTATTCTTGGTTTTAAATGCATTGCATATACACATATGTCTCCAAAAGATGCACACTTGCCACTATAAAATTTCTAATTATTAAATAATTAGACCAACCAGACTTAATATCTGAGCTAGAACTATCCCAAATACTCAGCTGTTTCAATTTTAAACTAAAGATCAGCCTGTCTTCTGCAAAGACCTTGAATATGACAATACCTATATTTTAAAAAAGAAAGTCACATTCAGCATTCATTGTTTTTCATAATGCTGCTTTCTAAGCACAGTTAACATTGCAAGTTTGCAGGTAAAAGAATTTATCATTTATCAAACAGGACAGTATTACACATTTTAAAAATTCAGTGAGTATTTTCAGGGTGACTTAAAAACTGCTGGGCCTGTTTTTTGCTTCAGTTTCAAGAAACAACTCAGAAGGAATATTTCATCAAATTTGCTTCCTTGATGTCAGTTGCGGAATGGATAGATGATTTTACGTTAGAGACCAGAAACTGCAGTTTTCCAAACATTGGGACAAGCATGTCATAAGCAAACTTTTTAAAATTGAAATTTAGGAATAGTAGTGCTTTCAGTGATGTAAAGAGTAAAGAAAATAAACCTGTAAGACAGATATGGACAGTAAGGATTTTTTTTAAGTGCATATTTTAAGGTCAGATATCCAGATAACATTTGGAAGTGGCTCAAACTTACTCCTCCCTGATACACTGAACCATTACAAGGAAGAGGACAAGTACAATCATATTTATAAGTGTTATATCTTCGGTTCTTTAGGCATTGAATGAGACAGAGTGTTCAAACAACAACAAGTTTATTAACTCAGAACAGAAGCAGCCCTAAAGGCTGCTGCACAGCTATTTATACAGTTAGCCTCTAGGTGGCAGCCAATAGATTTAAAGTAACAGTTTCTCTCCCCAAACCTCATTATCAGCTTGGAGACAGCCAGTCTGGCTTTCAGTAACAGCAACTGTTAAACAATACAGCAATGTAGGTCAGACATTAAGCAAGTGATTTAAAACAGTTGTGGCCAATACATTACACCCCTTCCCCCTAGATGGCTCAAACTCTCAATTGCTGGACATAGTCCTGCAGATATTTAGGCAGCCTTCTTGACCATTCTGAATGTCTAGGGGTTGCAGGGGTCTCCTGGTCTACCCGCTCGCCTGCCTGGCTGGGTATGCCAGGACTCTGAGGTCCAGTGAAGTCAGGTTGACTCAGGTTCCTTTGGCTGGCCAGTCCCGGTCAGCCCAAACCAAAGTCCAATCATGCGGCAAAGTCTTCAGGGCTGTCCCTCAGTGCAGTTCGCCAGTCCTGTTCAGTGGATACTGTCTGTCTGTCTGAGGGAAGCTCTCCTACAGCCTTTTCCCTATCTCCTTGAGTAAGAGTTCTGTTGGAGCGTGCTAGCTCCTCTGTTGGGCTGCTGTTGCATGGCCCTTGTGTGTGGCCCTCTTGACAGGCCTGAGCCAGCAACTGGTTTGCTAGCCTCCGACACAGCTGGTCAATGTGCCGGCGAATGATTTGCCCATCTTCCAGGATTACCTCAGAAGAGAGTGGTCCCGACACCTTAACAACCACGGCTGCCACACACAAAGCCACTTGCCCGTAATTCCGGGTCCAAACCCGGTCACCCACTTGCAAATTCCGAGGTGCCTTTGGCTGAGCAGAGTCTGAGGCAACCCAGTCGGGATGCAGCCTGTCCAGCTTGGTGATCAAACGTCGGCCCCATCTGAGTTCGGCAGGGATTCTGCCCGTGGCGGTACAGGGAGTTGTGCGTTGGCAAAGTAGAAAATCTGCCAGACTGTGGTGCCAATTCCCTGTGACAATCCATTTTAGTGATTCCTTGGTTGTGCGGACCATGCATTCTGCTTGGCCGTTCAAGGCCGGGTGAAAAGGAGCCTGGAATTCAGAAGCAGTAAACTGAGCCCCATTGTCAGAGACTAACACATCTGGAAGTCTGTGTGTTGCAAAGTCTCTGCGCAGTTCCTGGATGGTCCTGGCAGTGGTCATAGTAGGGACTGGTGCGACCTCTAACCATTTAGAATGGCTATCTACCACTATTAGAAACAGCTGTCCCTGAAAGAGCCCGGCAAAATCGATGTGGATTCTTGACCACGGTGTGTGTGTCTACTCCCATCGATGGACAGGGGCTTGCAGCATCTCCAATCTGGATTGCTGGCATGTGTAGCAACCATGTACTTGGGCCTCGATGGCTTTATCTAGCCCTGGCCACCAAAGGTAGCTCCTCGCAAGTGCCTTCATCTGGACTATTCCTGGATGACCCTCATGCAGAGACTCTAGGACCCTGGGCCTTAAAGAGCTCGGGACTATGACCCGACTTCCCCAAAGGATGCACCCCTTATGAGCTGAAAGCTCATCTTTTCTCATGAAGAAACTCTGAAATTCTGGCCCTGGACATTTGTCCAGCCATCCTGTGTGTACCCAGTTTAGCACAAGATTCAGTGTTTTGTTAGCTGCTATCTCAGCAGCTATGTCCCCAGCATGAAAGGGAGATTCTGGCAAATCCTGGATAGCCAGGATGCGTGCAGCCAGAGCTGGATCTGGCTCCACATGTGGCAGGGGCAACCTGCTCAGGCCGTCTGCATGGCCCATTTCCTTGCCCGGTTTGTGAATCATCCTGTAGCTGTAGGCTGACAGGAAGATAGACCACCTCAGCATTCGAGTAGACAGAATCTGAGGTGTCTGTTTGTTTGTGGTGAACAACCCTAGGAGTGGCTTGTGGTCCGTGAAGACTGTGAACTGGCAGCCATACAAGTAGTCATGGAACTTTTTAACTCTGGCCACAATGGCCAGAGCCTCCTTGTCAATTTGCACGTAGTTGTGCTCTGTGGACGATAGGGTCCTGGAGTAATACGCGATGGGCTTCTGCCTCCCATCAGCCATTAAGTGGCTTAACACAGCCCCAACCCCATACGGGGATGCATCACATGCAATGCAGACAGGCAACTGCTCATTGAAATGAGTGAGAACTGAGTTTGACGACAGCAGTGATTTGACTGCTTGGAAGCTACTCTCGTGGACACTGGTCCACTGCCACTGAGCTTGTCTATCCAAGAGCCGGTGTAACGGCTCTGCCACTGCAGCCTTGTTTGGGAGGAAAGTATTGTAAAAATTCAAAAGGCCTAGGAAAGCCTGAAGCTCTCCCTTTGACTTCGGCCTTGGGCCTGCTGGATTGCTTTTAAATGCCTTTGGCATCGATGCGGAAACCAAGGAACTTGGTTGACTCTACCCCAATCTTGCACTTTTCTTTTTTTAGTTTAAGTCCCGCGTCACGGAACATCTGAAGGACGGCCTTAAGCTGTTCAGCCAGAATCTCAACCGATTCTCCAGCAATGAGGACATCATCGAAGTATGGGCAAACCCCTGGAATTCCCTTGAGCGTGCACTCCATCACTTCCTGGAACAGCCCTGGGGCTACACTCACCCCGAACTGTAGGCGCTTAACCTTAAAAGCCCCCCTATGGGTGACAATGGTCTAAGCCAGTGGTTCTTAACCTGGGCAATATCGCCCCCCAAGGAGCGATTTTGTTTTTCAGGGGGGCGATGGAACGAAAAGGGGTGACGCAGGGGCGAAGGAATGAAAAGGGGGTGATATGGGGGCGATGGAGCCATTCGGCGACCTGGTTGGGGACACTTTTGAGACTTTTTCGTACAGTGAATCACTGTATATCTGTCGTACAAAAACATCAGATCGCTCGCTATTAGTGGATTGAATTGTGTTTTCAAATGTTCCTCCAGCTAGCTTCAGTACAGAACGCCGTACATATGTGAATACGCATCGCTTATCTTCATGCACATTGCGCAGCAGCCTCTACCCATACAGTGGCGTGCCATTGGCCAGAATGGGCAGTGATGGAGGGGGGAGCGCTTCTTTCAAAATATCGCATGCTGAGTGGCTGTCGCCTGTGACGTCAGCTGTAATGTCAACGTAACATGGCCGAGAAAAGGAAGTGTCACCAATATTCGACGGAATACCTAAAATTGGGATTCATTCCATCTCCTTCCAATGTGTAGCTTCCGTTTTGTCTTCTTTGTGAGAAAACATTTTCAAATGAAGCGATGAAGCCTTCCTGACTGAAAGACCATTTGGTAAGAATTCACTCGTCACTCAACGCCGACAAGGGGCTCATTTGTTCCTATGAAGTATCTTTGTTGATAGCAAAATGTGGCAAACCTCACACTATCGGAGAAACACTGATTTTACCAGCAATGAAACAGATTTTTGCCACCATGTTGGGGCCCAGCGCAAGCACTATCACGCAATCGATTCCTTTGAGCAATGACACCATATCAAAAAGAATTGATGAAATGGCTGCTGATGTGGAAGAAAGGCTTATTGACACCTTGAAAAATACAGAATTCGTGATGCAGATTGACGAGTCAACGATTCGTGAAAATGAAGCCTTGTTATTGGCTTATGTCCGTTTCATCAACGGAAATGAAGAGATCGGGGAAGAACTGTTATTTTTTCGAAATTTAGCCACCGACACAAAATGTTCTTCGATATTTAAAAAGGTTTAAGAGTTTTTTAATGAGAAAAACATCCCTTTGACAAACATCGTGGCATGTGCAACCGACGGAGCTGCATCCATGGTTGGACGATATCGTGGATTTCAAGCTCATCTAAAATCAGTTGTACCTGGAGTTATGACTGTCCATTGCGTCGTTCATAGACAGCACCTTGTCTCAAAAAATTTGAGTGGCCGTTTGCACGAGTCTCTACGTTACGTCATTAATGCTGTGAATAAAATTAAGTCGAATGCCTTGAACAGCCGACTTTTTCACAAGCTTTGTGAAGAAAATGACGAGGAGTTTGAACGTCTCCTTTTGCACACCGAAGTAAGGTGGCTTTCAAAAGGAAAGTGTTTGCGGCGATTCCACGAACTTTTTGACACAGTTGTCGAATTTCTTGAATCCATTGACCCAAGTCTAAGCAGTTCTCTTAAACTTCAACGTCTAGATGTAGCTTATCTCGCTGATGTTTTTGACAAGCTGAATGAAGTGAACGTAAAGCTTCAAGGAGATAAAATCAATTTTCTTAAGGCCAAGGGAGTAATCTGCTCATTTATTTCCAAATTGGACCTCCTTGCAAGCAATATGAGTCGCCAGGAACTGTATCAGTTCCCAAGCCTTGGTAATGAACGTGAACTCCAAGGAGAAGATTTGGACATTTTTTGCTGCCACTTGAAGCAACTAAAAGAAGATATGGAAACCAGATTCTATGATCTGATAAATCTGGAAGTGCCCACTTGGGTGCTAAATCCTTTCACAGCAGACTTTGCACAACTTCATCCCAAACTGCAAGAGTTACTGACAGATCTGAAATACAACTGTGAAGCCCAGTCACATTTTCAGAGTTACGACTACGAAGCTTTTTGAGTGAAAATGAGGAACACTTACCCAATATTGTGGGAGGAAGTTAAGTTGCTTCTTTTAGCCTTTCCTTCCACTTAGAGGAGAGGGGCTTCAGCGCCGTCCAACAGATCCTTTCTAAGTCAAGGAACATGTTGAAGATCTCTGAGCGCGGTGATTTAAGAATGCGATTAACAAAAATGGTTCCAGACATCAAGAAATTGGCATCAGCTCACCAAGCACAAGGCAGCCATTGATGTTCTTTTTTTTTTGCTTTTTGTGTACATACATTTTTTTCATTAATAATTGTCTGAGCTTTTATCGTTGTATTTGCTTGCATTGGATTTCACGTTCCAGTTTGAGTTTTAGGTTTCGTTTTTAAATTTTTGTTGTGCTCTGTAAAACATTTTGTGTGTCTCTTTGTATTGTACTTTTTTAGCGTGCACTCCAGTTCGATATTATATTTTCTTTGTGTCTTTTTAATCCTTTTTACAGTGTGCGTGATTATATATACTTTCCTCGAATCTTAATTTAGTTTCAGAGTTTTTGTCTTGAAATTCTTAGTTTTTCTTTTCAGGCATTTCACTTTCTTGCAATTGAATTTTGTTTTCAGTGGTCATTACATTTAAGTGTCTTGAATAAATAAGATAATAATGAAATACATGTATCACAAAGTTTGGGAATAAAGTGATGTGTGGCACCAACATTTTTCACACAGTTGAGATATGGGAAAAAGACTGGAAATAAATTATTTGCATCGATATGTCCTGATGACAATTTTAAAGAAAACAAAAAAAGTGTTTGCATAAATTGAAGAATTATTTCCTATGTTGTGATTGAGAGGTTATGTTGGGGGAGGGGGCGATGACAACTTCCTCATTGATTCGTTCAAAAAGGTTAAGAACCACTGGTCTAAGCTACCGCCGTGGCCTCATCCATGGGCAGTTGTTGATAGGCCTGTGCCAAATCTAATTTGGCGAACACGCGGCCTCCTTGCAATGAAGCCAAAATATGGCTGACAACTGGCACAGGGTACGCATGCTGTTGAAGTGGCCTGTTGAGGGTGCACTTATAGTCAGCGCATATTCGCACTTCCACATTGGCCTTTAATGGCGTTACTATGGGGGTCTCCCACACCCCGCTGTCTATGGGCTGCAATACCCCTTGTTTCACTAGCTTATCCAGCTCTGCATCAATTTTGGGTTTTAACGCGAAAGGCACTCTACGAGGCTTGATCTGTATTGGAGTTACCATAGGATCAAGTTTGAGGGCGATCAGAGGATCCTTGTACTCCCCTAGACTAGAACTGAAAACATCCGCAAACTCTTGGCAGACTGCAGACAGATCTGCCGCTTGTGTTCGGTGAATGCCAGTTACTTGAATGCCCAATGCATCAAACCAATCGAGCCCTATGAGGCTCGTGCGTTGGCCTTCCACCACTATGACATCTAGTGGCCCATTGAACCCCTTGAATTCCACCAGAAGTGTGGCTTCGCCTTTGACCGCCACTCGGGAATTTTGGAAGTCTGTGAGTAGTAGATTAGACGGCCGGAGCTTGGCCCATCTGTTGCTACGATGGCATAGGTGTCCAGTTCCATCTTGCATGGAACTCCCTGAAGCTTGACCTGTAGTCTAAGCTTCTGCTTTAGGGGGCGATGGGCACCAGTGCGGAATACGCTCCTTCGGCTGGAGCAGAACCCTACTACTCGGTGTTGACCCAGGGCCCCGATACCTCTCCTGAATGTGTCTTCTTTCGGTCGGTCCCTCTGACGACCTCAGCAGACGGTGGCGATGTGGCCTGGTTTGCCACAGGCCCGGCATGTTGCAGTTCGGAATCGGCAATCCGCGCATTGATGGCGGCCCCTGCAGCCCATGCATTTAAGGAACAGAACTGCCTTCCCAGCTGGCTGCGGTCCCTTCTCTGGGTGCTTTCATAGCTGGTCGACTTCGTAGTCTGAGTCGGTGTCTCCCATCCGTTCGGCGTCCTTGTGGTGGACAGCTTCGGTGCTTGGCACACTTTTGGAGGGCCGCAGCCCTTTAATGGCCCCTCCGGCAGCTTCGTCCACCATGACCTCCTTCAAGGCCTCTTGTAGTGAGAGAGTCTCCTTAGCAAACAGTTTTTGTTGGAGCTCTCGATTCCGAAGTCCACAGACTAAGTGGTCTTATAGTTTCTCCTCCAAATCCATGAAATTGCAGAGTCGGAACGCTTGACGAAGAGCGGCAATGAATTCTGTTGCAGACTCACCGGGTTGTTGCTCCCACTGCTCAAAAGCGTGCCTCCACGCTATAACGGATAACTTGGGCTCAAAGTGGTCTCCAAGCTTTTTTTTGAAGTCTGCATAGGTGACCCACTCCAGCGGCGCTGGGGCGACCAGGTTCTCTGCAATGTCAAAGGTGGCGGGGCCACACATGCAGAGGAGTGTCGTGGCCTTCAATCCATCTTTGGCGACCTGGTTGGCGCGGAGGTAATTTTTGACACGGGAGATGTAGGACGCCCATCTCTCCGGGTGAGTTACATCGAAATCTTCGAGCTTCCCGACCTTCGCCATGGTACTTTGTTTCTTCGTTCAATGCCTTGCACTGCTGGCTTCTGTGTAGGCCCTAGGGTGTGGTGGTCTCCAGCGTGGCTTGCTCGCAGACCGAGGGGGGGAACGTAGTTCCTGTCAGGCTCTGTGCTGACCTCACCCCCTAGTGACTTCAAGCTCTCTCAATGAAGCAGCACATCCCACCTTCGTCGCTATTGTTATATCTTCGGTTCTTTAGGCATTGAATGAGGCAGAGTGTTCAAACAACAACAAGTTTATTAACTCAGAACAGAAGCAGCCCTAAAGGCTGCTGCACAGCTATTTATACAGTTAGCCTCTAGGTGGCAACCAATAGATTTAAAGTAACAGTTTCCCGCCCCAAACCTCATTATCAACTTGGAGACAGCCAGTCTGGCTTTCAGTAACAGCAACTGTTAAACAATACAGCAATGTAGGTCAGACATTAAGCAAGTGATTTAAAACAGTTGTGGCCAATACATTACAATAAGATTCTGTTATAAAAATTTCTGTACAGTAAAAGTACTGTAGCTTTAATCTTCCTTGGAGTCGATTTAATTGTCTACCTAGACAATCTGGTCTGTATAGTGGGATTGGCCACAAATAACAATCACTGTGCAGGCCACAGAACTGTTACAGAATTTATTCCAATCAGTTACACTTTTTGGAGCACTCTTCTTCATATCTGGAGCATCTTGGACTTCTGTTTTTCATACACCATCATCCTGCAAGCTGCATGTTTACATTCTTTGCATTCCAGCCTTGCTATCTAAATAATGGAGGCCTGACAGGTGCTAGTCACAATTCTTTAGGACTTATACAAAGTAGAATAAAAATGTTAATAACTGAGGGCTTAAACAAGAAGCATACTTTTGGCCTTGTTATATTGCAGTAAACTCTTTTCTGAATACTAAAATGATTATTTGACTTAGATATTTTTCAAACACATCCCAAGGAAAAACTATGAATAACTTATATTAATAAACTAAACTGTTGGGCTTGGACACAATGCTATGGTTGTAAGGATAAGAATCAGCTGTAAGCCACTTTTTGCAATGACATTGTAACTTCAAACAGTTGCTAAATAAATGCAGTTTCCTATTCTGCCATGACAGTATGGCAACTTAATAATACAGTATATTGAAATGTCCATTTCCATCTCTGCTCGAGCTGACACCTTGATAACTGGTATATATATATATATTCTTTTGACTTCCCCTTCCACTGTGAAAATATCACTGTAGATGTATGAAGAGAAAAAGATTTTGCATGCTTCTGTCTGGGTTTTATATCAGTTAAAATATTGCTAAACAAATCTTTGGGTCTGCACTGAATACTATATACTGAGATTTTTACTAGCCTGTTCATATCTTAGGAAAATAAAATATTTGACTTCTTTTACTAGTAGAAGCTGTGAAGTTTTGTATTAACTTAAACTTCTAGATAGTTTTTAAACAAGAGCCTTACTTCAACTGTATAGTTGTGGTGTTGTTCAGATTTAAAAAGGTAAAAAATTCCCAAATCCTTTTCCAAATTTCATAACTCCAAGTAAAGTCAATGAAAAAAATTACATAAGCTCCTTCTATTATAATAAAAAATCATTGACACTCTAATTTTTATTGTCTGAAAAATAAAATATTAACCATTTACCAATAATAGAACCATTTTTTCCAATTCAGTACAATACTTTGCATTACATTGATAAGTAATCAAAGATATCAGTCAAGACATCAGACTATTCTCTTCCCAAAAATAGACTATGGGAAAATTATACCTTATAGATTTAAACACAACGGAATATACTTAAAAGCTCACCAAAACTGTTTTTTAGGTTTCCTTTGCTCAGCTGTTTTAATCTTTTCTGGTGTGATTTCCCATGATAATGGATTTGTGCCTGAGCAGCAGAATTCAGTTGAATGTTGCATACATTGCATAAAGTAAAACTGATGTGTTTCTTCTCCCTCTCTTTGTCTTTCTCACTGTCTTTGGGTGTTAATTCTGCATCACTTTCAGGAAAATACATGAAATCTGAAGTATAAGATATATTGTCTTGGGATGAAGTAGGACTCCCAGGCTTCTTCATTGTTTCTAAAATAAACATAAGAAAGAACTATGAATGATATGCATCCTGAATGTCAACCTGTAAAAAGCAGAAGGGCTGCATTTAAACCCACTGCACACCATCTCATTTAAAGCCACTACACACCATCTCATGTGGTAATGAAAATCATATAAGTGGGTTTAGAATATACAAGTGTATGAAAACATATCACAGATTGTAAGGAAAGAAAATTAAATGGGATGCCTTTACTTACAGAGTAATTTGAAATGTCTTCTAAACATTTTCAATGTGGAAAATATCTGGCTTGCTTTCTGTGCCAGCGAGAAAACTCTGCCTCTAAGAGATGTGTAGAAACACACTTAACAACCCCCTTCTAAATTGCATGGCCCTAGTACCAGTGGTGGGATTCACCCAGTTCGCACCAGTTCGGCAGAACCGTTAGCTAATTTTTGTTGCCCAGGCCCAGAATGGACTTCCGGAAGCGGCATCCACACAGAGAATCAGTTGTTCAAATATTTGAATCCCACCACTGCCTAGTACAATTTCCTTTTTGTAGTTCACTGAAGAAATAAAGGAGTATCTGTTTAGCTTTGTTTGTATAAATGTGTACAAATTTATCTTGGTTACTTTATTTTGAAAGCAATGCTAATGATTGTAATGTGAATTATGACATGATAGCAATATTCCAGTATTTGAGAGACTGCCACAAAGAAGAGGGGATCAAATTATTCTCCAAAGCACCAGAGGGCAGGACAAGAAACAATGGTTGGAAATTGATCAAAGAGAGAAGCAACCTGGAATTAAGGAGAAACTTCCTAACAGTGAGGTTAACAATTAACAATTAACCAGTGGAACAGCTTGCCATCAGAAATTGTGGGTGCTCCATTACTGGAGGTTTTTAAGAAGAGACTGGACAGTCACTTATCTGAGATGGAATAGGTTCTCCAGCTTGAGGGGGGGCTGGACTAGAAGACCTTCAAGATCCCTTCCAGCTCTATTCTATTCTATCTCTGTAGTCTGTTTTACAAGAGTTTGTATATTACAACTTTCACACTCACACATCCACATTTTATTTTCTACGTATATTTATATATTGCTGGTAAAGTAAAATTTTATTAAATTTAATAAAATTAAATTTTATTTAATTTCTGATGCAGATAAGGAATCACATTGTTGAATGATTCTATATTTAAAAGGTTTAAATAAAGTGTTTAAATACATAAAGTCAATAGTTAATAGTCAAAAGAAAATAGTTAAAAAGAAAATTTTGGTGGGAGAAATTAAAAAAGGTTCCTGTGATTAGTAATTTGAATCAGTGGAATTCATTATATGCTCCACTCCATTTATTCCACTTCAGTAAGGGAATCAGTTATAGAAGTTAGAGAAAAACTTGATAACGTGAAATGCCTGAATTCTTTATTCTTTTTGTAATAAGTATTCTCATTATTAATAAATAAATTAATGTTATTTGCTAAGAGGCAGAACTGAATCTTCATCTGAAAGGTAGATTTAAAAAAAAAATTATTTAAATATTAATAAAGGTGGGATAAAAATAAAGTAAATAAAAATAAAAAATAAAAATATTTACAAATATTTATAATTTAACAGATTGGGATTTTTTAAAATTCCAATTTAAATTTAAAATTAATAAAAATAAATAAAAATTAAAAATAAAAATATTTGTAAATATTTATAATTTTAAAGATTATAAATATTTATAAATATTTTTATTTTATTTTTATTTTTATCCCACCTTTATCAATTTTAAAATAATGAAAGTTGGTGAACTCTTATTTTCTCCACAACCTGTGAGCCCTGGGTTTAGAGAGAGTGTTTGGCCTGAAGTCACCTAGTCGGTTCTTATGCCTAAGGTAGGACAAAAACTCATGGTCTCCTAGTTTCTAGCGTTCTGACATATTATCTTGATTTTGTTTCTAAGTCCCTCTTTTAAATTAATGTTCAAAGTATAGAAACTGATAACATTTTAAAACTGTTCACAAAATAATGTACTAAGCTTTAGCTTCTTCATTACAATAGATTCTGGTATTTGGAATTTTCATGAGGGCCATCATTCTTAATCATGAATCTCACTTGTAGGAAAATGCCTCAAATTTAAAATAATTACATTTTAAAAATTCTGAATCCAAGAAAACACACTTAATGCCTTGTACCAAATAGAAATACTTAGAGCAACATGGTCAGGTTCCTTAAAACATAATCATATGTTGCTGTAATTTCACATCTTCCAATATTCCCAAAAAATAAAAATGTCAGAATGTGGTAATTTTAAACAATTAAACTCAAATTAAAAATGGACTTTCTTCATCCATCTGCTAATGAATTGCTGTAAATTTAGAAGCTATTTCATATCAGTATCTTTAAGTGTCGAATGGATTAGTATTAGTTTTGAACATTTAAAATACTATGAGAAGCAATAAAAGACTGAGCATTATACAAGCTGAGAAGAGTTTTGAAAATAATTTAAGTTATAATTCTTTGTGATAAAGCAAAACAAACATAAGTTGAAAGTTATACAGACATTAACAAAAGAAACAGAATTGAAATCACTTCTCCCCCTCCTTTTCTGATCATTGTTTGACAAGCTTATATGTCCATAATCTTTACATTTACATGTTTTCTGATAAAATAAATATATCACATAGTAAAAGTCTGCCACAAGCAAAGTGTTTTAAACTCTTTTGCTGTGCTTGATTCTCTTTTAAACAAGTTACCTAAAATGTATCTAAAATTGGGAAATTATGCCCAGTTAAATAATTATGCCCAGTTATGCCCACTGAATTTATATGACAGTCTTAAGGAACACATTGTCCTATTTGACAAATGTGTATACTAATTCATGACTAATTTGCTGGAAGGATCTTTGGTCACTGGTGAAGCAGGTCCAATCTCTACTACGTCCATGGAGAATTGAGATAGCCTGCTTTCATTAGTAGAACTGTTACTAATCAACACTGAAATAGATCAGAAAGTTACAGTGCAGTGCCTGTGGATGGACATGTGTTTGTCAAGCTTTAACATTTATCCCTAATACGTTTGAGCCTATTTCCTAGATTTTATTTTCTGGTGTTCGAGCACTGAATAGTCTGTGCAAAATAATTTGTACCATACACAATGTGCAATAAGTTTAAAAGAAGGGATAGGAAGTTGATTTCCTCTTGTTAGCATTATTTGATCTCTAAATAATTATGTAACTTGGTGTTGTATTTTTCTAGGATAGTATAAGCTACTAAGAACATAATGAGATGACATTACTTCCAAAAATATAAACAGCTGAAATAACTGAGTCACTCCCTGAAGTTTCAAGAAAACTGTACTCTTATCATTATCACAAAAATAATTACTGCTTCAGTTTTCAACCTACCCTAGTGTTGAAAATAGTATGAAATATTGACACACCCAATGAAA
This sequence comes from Azemiops feae, assembly GCA_023970755.1. Classification (NCBI taxonomy): domain Eukaryota; kingdom Metazoa; phylum Chordata; class Lepidosauria; order Squamata; family Viperidae; genus Azemiops; species Azemiops feae. Next base: position 340,646 of record JALGBA010000087.1, on the reverse strand, counting down.
TTTCCAGAAGACACCATTTTTTCTGGAAGAGTATTTGAAAGGTAAGTGGACAAGACATATATTGCTAATTGACAGAACATTACCTGAGTGAAGCCACTCAAACAATTTATCTATAAAATAGTAATTTTAGCAGAGTACTCCTGAGATTATATATAAATGATGCTATTTGGGTTAGTCAACATGATGTTATCCAGAGTTTTACAGGCAATAAAAGGAGGTTCTTCTTCTTCTTCTCCCAAGAATTTACAAAATAAAAAAATTAGGGAACAGTGAAATACTAAGGAATAGCTGCATGGAAACAATCAGGGATTCTCCTACTAACAACTAATAAAATATTTAAAAAGTAATGATTACAAAATCAAAGGAAAGGGGCATGAAAGAACAAAGCATTAAATAATATAATGAAATAATGCCAGTAGCATCACAACATGCTATCATTTATATTTCCAGGTTCAATACATCTGTACTGAAAGTATTCTCCACTAGAGAGCAGCATGAATTTAAAGTTATAAAATATTTCTATGAATAAGTACTCATAATAATGTTTTATCTATACCAGTTTACACCTATACCAATATTTTTGAACTTTTCAGTCAGTTCAGAAATCAAATACTACACAGTATAAGTTATGCATATATTGTGACTAACATGAGCTAAATAAAAGTGTGCATAAACACTGGTGGTTATACAATTTCATATGATTGCATTAATAAATTGTTTATTGCATATTGATGAGATAATATACAAAATTCTAACATGGATTCAAATTCTTAATATGGATTGACTCTATGCAGCATAAAATCTATGCAAAGAAGAATTTCTCCATTTATTTTACTTCAAGAAATGTTTTTATTTTTTATTCAAAACTTTAAAATACAAACTCCAAAAAGGAAAAAAAGGAAATATAAAAACAAAACTAAACTAGACAAGACAAAAAAAAGGTGAATAAAAAGAAAAAAACAAAGCATACACATAAATTGTCCTTCCTAGTTGAACACTGATGAATATATTTCAAGAAGAATGAAGCCTTTGAAGTTTATTTCGGCTACTGATTTTACCTGTTAACTATGCTTTTTATATATATAGTAGATAGGTGTCGGGTTAAATGGGTTGGGTAAACAGAATTTTAGATGTTTATAATTTGTTCCCAAGAGGGGGAAACAATTATTCAAGAATTTCTCCCTTTATGATGCTTATTTTGGTAATTTATTTGCACATTTTTATTAACAATGTGCCATCAAGTCAAAATAGACATTTTGTGACAACACTGATAGATCTTCTCTAGAATAGATAAATCTGTTCCCAACCTTTATAGCTTTGAATAGTACACCCCCACACCATTATAATCGTGTCCATTCACTTTGCTGCTGGTTATCTTCTTTTTTCTTCCATCTTTCCCAGCATTATAGACTTCTCAAGGAAACGGGTCTTCACAAAATGTGTCCAAAATATTAACATTTGAGCCTGGTCACGTGTGAATAAGAACTCTGCATTTATTTGTTGTAGATCCATTTGTTTATTATCCTTCATAGCTATACTATTTTCAAAATATTTTTTTTCCAACACCACGTTAAAATATCAGTCATGCTTCCAAAGTCCAACTTTAGCTGCTAAAGATATCACTGAGAAAAACCACTATCTGCATGACTCAGATTTTTGTACATATAGATGTGTCACATCAACCGAATATCTTTTTCCACATCTTTCTTGTTAGCCAACTAAGTGCTGATCTGCTACTTGGCTGCTGTTTCTTTTACTGCTAATAGACAGTCCTAAACGGCAGTTGTTATTTACCACTTCAGTATCTTGATAGTCTGTTGTCTGTTGTCATTTGTTTGGTCTTATTTATATTTCACCTTAGACCCATTTATTTTCTTTGAGTTTCATTATTTTTTAAATGTTTTGAAATTCATTACTGGAGCTTGTAAATCATTTATACTTTTAGCTACAGGAATAGGGCCATCAGCATAGTGAAAGTTTTTGATGTTTCTTACTCCAGTTTTAAGTACATGCTGATTTTTTTTCTAATTGAACTTCTCTCAGTATACATTCGGCATATAGTTTGAATAAATAAGGGGAGATTATACAGCCTCACTTCACTCCTTTGCCAACCAGGAGCCAATCTATTTTGCCATGCTTTGTCTGAACTGTAGTATTCTGTCTTGTGAATAGATTTCTCCTGAGGACATTACTATGTCCTGAGATTTCTATTTTCAATACAGTGCAATATATTTCTGTAAACATTGAAGCACATATCGACTTGTATCTTGTTCCCTTTTCTAATTTGCCATGTAGGGCTCTAATCTGTGCTGATTGATCTGAAGGGTTATTTTGCTATCATATGAAATTAGAGATATTATTCCTCATCCTGTTACGTCTTTGATTCTTTCTTTGGTTTTAATATGCAAATTAACTTTCAGTCTTTTGGCCACTATGTCATTCTTCAGATTTCCTGACAGTTTAGTTATTGTTTTTTGCTGAATTTAAGTACAGTCCTTCCATCATTGTTGGTTTTCCTTTAAATTGGTTACTATCTGTCCATTGGTGTCCTTTAGCACACCAATTTGAGGTTGGAAACTTCTTCCGAGTGAGTTCTTTTGGTAGGCTTTCTTTATTTTTCTGTGTCTGTTTCCATATTTGAAGATGGTGCACATTCTGTTTTAGGCACACATGGACTAGTTTAGAGGAAAGGACAATCCACAATTGACTTTTGAGATTGCATCAGAGGATATTATAGTATCCACTTCAGCTCAGGAGGGAATAGGGAAATGTTGGATATTATATAGCCATCTCAAGATTAAAAGGGCAATGTTATGGCCCTTATTATCTGGGGTTTGCATAAAAATCTCCAGGATGTGGTATAATTTATAAAAGAATTCTCTATCCAAAGATTCATGTTCAGATCTCTGTCCACATAAAAAGAATATGATTCTGTAAATCCTATTGTGAGAAATAGTTTTTACATTTCTAAATGTATAATTGGAGTGTCAGATATGCTTATAAGAAAGTGTTTTTAGAAGCATATCAGAACTCCGATAAGAGGCTGACAAACCATCTAGCACTAGGCAGGAATGATCAGCCTCAGTATCTATCAAAAAAGAGATGTTTTTCCCCTGAGCCTCCCCGCTTCATTATTTTATCAAGCAACACTCTGCTCCACTTACTGTACACTCATTCTATCCTCAGCAACCCATTGAGGGATATATCGGTTTTACCTTCATTGCTTTCTCCCAGCACCTGAAAACATGTAGGAGATTCCAATGAACAGCCTTTTCATAACAGGTTTTATCAAACAAGGGATAAACACAAAGGCAGACAAATTACTGTTTTTTTAGTTTCAAAAATATTTTCCTGCTTGACTCTGTAGATTTTCACTTAGAACTAAGTCTATTATACTGGCAAACTTCTCAAACCTTTCCTATAACAAGCCATGCATGAACCCTGGGAGACATAATAAAACTTTTTAAATTTGCCAAGCTTTTAATAGTTTTTCTAACAGTTTGACCTGATTATTATTAAGAAAGAAGATGATAAGTAAGTTGTTGATTAATATCTTTGAGAGCGTCACTATTTCTAACTTCCCTAGCACTTTGGGACCCTACATGGTATCAAAATATATGAGCATGCAATATGATTAAAATGAATGTATATACATTAAAGTGAAAGATGATTATTTTGAATAAATATTTGGCACAAAAATTATATTTTTAGCAAATGCAAGCTTTTTCTACATTTTTGGCAAGTACCCAAAAGTTCTAATAAAGTAAACAGCTCTCAGTCTTACTAATGATAACTCTCTTAGAATAGATACAACCAACTAAAGATGTAGGATTTCCATTTCCTGGTACAAACTCCAGAGTAATTTGAAGAAACTTGAAGAAAAACTAGTTTTTCCTATCAATATATATATATATATATATATATATATATATATATATATATATATATATATATATATATATATATATATATATATATATTTGTTTTCTGAGGTTTTCACGGGTGTTTGTATGTAGGTCTTTGGTAATTCGGGTTTTCTCCCGCGTAAAATTGAAAGTGTCTTGGCGACGTTTCGACGAAGTCCATTCGTCATCTTCAGGCTGGTGTCTCTTCGGCTTCGTGCTTCTAGGAGCAATGTGTGATCGCAGCTGTTTCTTCCTTTTAACTGCCAGTGGAGGTATGAACTGATTGGATGGGAGCTTGGCTGTGTTCTGATTGGGTGGAGGTGTGTTCTGATTGGTTAGGGGCTTGGCTGTGCTCTGATTGGATGGGGGTTGGCTGTGCTCTGATTGGCGGTGTGTGTGCTCTGCTTGGGTGGGGGCCCTGTTGTGCTCAGATTAGTCTGAGTTGCAGGGGGATTTGAGATGGAGAGCTGCATTGCTGTTGTTTGGCTTCGCGTTCGTGGTCGTGCCACATCTTCAAGGTGGGTGTCAGTTTGCTTCACGTATGAAATGGAGGGGTTTAAGATGGCCAATGATGCAGCTGTGGTCTGGTTTCTGGTCCGCGGTCGTGCCTCATCATCGGTGCAGGTTTGAGTCTGCTTTTTGCGTGGATGTGTGGTGGTGACATCATGTGTGGTCTTCGTGAGTGTGGGTCCAGTGTTGCTCCTTGTGCTAGGGATTCGTCTGTCAATAAGGCTGGGTTTCCAAATGGCTGGTAGGCGGGAGGTATCATCTCGTTTATTCATGCTGTGTGGGCATTTTTCTATCTCGATGGCTTCTCTGATTATTCTGATTATTATACCCACACTCACGAAGACCACACATAATTTTTTTGTTGGCATCTTTTGTGAGAAATATGATGAAAGCAAAAGGCTTTGTGTAGCTAATGGTGCTCCAGAGTCAGTGGTTTTGCAAGTACTTGTTTAGATATTTTACTTGTGTTAATAAATTGAGTAAGCTTAAAAACATAAACTAACAAGACTGAAAGAATACAAAATATCATTATTTCTCTTTTAATTTACAATCATTTCATGCATTGAAAGAACTGAAAATTAAACTTTATGAAATTATTCTTATTTCAGGTAAATAGATTAAATAGAACTGTACAGTATTCTCTACATTAGATCATTGGTAACTATTAAAACTTTGTTTATTTACCAGGTTTAATCCTGGATTCCTGCATAAATAACTTACTAAGCACTATTGCCTTTTCACAAGTTCCTATGTAATAGGAACACATCTCTGCTAAGGTCCCTATCTTAACTAACTTTTTTTCAAAAAGTATTCTAATTACAAAAATAAATTAAAATCTGAATTGCTGCAATGCAAAATGTCAACCACCAGAAACATCTGTTTTCAAGAATGTCTCTTATCTCCACATAAACCTTGTGACATTTGTAAGAAATAAAACAGGCAGGTCAATGTATTCACCTTTATGTGGATGTTTATCCAGCTGCTTCCCTGCCTAATCCAAATAGGTTTGAGGCATTGTTCTGTCTTCTGTAATATGGTATGTCAGATATTAGGCTGTGTTTGCTATTTCAGAAAAAAAAAATGTGGTTCTTATGCAAGCCTAAGCACAGCTCCTATTTTCTATTCATTAAGGTTTAAACATAATCCTGCAGAGTTACTCAAGAATAATTGCCACTGGAAAAAAAATCACGCTTGCTTTCAGATGTGCATTTAAGAGTACCACCTGACCCATACTTTGTAAAACTATAGCTGATTAAGCCAATCTTTACATTGCTAGAAATGAGGTGTCCTATCATCCCCCTGTATTTTACTGTCTTTTGGTGGTACAGTAATCAATTAATACAGCTTTTCCCTTATTCACAATTGTAAAAAATTGTAATGTTTTCTTCATGTTATGCCTAATTAATACTGAGAATGAATAACTGTATTACATTAGATGCTTTCCACACAATTAATATTTTGCAGTATTATATTAAGCTCTTTCATTAAATTCTCTCTATAGCTAATAGTTTGTGGTAAACATAAAAATAATTTATGGCAATTATCAAAACCTTTCTATCTTATAAAAGCTTTGTATTAGGTTTGCTGTGCAAAACAGAGATGTTTGTAATAGTTGTTGCATTAATGGAATGTTTAGATCAATGAACAGATTTTATACTAGAAGAAAAATAAATAGAAAAATCAATTTCTATGAGAATGTGTATGTGTTTGTGTATGTGTATGTGTGTGTGTGTATACATATACATACATATACACATCTGCATCTACAACAACACATACACATATAAATGCCAGTACAAAAAGAAAGAGCATAAAAGTATATATCAGTCCAAGAAAATGAATGAGAATGGAAAAACCCAACAATTAAATAGCATTTAGGAAAGCAATGCAGTCCTGTTATTTTTTCAATGAAGGATTGAGGGATATGTGACTTGAAAGGGATGCCTTATGTCTAGAAGCATTTAGATTTTACATTTTTTTTTGCTCAGGAATATTTTCTTATCTAATATTTTTTGCTTTTTGACTCTTCAACTATTTTTTGCTTTTCAGTCTTGTCTATGTATAGTAGAATTGGAAAATAATCCTCAGAGTCAATTAATTATTGCAGCTGCTTAGTGAAATAAACTTAGCAGCCCCTGTCATTAAAGAGGTGAATTAAGTCAATTCTAGGCCAGTAAATCAACAATGATAGATGAACCCATTCTTCCCATTTAGTTATGTGCTTCTTGTATTGAAAAGAAGGAAAACTGACCAGAGAAGCCACAAAGCTATTATTTCAAATGTATGATAATAAAGTACAGAAAATAGAAATGTAGTATCAAGATGAAATTGAAGAATGGTGAAAAGTGAATTAAAAATAATTTAATTTTTCCAGAATGAATTGTATCCCTAATAATTCTGTCATGGAGGTTCCTTCTTATCAAAGAAAAATATGGATAAAGATATTTAACTTGTATTAGAGATCTTTCTTAGCTAATTAAGAAATAAATGGATATGTTATCTCATGATTTATATCTGTTATAAAGTGGAATGCTCATAATCCTATGAATGAAGGAATCTATATTCCCACAATATTGTTTCTTAGCCTGTAAGAAAGTTTGGCACAAAATTGCTTTGCAAAATTCTCTAATCAAATTTGTGAAGAGAGAAATTGGGTGGATCAAATTTTTCAGGACTAAGACAAATTCTCCAATGATTTCTTAAAGCCATGATTCTCTTTCATCTATAATTAATTGAAGAATAGATTATTTAAAAAAAAAGTTGATAGGTTTTTTTCAGAATCTTAACAAGAAATATGATTTAAAATAAAAATGGTGAGGATCCATATAATTTGCTATCACATAAATTTGCTATACATAAATAAGTTAGTGGGATGATAAACAAGCCCCAAGGCAATGTTTTTTACTGTTATATTATTCCAAAACTTTGAGATGTCCAGGCTGAAATCTAGAAACTAGAATTGAAATCCCAATTAACTATGCATTAAGCTGAAATCCAATGAATGTAATAAAATACTTCAAATTTGTTTATCATTTAATATGATTATTTACACTGCAAACTGTAAGCCTACTTCTGAAATAATTAAGCAAGAACAATGCAACAGATTTTTAAAAGTCTGTTTTCTTTTTGCATTCAAGTCAATTTCCTTCTAAGACTGTGAACATTTCATTGCCTCCGTTCTGATGCCCTTAAAAGCAGTAAGGTATGAAAAAATAAATTATGAAGTTTTTCGAGATATAATCATGAAGAGAAACTTACCACTTTAATAATCAATTCTGGAAAAATCTTTACTACTAAATTTCCATTTGTCAAAGAAAAAAGTCAGCAATTCCAGAAGGATAGTACACAATAACTACTTTTGTTCAGAATTGATTATACTATCAATAATTATCTAAGGGTTAATGTAATTAATTATATTAATGAATAACACACATATACTCACATATACACACAGATATGCATGCATGCACATATTGATATAGACAAGCTTTTAAGAAGCTTGTCTTTATCATAAGCATGAGCTTTTGCTAAGTTATCTCCTAGATATGTATTAAGAATACACTGATATTGTAAAATGTGCATTTAAATAGATTCATGGACTATTTCCCTCAGAGAAGGAAATATTAAAAGGGCAGAAAAATATATTTCCTCAAAAGCATTTTTAAAAGCAGAAACCAACCCTGCCCCAAGTCTCTCTGCCCCAAGCAGGAGCCAGCCCTATACAAATGCAGATGTAACCATCAGGAAAGTTGGAGCCAGAAGCTCAAGGAGACAAATACCTAAAATCTGCATACCCCATCTGAGATGGGACATAATAGGACTAACCCATTACCATCAAGAATACAAGAGAGGCACACCTAAACTCAGGTCAGAATACGTGACACAGGAAATAGCCTCCAAGTTCATGCCACAGGAACAGGAAACTTCCAAACAAAAGGCTTTCAGAGGGTATAAAAACCTACTCCACATGTGCTCAGCCCTTCTCCTTGATTTCTCTCCTCCTTCCTGCAAGAGCCATCTTTCTGGCTCTTCAATAAACTGCAACCTTCTTCCCAAAGCAGTCACCATGTTGTTTATTTATCCCCGGCTTGGATGAACCAGGATGAAGACTTTTCTTCCCACAATACTATCAATAACTATCTAAGGATTAATGTAATTAATTATATTAATGAATAACACACATATACTCACATATACACAGAGATATGCATGCATGCACATACTTATATAGACAAGCTTTTAAGAAGCTTGTCTTTATCATAAGCATGAGCTTTTGCTAAGTTATCTCCTAGAGTGTATTAAGAATACACTGATATTGTAAAATGTGCATTTAAATAGATTCATGGACTAACTCTATGTTGCTCATAACAAGTGACATTATGTTCAGTAGGACTGCAGTCTTAAATACGAAAAAAGTTATTCTATCGGGAGAAAAATCAACCAATAGCAAAAAATTACTAGTAATTATTCTTTCACAACTATTGAAATATCATGTCATAAATAACTATTGCTACATACTGACTTATATATTGCCTACACTGGTAGAAATAATAGAACAAAATGTTGTTCTTTTAAAAAACTTTTTATTGTATGTCTTGTAACAGGCTATTAAAATCTTCAACAATGAATTTTTAATTCATTTTTAATGTTTTGCATTTTACTAATTACCAAGTATTTTAAACCTATAGTTAAGAATTCAGTCCATGGTTTAACAATTTATTCATCATTATAAAAAATGAAGCTTTATTGTGATAATGGTATAAAAACATAAATGAGCTGTAGTAAGAACTAAGACCAGTCAACACTACATATTAGTTAGTAATACATACCTATTTGTCAATTTGGTATAACAATAATAAAGCAGTAGTTTGGAATAGTCTTACATCTAAGGATTTTTTTTTAGAAATCAAAGGATATGTAACATTTAATAATTGCAATACGCCAGCATAACTTTAATTTTTGATTAAGAAAATCCATCAATTATTTAGATTTTTGTCTCAATATGTAGTGAAAATAGAAAATTCAATCCATTAGATTACATTTCTTTTGTTATATGACCTTTATTGTATCTGAGAAAAAAGAGCTAATTTGATGAACAAAAAAAAAATGTTAGGCCCCAAATGTTATATATATAGCCATTACAAATTCAATGTGAAATAGATTTTGGTTTGGGTGAAGCATGTGATACTGCTTTGTTTAGCATCAGCATCATAAAGTGCTTCATACATAATAGAGAACACCCACAACCAATTTTTGGTATTTTTTCAGTAAAGTTTAAGATCATTTTCTCTTCTTCCTAAAAATATATTCCCAAGTCCTAATTATTCCATTACTTGAACATCTAGTGACTATGATCCTCCTTACAAGCATTATAAATGAAAATATTGTAATAACTTCAATTATGTGTGCTTTAAATTAACAATGTTTAAAATTATGGAAAAAATAAAGAAATGAAAAATGTTTTCCTTTCTTTTTATGTATCTAAAAATAGAAATCATGATTATTTGCTACTCCTCTGAAGATTTTACAGTCTGCTCTTTCCTAGTGAACAGAAACAAAAACATGAACAAATGCCTCAAAGCTATTGCTATAATGAAGTGTTATTCTATGCTTACACTCTGTGGAGTGCTAAGGCTGGCCCTGCTGAGTGTGCAGACTCTTTCAAGCTGCTATGCCTCATCTAGCCGAATCAGTAAACTCTTCCAGTATGCCTCACTAAGCTTGCACTCTGTGGAAAAGTAAAGAGTTGCCTCATGAGTAAGAAATTGAGAAACAATTCCCTGAATTTGATAGAATTAAACATTATGATTCAAGCTTCATGAGAATAACACATGGATGAATTCATTGCAAGTAGCTTTTAAAATGTTTCCCTGAAATATTGACTGAAGCAAATATTGCTCTCAGAGTGAGAAAATAATTAGAGAACTGCAGCTCAGAGAAGCAAATCAATTGTGTAGTTGTTGTGGTGTTGAACTAACATGAGGGAGACGTGGAAGACATGGAAGTTCATTAAGTGGCTTGGGGACAGCCTCTTTTGCTCACACAGGGTTGCTCTTATGGGGAAATATAGAGCAGATCATAATACATGTTTCTGAGTTCCTGTGCCAAAGGCAAATGAATAAATTTATTGTCTTTTGATGTTTTAACACAACTCTTTGGTTCATAAAGCAAATAAAACATAAAAATACAAGAACAAATTGTAAATTCAAAGGTCCAAATCACAAAACATATTTTAATAAAGGGAATAAAGTAGTCTTCACCTTTATCCAAAGGACCATAAAAATGAAGTCAGTTCTATCTTTTTGAGAAATTGTTCTGCAACTAAGCTGTCACTATCAATTTTTGTCCATCAGGGATATTTGGAACACTTTTACATGCCACCTTTCCTCACAAAACAACGAGGACCTGTAATTATTTTCATTTCTTCTGACTTTGAAATGCTTAAGAATATGCACAGATCACCAATCTGTATGCCATTTTGCTATCTAATAGACTGAAAAATGGCACACTGTGCACATTCCCTGAGATGCCATCTTCTGGAATTACCAGAATAACCACATTCCTAGATGGTCCAGGAAATCTGAGTGATTACTAAGAAAGAGAGCTTCATTCTGCCCCAGGAAATTTTCATGATGAAAAGGCAGCTTCTTTGAATTTTTGAAATCAGATATTAACAGCTGTAACCATGGGGGAAAAGAAGATGCCAAACAATGTCTACAGATCAGCAAGAGAAATATGAAGTTTTCAGGGTAAGGAAATTGATAGTGACAGTGAGAGACAAAGTACAATAATTGCCTTGAATCCAGGAAGCAGTGTGAAGCAAAGGACACCATCAAAAAGAAACAGCTAACCAGGCTATGCAGAATTGCATCATTTCAAAACAGGAAAAATCTCCTTTCCCCAGTTTTAATGTAGTTGCAAATAAACAGAAGCAAAGTTAGGAGGAATAAAATCTCAATTCTCAAAGCCTATCGACACCATGTGAACTGGTTTTAAAACAGTAGAAAAGATCTTGTGTGGAAGTGAATTCCTCTCATGAACCAGTTCATTTTCTTGAAACCAAAGTAGAGAACTAGAGAGAGAAAACTTCTATGAACTTCTTCAACATCCCACCCCCAGGGCGATAGACCTTCATTTCAATGAGTATGGTTGGCCATTTTTCCAAAAGTAACTCTGAGCAATGTACAAAAGTTAAAATTGCAACAATTTAACATCAATCATGATGCCTCACAAGATTTTAGTTTTGAATATTCAGCATTATCTCCATAAATCTGTTGCAATGAACAATGATGTGGTATAGTGGTTAAAGCACTGGACTCGAACTGAAACAGATTAGCACAGAAGCTCACTAGGTAACTTCTGTTCTGTTTTGTCCTAGACCAATCTATCTCACACCCTGTTTGTTGTTGGGAAAATGCGGGAGTGCCAAATATTATGCATGCCTTGACTTCCTAAACGAAAGGCAGGATACAAATCTAATAAAGATACGATAGGAAAGAATCATTTTTTTTTCATTTCCTGCTTGTAAGCAATCCAGTTAATTATGGCTTGAATTAACTCAATTGCCTAGCTTTATAGAACATACTAAACCGTAATTGTACTATACTTACTAAATATGTAGAACATAGCATTGCAAATTCAGTTTTTTCAAGGGGCTAATAGCAATCCAAATTGACATTTTCAAAGTATCAGGTTCATGTATTTCAAAATCCAAAAATGAAGCTATAATTAATAATAAATCAATAAATTCAATAACTAATACTTGAAGTTAATGGTATAGAAGACAGTGACAAGATAACTTAATTGGGCCTGTACAAAAAAATAATTTTGATTGTTTCTGAAAAGATATTCCAATGAAACATTGATGAGTTATTGAAAGACAGATTAACCACATCGTTAATTAACTCAAGGAATAGCACAGGTTTACTCCATGGCTCTGCAATGTTATATAATCATATGCCTTGTTTCCTTTTCCCTAATAATGCAAATTTATAGAGATTATCTTGGAGAAATTAAGCAGCTTAAGCAGCATTCTTTAAGCCTGGGAAACAGAAAAAGTATTAGAGAACAGAAAAGGGGGAGAAGGGAAAACCATTAAAGTACTTTCAAGATTCTGTTACATTAATATAATAATTAAAATAATAATTTGGCCAAACCTGTGGCTTCTGTTTCCTGTTCTGGCCTACGTCCAGAGGCTGACAAAATGGGAAGAGTTGAATGCATTGTAATGTATTGGCCACAACTGTTTTAAATCACTTGCTTAATGTCTGACCTACATTGCTGTATTGCTTAACAGTTGCTGTTACTGAAAGCCAGACTGGCTGTCTCCAAGCTGATAATGAGGTTTGGGGCGGGAAACTGTTATTTTAAATCTATTGGTTGCCATCTAGAGGCTAACTGTATAAATAGCTGTGCAACAGCCTTTAGGGCTGCTTCTGTTCTGAGTTAATAAACTTGTTGTTGTTTCAACATTCTGCCTCATTCAATGCCTAAAGAACTGAAGATATAACAGTGGTGACGAGGATGGGATGTGCTGCTTCATTGAGAGAGCTTGAAGTCACTAGGGGGTGAGGCCAGCACACAGCCTGACAGGAACTACGTTCCCCCCCCTCGGTCTGCCAGCAAGTCATGCTGGAGACCACCACGCCCTAAGGATCTGTCCTAGGGCCTACACAGAAGCCAGCAGTGCAAGACATTGAACGAAGAAACAAACCACCAGGGCGAAGGTCAGGAAGCTTGAAGAATTCAACGTAACTCACCCGGAGAGATGGGCGTCCTACATCTCCCGTGTCAAAAATTACTTCTGCGCCAACCAGGTCGCCGAAGATGGATTGAAGGCTGCGACACTCCTCTGCGTGTGCAGCCCCACCACCTTCGACATTGCAGAGAACCTGGTCGCCCCAGCGCCACTCGAGTCGGTCACCTACATGGACTTGAAAAAAAAAGCTCCGAGACCACTTCGAGCCCAAGTTATCCATTACAGCATGGAGGCATGCTTTTGAGCAGCAGAAGCAACAATCCAGCGAGTGCAACAGAATTCATTGCCGCTCTTCGTCAAGCGTCCCACTCTGCAATTTCGCGGATTTGGAGGAGAGACTATGAGACCACTTAGTCTGTGGAGTCCGGAATCGAGAGCTCCAACAAAAACTGTTCGCTAAGGAGACTCTCTTGCCACAAGAGGCCTTGAAGGAGGTCATGGTGGACGAAGCCGCCGGAGGGGCCGTTAAAGCGCTGCGGCCCTCCAAAAACACGCCAAGCACCAAAGCCGTCCACCATGAGGACGCCGAACGGATGGAAGACACCGACTCAGACTATGAAGTCGAGCAGCTATGAAAGGACCCGAAGAAGGGACCGCAGCCAGCTGGGAAGGCAGTTCCATTCCTTAAATGCATGGGCTGCGGAGGCCACCATCAACGCATGGATTGCCGATTCCGAACTGCAACGTGCCGGGCCTGTGGCAAACCAGGCCACATCGCCGCTGTCTGCCGAGGTCATCAGAGGGACCACCCGAAAGAAGACGCATTCAGGAGAGGTACCGGGGCCCCGGGTCAATACTGAGTAGGGTTCTGCTCCAGCCGAAGGAGCATATTCTGCACTGATGCCCACCGCCCCCTAAAGCAGAAGCTTAGACTACAGGTCAAGCTTCAGGGAGTTCCATGCAAGATGGAACTGGACACAGGCTCAACCATATCCATCATTTCACAAGGAACATTCAGGCACCTATGCCATCGTAGCAACAGTTGGGCCAAGCTCCGGCTGTCTAACCTACTACTCACAGACTTCCAAAACTCCCGAGTGGTGGTCAAAGGCGAAGCCACACTTCTGGTGGAATTCAAGGGGTTCAATGGGCCACTAGATGTCATAGTGGTGGAAGGCCAACGCACGAGCCTCATAGGGCTCGATTGGTTTGATGCATTGGGCATTCAAGTAACCGGCATTCACCGAACACAAACGGCAGATCTGCCTGCAATCTGCCAAGAGTTCGCGGATGTTTTCAGTTCTAGTCTAGGGGAGTACAAGGGTCCTCTGATCGCCCTCAAACTTGATCCTATGGTAACTCCAATACAGATCAAGCCTCGTAGAGTGCCTTTCGCATTAAAACCCAAAATCGATGCAGAGCTGGATAAGCTAGTGGAACAAGGGGTATTGCAGCCCGTAGACAGTGGGGTGTGGGAGACCCCCATAGTAACATTAAAGGCCAATGTGGAAGTGCGAATATGCGCTGACTATAAGTGCACCCTCAACAGGGCACTTCAACAGCATGCATACCCTGTGCCAGTTGTCAGCCATATTTTGGCGTCATTGCAAGAAGGCCGCGTGTTCGCCAAATTAGATTTGGCACAGGTCTATCAACAACTGCCCGTGGATGAGGCCACACCGGTAGGCCAGACCATTGTCACACATAGGAGGGCTTTTAAGGTTAAGCGCCTACAGTTCGGGGTGAGTGTAGCCCCAGGGCTGTTTCAGGGAGTGATGGAGTGCATGCTCAAGGGAATTCCAGGGGTTTTCCCATACTTCGATGATGTCCTCATTGCTGGGGAATCGGTTGAGATTCTGGCTGAATGGCATAAGGCTGTCCTTCAGCGGTTCCATGATGCGGGACGTAAATTAAAAAAAGAAAAGTGCAAGATTGGGGTAGAGTCAACCAAGTTCCTTGGTTTTGCATTGATGCCGAAGGCATTCATCCGGCGGAATCCAAATTAAAAGCAATCCAGCAGGCCCCAAGGCTGAAGTCAAAGGGAGAGCTTCCGGCTTTCCTAGGCCTTTTGAATTTTTATTATGCCTTCCTCCCAAACAAGGCCGCAGTGGCAGAGCCGTTACACCGGCTCTTGGATAGACAAGCTCAGTGGCAGTGGACCAGTGTCCACGAGAGTAGCTTCCAAGCAGTCAAATCACTGCTGTCGTTGAACTTAGTTCTCACTCATTTCAATGAGCAGCTACCTGTCTGCATTGCATGTGATGCATCCCCATATGGGGTTGGGGCTGTGTTAAGCCACTTAATGGCTGATGGGATGCAGAAGCCCATCGCGTATTACTCCAGGACCCTATCATCCGCAGAGCGCAACTATGCGCAATTTGACAAGGAGGCTCTGGCCATTGTGACCGGAGTTAAAAAGTTCCATGACTACTTGTATGGCCGCCAGTTCACAGTCTTCACACATCACAAGCCACTCCTAGGGTTGTTCACCACAAACAAACAGATACCTCAGATTACGTCTACTCGAATGCTGAGGTGGTCTATCTTCCTGTCAGCCTAAAGCTACAGGATGATTCACAAACCAGGCAAGGAAATGGCCCATGCAGATGGCCTGAGCAGGTTGCTCCTGCCACATGTGGAGCCAGATCCAGCTCTGGCTGCACGCATCCTGGCTATCCAGGATTTGCCAGCATCTCCCCTTCATGCTGGGGACATAGCTGCTGAGATAGCAGCTGACAAAACGCTGAGTCGTGTGCTAAACTTGGTACACACAGGATGGCTGGACAAATGTCCAGGGCCAGAATTTCAGACTTTCTTCATGAGAAAAGATGAGCTTTCAGCTCATAAGGGGTGCATCCTTTGGGGAAGTAGGGTCATAGTTCCGACTTCTTTAAGGCCCAGGGTCCTAGAGTCCCTGCACGAGGGTCATCCGGGAATAGTCCGGATGAAGGCACTTGCGACGAGCTACCTTTGGTGGCCAAGGTTAGATAAAGCCATCGAGGCCCAAGTACATGGTTGCTACACATGCCAGCAATCCAGACCGGAGATGCCGCAAGCCCCTATCCACCGATGGGAGGAGACACACACACCATGGTCAAGAATCCACATCAATTTTGCCGGGCCCTTTCAGGGACAGCTGTTTCTAATAGTGGTAGATAGCCATTCTAAATGGTTAGAGGTCGCACCAGTCCCTACTATGACCACTGCCAGGACCATCCAGGAACTGAACAGAATCTTTGCAACACACGGACTTCCAGACGTGTTAGTCTCTGACAATGGAGGTCAGTTTACCACTTCTGAATTCCAGTCTTTCCTCAGGGCAAATCTAATACGGCATGCCATGTCGGCTCCCTTTCACCCGGCCTCAAACGGCCAAGCGGAACGCATGGTCCGCACAACCAAGGAATCACTAAAACAGATTGTCACAGGGGATTGACACCACAGACTGGCAGATTTTCTACTCTGCCAACACACAACTCGCTGTACCGCCACGGGCATAAGCCCTGCCGAACTCAGATGGGGCTGACATTTGATCACCAAGCTGGACAGGCTGCACCCCGACCGGGTTGCCTCGGACTCTGCTCAGCCAAAGGCACTTCAAAATTTGCAAGTGGGTGACTGGGTTTGGACCCGGAATTACGGGCAAGGGGCTTTGTGGGTGGCAGCTGTGGTTGTTAAGGTGTCGGGACCACTCTCTTATGAGGTGGTCCCGGAAGATGGGCAAATCATTCACCAGCACATTGACCAGCTGCGTCGGAGGCTAGCAAACCAGTCGCTGGCTCAGGCCTCTCAAGAGGGCTGCACGCAAGGGCCGTGTGACAGCGGCCCAGCAGAGGAGCTTGCACGCTCCAATAGAACTCTTACTCAAGGAGACGGGGGAAAGGCCATAGGAGAGCTTCCCCTGGACAGATAGACAGTATCCACTGAACAGGACTGGCAAACTGCGCTGAAGGACAGCCCTGAAGACTTTGCTGCATGATTGGACTTTGGTTTGGACCAACCGGGACTGGCCAGCCAAAGGGACCCGAGTCAACCTGACTTCACTGGACCTCAGAGTCCTGGCCTACCCAGCCGGGCAGGCAAGCTGGTAGACCGGGAGACCCCTGCAACCCCTAGACGTTCAGAACGGTCAAGAAGGCCGCCTAAATATCTGCAGGACTATGTCCAGCAATTGAGAGTTTGAGCCATCTATGGGGAAGGGGTGTAATGTATTGGCCACAACTGTTTTAAATCACTTGCTTAATGTCTGACCTACATTGCTGTATTGCTTAACAGTTGCTGTTACTGAAAGCCAGACTGGCTGTCTCCAAGCTGATAATGAGGTTTGGGGCGGGAAACTGTTACTTTAAATCTATTGGTTGCCACCTAGAGGCTAATTGTATAAATAGCTGTGCAGCAGCCTTTAGGACTACTTCTGTTCTGAGTTAATAACTTGTTGTTGTTTGAACACTCTGCCTCATTCAATGCCTAAAGAACCGAAGATATAACATGCACAATCTTAGCAATGATCACCCTTTGGTCCCTTATAATATCAAGTTTATCCTCTGTCACTGTAGTAGTCCCGGAAGAGACAATGCAAAGCACTCTAATCTTCATCTTGCTCTCCTTTTCCAACTAGATGTGCTTGCCAAAGGATATTAGTTTGTCTGAAAAAATGGAAATGTTCTCTAAAATCAGCATTTTTAAATGTTCTCTTGGCTTGGATGTAGTATTAAGCTTGCAGAAGCCTTGTGCTTTACTGTAGGTATAGTTTGGAGGGAGAAGAGACAGACTAAATCATACAATATTGAGCCACAAACTAGGCAACCACACTTTTACTTACATACCCAACCTTAGTTGAGAAAGCATCCAGCAGGAAATAAAAGTGATTGTATAACTGTATAACTCTGGCTTCATAATTTATTCTTAAGTATTTTGCTTAAAATGTAAGAATATCAAACATACTTAATGCAATTTAAGGAATAAATTTTAATAATCTTACTACTAGTACATGTCAAATTATATTATAATCACAGAAAACTAATTTTAAAAATAACTCCCTAATGTTCAAAATATTTAGTGGAAAGGAGAAAAGGATTCTAATGAATTATGCACCTAATATAGAGTGCATTTTAGTATGATCCACCTACATAAAGGTGATAATTTATTGACTTTCTTTTTTTAGTTGCTAGCTAAATATTCTGTGGGCATAATGAAATTTAATATGGGTCCAGTTCTAATTATGGAATTCTAACATGTCTATTAGGAAAGAAAAATAGTTCCTGCAAACAAGCTGCTATGTTATGATTTCAGTATAATATGATTTAAAGTTTTTTTTTAACATTTCAAATTCATTTTTTAATCATCAGCAAAAATAGTGTCATGGATCTTATGATCAGATGTATCCTGAAATTCAATAACATTCTTCCAAAAAGAGTCACAGCAGTCACAGAAATGAGACCTACATTTCTGTAATGTACTCTGTTGTTTATGGCAGCAGGTGCAGGGTGGCCACGTGACAACTTCGGAGACAGAATGTCTGGGGCCCGGGCAGACTTCTTATTTTAGCGCGGGAGAAATCCCTGCATTCATTGGTTAAGATTAATCAAAGCTCCGTGTATAAAAAGGAGGGAGCTAGTTTCGTTTTCTGTTCTATTCTGTATGTAATAGTAATGAATAAACCTTGTTATTGTTAAACCAGTCTCTTCGATGTCTACCCAATCGAAAAAAGAACAATTGGCGACGAAGGTGGGATTCTGCTGCCACCTTAAAGAAGGCCCTGAATCAACCTAAGGAGGGCCGGACACGCAGAGGAACGGCGTTCCTATTTGAGGCTCACTCACCCGCCAGTACGCAAATGCTGGGGGAGAGTGCTGTGAGGAACTGCCTGGAAAACCCTCTAACTTGTGGCAGCACGGGTAGAGGAGAGAATTGTCATGGCCAAGCTGGGTCAGCTAGCAGAGTTTGATGTAGCTCACCCGGAGTGGTGGAGCTCGTATGTCACCCGGGCCAAGAACTACTTCCGCGTTAACCGAATCGCGGAAGACGAGCTGAAGGCCACCACGCTACTCTGTGTCTGTGGCCAAGCCGTCTTCGACATCACAGAAAATCTTGTGTCCCCAGTGCCATTGGAGACAGTGCCCTACAGAGAGCTAAAAAAGATGCTCAAGGAGCACTTCGAGCCGAAGCTGTCGGTCATCGCATGGCGGCACGCCTTCGAGCAGAGGGACCAGCATCCAGGAGAGTCCGTAGCCAAATTTATTGCAGCCCTCCGACAGGCAGCGAGGCCGTGTGAGTTCAGGGACTTAGAGGAACGGTTACGGGACCGTTTGGTTTGCGGACTACGGAGCAGAGAGCTGCAGCAAAAGATTTTTGCAAAGAAGATGGTATCATTCCAAGAGGCGTTGCAAGAGGTCACCGCAGAGGAAGCAGCCGGCGGAGCTGTAAGGGCCTTGCGGCTCTCAAAGAACACTGCCCCATTGCAAACCGTTCACCATGAGGATGTCAAAATTGACGAAGAAGCCGAGTTGGACCAGGAAGTTGACCTGGTGCGACAACCACCAGCAAAAGGACTGCAGAGACCCCTTGACAAGACAGATCCCTTCCCTAGGTGCATGGGGTGCACAAGCGAGCCGACTGCCGGTTCCAGATTGCTCATTGCTGAGCATGTGGCAAGCAAGGCCATATCGCTGTTGTGTGCTTAGGGCACGGAAAAGAGAGCCCCAAGAAATAGTTGCCTCAGAAAGGTACTGGGGTACCCAGCCAAAACAGGGTGGGGTTCTGTGCCAGCAGGCGCAGCGTCCATAGAACCGGGGGACAGAGGCCCTTAAAGAAAAAGCTGCAACTCGAAGTAAGGTTGCAAGGGGTCCCATTGAGGATGGAACTGGACATGGGGTCTGCCGTGTCCATCATATCCCAGAGCACCCTTAATAGAATTTGTGGCCGGAGTGGTCAACGGCTGAAATTGAGGCCATCAAATCTAATTCTGACTGATTTCCAGAATTCCCCAGTCAGAGTAAAAGGGGAGGTCACTATAAGGGTGGAATTTCAGAAATTCAAAGGAATGCTGATGGTAGTTGTGGTAAATGGGGACAGGACAAGCCTAATCGGGCTTGATTGGTTCGAGGCTCTGGGAAACCAGGTAACGGGACTGAACAGCGTAAAAATGGCCAGTTTGGAACAAGTCTGCAAAGACTTCACAGACGTGATCACCACCGAACTGGGAGAGTATAAGGGGCCAGCAATTGCATTAAGGTTAGATCCTTCTGTCGCACCGATTAGGATCAAGCCTCATCGGGTGCCGTTCGTTCTAAAGCACAAAATTAATGCTGAATTGGATAAACTTTTGCAGCAGGGCATCTTAGAGCCTGTGGACAGCAGTCCATGGGAAACCCCCATAGTGATGCCACTTAAGGCCAACGGAGAGGTCAGAATCTGTGCTGACTATAAGTGCACGCTGAATAAAGCGCTGCAGCAACACTCCTATCCTGTGCCAGTAATCAGCCATATTCTGGCATCTTTACAAGGGGGTTGCATTTTCGCTAAACTTGATTTGGCCCAGGCCTACCAACAGCTGCTGGTGGACGAAGCCATGGAAGAGGCACAAACCATTGTGAGCCATAGCGGGGCTTTCAAGGTGCACAGGCTACAATTCAGCATTAACGTAGCACCAGGTATCTTCCAGAGTGTCATGGAGCGAACGCTCAGAGACCTCCCGGGCATATGCCCGTACTTCGATGATGTCCTCATCGCAGGTGAATCAGTAGAGAATCTAGCTGAGAGACTCAAGGCCGTGTTGTTGTGGTTTCACAAAGCGGGCCTGAAACTCAGGAAAGATAAGTGCAAGATTGGAGTCACATCCACTGAGTTTTTGGGGTTTCGCATAGACGCGGAAGGTATACACCCTGCTCAGTCTTTTGTTTTCCAAAACAAAAACAGAACTCCAAGCGTTCTTGGGACTGTTGAATTTCTATCACGCATTCCTTCCCCACAAGGCAGCCATGGCGGAGCCGTTATACCAGCTCCTTGACAAACAGGCTACTTGGGCATGGATGAGTGTCCATGAAAAAAGCTTTGCTGCAGTCAAAGCATTGCTTTCCTCAAATGCGGTATTGGCTCATTTTAATGAGCGGCTCCCTGTTGGCATAGCGTGCGACGCTTCCCAGTACGGGATCGGAGCTTTTTTAAGTCATCTTAAAACAGATGGGACTCAGGTCCCGATAGCCTATTACTCCAGATGTATCCTGCAATTCAATAACATTCTTCCAAAAAGAGTCACAGCAGTCACAGAAATGAGACCTACATTTCTGTAATGTACGCTGTTGTTTATGGCAGCAGGTGCAGGGTGGCCACGTGACAACTTCGGAGACAGAATGTCTGGGGCCCGGGCAGACTTCTTATTTTAGCGCGGGAGAAATCCCTGCATTCATTGGTTAAGATTAACCAAAGCTCCGTGTATAAAAAGGAGGGAGCTAGTTTCGTTTTCTGTTCTATTCTGTATGTAATAGTAATGAATAAACCTTGTTATTGTTAAACCAGTCTCTTCGATGTCTACCCAATCAAAAACAGAACAATTTCCTTTTCTGAAAACCTAGAAAGCATATTAATGATAAGTGCTAGATCTGACTCACAGAGATTCCAATATCATTTATGATTGTTATATGAGAACCAACCTATTCATTTATTTAACACAGTAGCTTCTAACTTCTTCCACAAATTTCACTAATCTGTAGAATCAAAACTTAATGAAAGGGTTGACTATGTTGAAAAACTAATATGCACTTTTGAGCCTTATAAAAGGAAAAACAAAAGATCAGTTATGGACTTTAACAATCAAGAAATGTATATTCATTTTCACTAAAAAAAACTAAATGGTGGTAATCAAATAAAGAAAAATGGTTTAAAGATGTTTTCATTGCATCATTTCATGTATGCATGTGTGTGTGTGTGTATACAGTCTTTGAGAATAAGATTATTATTTTTTAAAAAAACTATTAGCAACATAATAACGACCTTTAAAATGTACAGATAAAGAATAGGTGAATGCGCCCTTAATCTTCCTAAGTCTTTTCTTTCTGAAATTTATGATGCAGAAATCATCAGCACCCTGAAGAAACAAAAGTATGTTTACGCTCTGTCTAAAGCACATTTGACTCTAATGAAATGTTAACTACTTAGCCATAGCTGCCAAATGATACAGCAAATTAGGGAGAGCTAGAGTTCACTCCATTTTGGCCAGAGTCATAGCCATCTTCACTACAGCAAATTCAATGATACCTTTTCTCTTCACTTAAATAAGAAAAAAAGAGAAAAAAAGCATTGTATTTGCACTGGACATTAACCCATGGCTACTGAGTTACCCTAATTGCTTGAGTTTGCAAATACATCGAACCATGAATTAAGTGTAACAAAATACAAGCTGAAATACGTTTGTTTAGTATGTGGCTCAGTGAGTTACCACCAATATGCTGAGTGAAAGAAAATCCACTTTCCTTGGTGTTTCCATTTCACCCACTTTGAACTCAAAGCATAAATAAGATGCTGCCCTTAGAGCATCTGGTTTTTTTTTTGCTATCACAGTCTCAACTTCAGATTAAAAACTTCCATTCAAGTTTAAGATACAGTGGTAAGACACTAGTAATTCCCTTAATAGACTGGCTTATATCTTGGTAAATGGCCTTCTCCCTATTATTTCCCCCTAAACTGGTGTGAATGTTAGATAACACAGAGAAAGTACAAGTTGTTAGCAAAACATGAATGAAGCTAATAGGAGAATTAGGAAGAAGAGAGAAAGGTAAAGCAGATATTAACTTCTTGTTTGAATCCACTAATTAATCTGGGACTCCTCTTTTCTCTAACAATGGCATAGCATGCCAGTGTCTGAGCTAACTGCTTTGGTTGTATTTTACTTCTTATTCGTACTTAGAAGAGTCCAGCTACTGCTCTAATTAGAAGGATATTAGAAGCAAAGCTCCCTTGACAGACAACTTCTCCAGATCAAGTGAGAGAAGACTAGATCAAAGATTGTATTTAGAATGCACACAGCCATTATAAAAAAAAGTAGCGTGTGCCTCATCTTAGCCCTCACTACATGCATTATGATTTTTTTATATGCATCCATTTACCAAGTACTTGCTAGAGCTTCTCATCTCAGGTGTACACTCTTTGTGGTTGAAAGTTACTTCCTCTAATTTGAATAACTGTGGGAAGCTGAAACAGCAGGAAACCAGTGAGTTGTTTGTTGTTGTTTTTTGGAAACTGGCCTAATAAACAGTCTCCTAGAACAGAGGTCCCCAACCTTTTAGGCACCAGGGACCAGTTCTGTGGAGAGAGGTTTTTCCATGGACCGGAGGGTGCATGGTTTTGTGTGCTGCCTGCATCTCATGGATGGGGCTTTGCTTGTTTGTGCGGCCCAGTTGCTGGCATGCTGCGGCCTGGTACTGGTCCATGGACCGGGGGTTGGGGACCCCTGTCCTTGAATACTGAGGAGTTTTTAAATATCCCTACTGATTCTGGCTCTTCCAGTATTTGTTACTGATTCCGTAATTTTGTACAGCAGATTCCTTCAACTACTGAAATCTAGTTTCAGTTTCAGATTTTAGGTAGTATTTTTTTTAATGCCTACCAGTTCTTAATTGTGCTTTCTTTTATTTTTAGAGATTCCAACTTGAGTCTACACTTGGATAGAAGCTTCAACTCTACCTCAGACTATTTTTTCTGCACAAATTATTTTTTGGCAAGATTGCTTTTCTCCCTTTCTGCAAAATACTGTCAGCTGTCTCTGCTTATGATCTCCTTTCAACAATATCAGGTTACTTCTCCTAGCTGTCCCACACCATCATCATCCCATACTTTTGTGCCTTATTCCTTCTGACAAAACTGAAGAGTGAAGTGTTCTAGACATGTACATACATGCTAGCTGCAGCAAGAATTTCTAAAAGTTTTCTCTGCTTTTGTCAGAATAAATTCATGCAAATGCCTGGCAGGAAGATAAAGTTCATAATACCTGTTGTTTCTAGAACAGTTGTGAATCTAATACTACTATTGGGAAGCACATTGGGAATCACTGTTGGCCTGTTCATAAAGCCACTGGTTCTGTGGTCAAGCAGGGGGCCCTGGGTGCATCATACTAATTCCAAAAATATTTTACCATCAACTCCCACAAATTCTGCCTGATAAATCCAAGATATCTGCTTCTAAGTATCACAACTAACATCTAATATTTTTGTTTCTAATCATAGATATATTTATCCATGGGACTTTTTGCAAGATGTTTTATTTCATTTAAAATAATGTAATGATGATGATCAGCTCAAAGAAGCTATTACTGACTGAGCAATTTCTTAATATATTGTAGCATCTATTTCAGTGTGAGTATATAAACAATGACAATTGCTCCACTGATATAATATCAAGCTTAACATCCTGGATGCCTTTTCCAAAAGTCTGCAATTCATTCTCTCAAAAGAGATAGGGTGGTTAATTTACTGGCTTTGTGACCTTGGAGCCCCTTCTTTCTGATATGTTCCTTATGTGACCTCAATAATGACTATAAGGCTTGACAGTATGATTCTTTCGCAGCTGTGAGCTATACATATAAAATGCAGTTCAGTATAGGAATGGGATTAATACCAGAATTAATACTTGACAAACAAGCAGTAATCAATACCCTGACCAAGAAACTACCATGGAGAAAGCAACAGTGCCACCAACATTGACAGAGCAAGCTACTGTATATAAATAGAGAAGGAACCCATCCCTTCTAGCACTGAAGATGTTACCTAATCAGTAAAGAAACTGCAAGCCAACGACCAATGTCAGATAATACCAGTCCTCAGAAGAATAAAATACACAAATTCAATTGATGAGAGGCTAAATATTACAATATGGTTCTCTGCGCATACCCCCTGCAAAAATTAGTAAAAAATTAGTATCAGATAATAATAATTAATATTGTTACTGTATATGAGCCAATGAGAAAGAAAGGGAAAATTATCCCTTTCATTAAACTTTAATAAAATCAATTTTGAAAAACGACCAAAAAAAAGAGGGAAGGGAAGAATTTTTTTTTAAAAAAGCACAGTGTAAAAAGATTATAGTTTGCAAACTTTCCCTGTAATAAAGATATTATATAAGGGCCAACAATAAAGAAGTCTAAAAGGCTAAATAAAACTCATCAAACTTGTAGACAACACCAACCTGACAGGAATAGCCAACACTCCAGAAGACAGGCTTAATATACAGAAGGACCTTGACAGACTTGAACATTGGGCGCTATCTAACAAAATGAAATTCAATGGTGAAAAAAGTAAGGTTCTACATTTAGGCAAGAAAAACCAAATGCACAGGTATAGTATAGGTGGTACCTGGCTCAATAGTGGTAACTGTGAAAGGGATCTTGGAGTCCTAGTGGACAATCACTTAAAGCAGTAGGGTACCATAAGGCTCTGTTTTAGGCCCAGTACTCTTCAATATCTTCATCAATGACTTAGATGAGGGAATAGAAGGGGAACTCATCAAATTTGCACATGACACTAAACTGGCAAGAATAGCCAACACCCCAGAAGACAAGCTCAGGATTCAAAAAGGTCTTGACAAACTTGAACAATGGGCCCTATCAAACAAAATGAGTTTTAATGTGGAGAAAAGCAAAGTTTTACATTTAGGCAGGAAAAATCAAAGATATAAGTAAAGATTAGGTGAGACCTGGCTGAAAAACAGTAACTGTGAGAGGGACCTTGGAGTCCTAGTGGACAATCACTTGACTATGAGCCAGCAATGTGCAGCAGCAGCAGCCAAAAAAGCTAATACAATCCTGGGTTGTATACACAGAGGCATAGAATCAAGATCACGTGAAGTATTAGTACCGCTTTATAAAACCCTAGTAAGGCCACACCTGGAATACTGCAACCAATTTTGTCACCATACTACAAAAAAGGTGTTGAGACCTTCAAAAAAAGTTCAGAGAAGAGCAACTAAGATGATCCAAGGCCTGGAGACTAAAACATATGAAGAACGGCTGCAGGACCTGGGTTTGGCTAGTCTAAAGAAAAGAAGAAATAGGGGTGACATGATAACAGTATTCCAGTATTTGAGAGGCTGCCACAAAGAAGAGGGAGTCAAATTATTCTACAAAGTATCAGAGGGCAGGACAAGAAACAATAGTTGGAAAAGGATCAAAGAGAGAAGCAACCTGAAATTAAGAAGAAAGTTCCTAACAGTGAGGACAAGTAACCAGTGGAACAGCTTGCCTTCAGAAATCGTGGATGCTCCATCACTGGAGGTTTTTAAAAAGAAACTGGACAGTCACTTGTCTGAGATGATATAGGTTCTCCTGCTTGAGCGGGGGGCTGGACTAGAACAGGGCTTTTCAACCTTTTCACCCATTGTACCACTTTTAGGATAAGGCAACATCCGAGTACCACCAGTCACCCAGCAAGGTGTCAAAAACTTGACCACCCCCCAAAAAAGTAAAAAAAATGATAAAGTACAGGTAGTCCTCGACTTACAACAATTTGCTTAGTGACAGTTCGAAGTTACAATGGCACTGGAAAAAGTGACTTATGACCATTTTTCACACTTATGACTGTTGCAGCATCCCCAGGGTCATGTGATTTACATTTGGATGCTTGGCAACTGATTCATACTTATGACATTCACAGTGTCCCAGGGTCATGTGATCACCTTTTGCAACTTTTTGACAAGCAAAATCAATGGCGGGGGGTGGGTGGCCAGCTCATCATTCAGGTTGCAGGGTGCCTGTGGGGGGGAATCCGTGGGTCTCTGGTGGAGGGGGGTGGGACTGGGGTGGGTGCCTTCCTTCCCTCCCTCTCTCCCATTGTCCCTTCCTTCCTTCTTTCCTTCCCTCCCTCTTTGTCCCTTCCTCCTTCCCTCCCTCCCTTCCATTGTCCCTCTCTTCCTCTCATTGTCCTTCCCTCCCTCCCTCCATCACTCAGTTTTAATTTCTTCGATGGTGGTTCCTTTGCTGAATCACTTTCCTTTTGCACTGTAATAATTAAGGTGAGCAGTGTTAAGTCCAATATAAAGGAATGACTAAATCTCTTGATACAGGAACAGTTGCAAAAACTGCATGCCAAGATTCTGGTGCAAGAAATCTCAACCTTTGTGTAAGAACTACAACCCACCATAAAAGACACCCCAAAAGTTGTTACTATTGTGAGTGGGCAGGAGGGAAACCAAACTTTTCAATAGGCATGTTACTGTTTATACTCTGAAGGGCAAATATGCTGCTTGCTAAGTGAAGCCCCAGGATCAGCGGGCTATGTGTGTGTGTGTGTGTGTGTGTGTGTGTGTCTGTGAGAAAGGAAGAGGGAGAATGTATATGAATATGCATATGTATTTGTGCATATATTCATATTTTATAGTGCTATTCCAAGTTCATATTATCCAAATTGCATATTTAAATTTCATCTTGTTGTATATCTGTAGTATGAATAAGCCTTTTAACATATTCTGATTTGATATTATTTTTTAGCCAAAATGTTTGTCTGAAAGTACTTTTTTAACTATCCTGAATTTGTCACTTTAGTTTTGGATATTCTGAGTATTTGAATGCCAATTCTTTTGTTCTGATTAATGACTGCAATAAAGTTAAGATGATGATAATGACAATGCAACTCAGAAGGGTGCAGTAAAGTTGAGAAATATTGAAAAGAATAACACTTTGATTCAACTGATAAAGGAGAGTATTTATAGCTCAGGGTTGACATGAGGGATCCTTGGTGCTCTCTGAGCTTGGTTGTTTTCTTGCAGATGTTTCATTACCCAAATTAGGTAACATCAGCAGTGCTAGTAGGGAATGGGGTTTGCTGTTAAGGTTGCCCTGTCAGTATAGGGAGGAGTGATCTTAGAGGTTTTTTTGTTTCTTTGCAACAAAGCTCAGAGAGTGCTAAGTACCCGTGCCTTTG
The DNA here is from genome assembly GCA_023970755.1 of Azemiops feae. Lineage (NCBI taxonomy): Eukaryota > Metazoa > Chordata > Lepidosauria > Squamata > Viperidae > Azemiops > Azemiops feae. The sequence goes on along the minus strand of JALGBA010000087.1, from coordinate 312,627 downwards.
ATTCAAATTGGCAGAAATTTGCTATGAAAAGTAAGGTAATTAAAATTGGGGGGCCAAGGATCTTGATGTTTAACATATTACAACTGACAGGAAGAAATAAGAAACTCTGGAGAAATCAAATAGATCGAGGTTAAGAGAGATTATAACTGCTTGAAAACTGTAGCTAATCAAGGAAATTACAATTAAGCAGATTCAAACAAGGGAGTAGATTGTCCCAAGCAGCAGAGAAACAAACTTCAGAAGACACGGAAAGGCATCAAAAGCTGTTGATAGATAGAAAGCAAGCGGAAAGCAAGCGAGCTGGGCAGGGGCGCGGAATCGCCATTCCTGAGCACACGCCGATTCGCGCCCCTGCCCATCTGGTTCGCTTGCAGGGGTCCTGACCGACCTTCACCAGACAGGAGCAGGGAGGGCATAAAAGAGCCCGGAGGAGGCTGCCCTCACGCCGCTTCTCCTTCGCTGGAGGGGGACAGGCTGTGCTGCCGGTGGCCATGGCGACATGCCAAATCTGTCTGTGCACGCGCAGAGGCAGAGGAGAGCTCTGCCCAGCTGACTTGCTCGCGCTTTGCCGGAAAACATGCTGCTTGCTAATTTAGCAGAAGCGCCAGGATCAGCTGATTCGCGCTTCTGCTAAATTAGCAAGCGGCATGTTTTCCGGCAAAGCGCAAGCAAGTGAGCTGGGCAGGAGAGCAGCTACAGCTGAGTCGCGCTTCTGGGCTGCTCTGCAGAAGCGCGACTCAGCTGTAGCTGCGTGCCCCGATCCTGGGCTTGCTCGCGCTTCGCCAGAAAACATGCTGCTTGCTAATTTAGCAGAAGCGCCAGGATCAGCTGATTCGCGCTTCTGCTAAATTAGCAAGCGGCATGTTTTCCGGCAAAGCGCAAGCAAGTGAGCTGGGCAGGAGAGCAGCTACAGCTGAGTCGCGCTTCTGGGCTGCTCTGCAGAAGCGCGACTCAGCTGTAGCTGCGTGCCCCGATCCTGGGCTTGCTCGCGCTTCGCCGGAAAACATGTTGCTTGCTAATTTAGCAGAAGCGCCAGGATCAGCGCGGGCTACAGCTGATTCACGCTTCTGCTAAATTAGCAAGCGGCATGTTTTCCGGCAAAGCACGAGCAAGCCCAGGATCGGGGCGCGCAGCTACAGCTGAGTCGCGCTTCTGGGCTGCTCTGCAGAAGCGCGACTCGGCTGTAGCTGCGCGCCCCGATCCTGGGCTTGCTCGCGCTTCGCCAGAAAACATGCTGCTTGCTAATTTAGCAGAAGCGCCAGGATCAGCGCAGGCTACAGCTGATTCGCGCTTCTGCTAAATTAGCAAGCGGCATGTTTTCCGGCAAAACGCGAGCAAGTGAGCTGGGCAGGAGCGCGGAATCAGCGTTTCTGAGCACAAACCGATTGGCGCCCTTGCCCTCTCGCTCGCTTGCCAGCGCCCACAATCTGCCCGGCCTCCCCTCTGCCTGCTTTGCACAGCTCCTCCTCGGCCCCCCGCGCCCGCCATTAACCCTCCCGCCACCATGCAGGGTAAGATTGGCGCCCCCACCCCTGCCCAGATGCCCTCGCCTCCCCCAAGCATTTTTTTACTCACCTGCTTTCAGCTGCACGCCCTTTCTCCTTTTGCTTCTCTGCCTTCGCCACGTGCTTGTGGGTAAAAAAGAAAAAGTTCCATGAGACTTTCTAACTTCTCGCGAGAAGTTAGAAAGTCTCATGGAACTTTTTTTTTTGGTCTCACAAACACACTGCGAAGGCAGAGAAGGACAGGAGAAAGGGAGTGCAGCTGAAAGCAGGTGAGTAAAAAAACGCTTGGGGGTGGTGAGGGCATCTGGGCGGGGGCGGGGGAGGGGGGCAGGCAATGCATCACGCAGCTCCAGCGGAATCTCCCCTGAAGACTGCGTGAGGCTGCCTGCCAGCCCCAAGGCCACTGCCAATCAGCTGGAGCTGCGTGCTTTGATCCTGGGCTCTCAGTAGGACCCAGGCAACGTGCAGTTCCAGCTGACTTGGCCACAGGCCTCTGCGGCGCTGCTGCCGCTTCACCTCTTCCACTTTTACACTTTAAAAAAAAAAAATTCAAAAATATTTTTTTTAATATTTTTTTTACATTTTTTTTTTTACATTTTTTTTCAACCCGTCCTACGCGTACCACCAGCCATGTACCACCGGTTGAAAAGCCCTGGACTAGAAGACCTCCAAGGTCTATTCTATTCTAAATATGAGCCAAATATGCTGCTGCCAGAAAAGCCAATGCAGTCCTAGGTTGCATTAACAGAGGGATAGAATCAAGATTACATGAAATGTTAATACCCCTTAATGCCTTGGTAAGACCACACTTGGAATATTGCATCCAGCTTTGATTACCACAACGTAAAAAAGATATTGAGACTGTAGAAAGAGTGCAGAGAAGAGCAACAAAGATGATTAGGGGCCTGGAGCCTAAAATACATAAAGAACGGTTGCTGGAATTGGATATGTCTAAATTAATGAAAAGAAGGACCACGATTGACATGATAGCAGTGTTCCAATATCTCTCAAGAGGGAGACAACCTATTCTCTAAAGAACCTGAAGGCAGGACAAAAAGCAATGGATGAAAACTAATCAAGGAGAGAAGCAAACTAGAACTAAGGAGAAATTTCCTGACAGTTAGAACAATTAATCAGTGGAACAACTTGCCTCCAGAAACTGTGAATGCTCCAACAACATTTTTTAAGAAGAGATTGGACAACCATTTGTGTGAAATGGTATAAGGTTTCCTACCTGAGCAGGGGTTGGACTGGAAGACATCCACAGTCCCTTCCAATTTTGTTATTGTTATTCTTTTATAGATGAAGAGGTGTAAAAGACAAATCCTCTTCTCTCTCTCTTTGATTCTGCTCAAAATCACTATTTTCCCAGTGTAACAAACAAATTTCCGATTCCTGCCTGTTGACTCATTGCAGATCATTCTTTCTATGCCAAATTTATATTATTTTATTTCTATTCAGGTCATTCTTTTTTTGTAAACAAGGCTTGCTTATAAGCCATGAGTTGCCCAAGATAGATACTAAGACTCCTTGTTTTCTAGCATTCCCCATCTTCCCAACACACTTTATTCAGTCTTCAAATTCTAGCAGAAGATGAATGAATTCCTGGAATCTCTATATTGAATGTATGGAGTACTCAAATTTACCAAATACCAAGTTACAAAACATAAGTTAAACTGAGAGTTTTCATCTGGCAGCATTTTTTTTTTGCTGTAAATAAGCATCAAAGCAAGTCATCAAGATATGGATTTAGTAGCTTGAAGATGACAGATGGACCCTTTTTCAAAATTACAGCTGCTGAAGAATCCTCCATCATTCACTCTTATAACTGATTGCAGAGATGCTGCAGCATCACCCACCTCTCTTCCCCAATCCCACTCCAACTTGGTTTATATAATATGGTGGTTTACAATTTGCAGTAGCTACTTCACCCCACAAAGCTGTATTTGCATGTGGTTGAACTAGACCAATGTTTATACATACATAAAACTGTTTATTTTTAAAAGGAGTACTTTGGTTCATTTTATGAATGATGGTATCTTTCATTGTATTCTCAGTGTATATTCCTGAGCAGTCTCTATTGATTCAGCATCAAAATTATCAGGGTAACTATTTTCACATATTTAGTCTGCTTGTGAAAATAAAAAAAAACAACAATCTACGTCAAGTTGCAAAAGAAGGCTAAAATTATATCTCTGTATGACTTTACATAAGAATTAAACTGAAAAAGTGTTGAAACAATTATTAAACATGAAACTGAATACATTAGGAGTTGAATACCAACAATTACATCTTTCTTCCCTTTTTAAAAATATTTTTCTCATTCCCTCTCGTTCCCACTATATTATTTTAAGAAACCCTCCTCCACTTCCTGTCTCCTAATAGCACATGCTTTCGACACAGCTGGATATGTAAATCATAAGGGAACATTTAGCAATGATAAAAATACTGAAATGCACAATATCTCAGTATGACAATTGCAGCTGGGTTTCAACTGAAAAGCAGAGTATGAAAAAATCTGATGTGGTACTTGGATGATGTGGAATTAATTTCTCTTGCCACTAAAAAAACTATTTTTTTTATGAAAGAGATCGGTTAGTTTCTTCCGATCATGTTAAAGTGATTGAGATAAAGCTAACGTATACCCCAAAACAAAACAAGAAAGATTTCTCAAGACAAACTAAATTTATTTTCTATCTATTCAATTTATCTTTCTAAAACCTTTAAAATTTAAAGTCAACACTTGACATTTTTAAACTTTAAAGGCGAAAATTATGAGGAAGCAAACCAGTGTTCAAAAGAAGAACTGGTGGAGGAGACAAAGGTAGTCATAGTAGAACAACTACTACCACTAATTATTAGTAGCCTTTAGGTAAAAAATATCTAGCTCCAGGCTGTGATATTGATTCATTTATATTTCACTTTTTTATATGTACATGTCTGTAAAATTTAGCAGCCACAGTCTCTCACAATTGAGGCCAGATTTTCCATTGATAAACAAAGCAGTTAAGTGAGTTGCACCTGATTTTATACCTTTTTTGCCATTGTTAAGTGAATCGCCACAGTTGTAAAGTAAACCATGCAGTTGTTAAATGAATACAATTTGCCTCATTGATTTTGCTTGTTGAAAGTTGGCTGGGAAAGTTCGAAATATGATCACATTACCACAGGACACTTCAACCATTGTAAATACATGCCAATTGCCAAGCAAATGTTGATCTCGTGACCATCAGATACTTGCTGTAGATCACCTTTTTTTCAGTGCCACTGTAACTTTGAATAGTCATTAAATGTATAGTTGTAAATTGAGGACTACCTGTACTCAAGATTTCAGCATAAACATAATCCCATGTTTGGAATATCCAGGTATGTGTTTCTTTGAATCCCGGATATCTAAGCATTAGTATAAATATGTATGTAGTCAGTGAGCTAAATATACCCTTTGCTACCTTCCTTTTTTATTTTTATTTTATAAAACTACAGAATTACCTTTTAAGAAATACTTTTTAAAAAAAATTAAAAATGCAGAAAAAGAAAACAGACAAATAGAAAAAGACACCACCTTCTTCAATCCCAAGAAGTATAATCAACATTAACAACTTATCTTAAAATACAATCAATCACCTCTTCATCTCAGACTTCATCCCATTCTTTATAAGCCCATCTCTAAAATCTCATATCTCCATATTAATCAGCAAAAGTTCAGTAAGTATTATCAGAAATAACAATGTAAGTATTACAGAATTTATTTACTAAACACATTTTGAATCCTTTTAAAAATTTATATCTCCATTTCTATTTAAACAAATTCCTCATATTTCCTGTCTTCAAATTGCCAGTCTAATCCCAGTGAGAAAAACAATGAAACATCACTAGCAAGCCATTATTTTAATCTTGATCAAATAATCAGATTTTATAAAAAATGGATCCAGGAAATTACAGACCTATCAGCCTGACCTCAATACCTGGGAAGATTCTGGAAAAGATAATCAAACAACGAATCAGCGAACACCTACAGGCAAACCAAGTCATTACTAAAAGCCAACACGGGTTTGTCAAAAACAAATCATGTCAGACAAACCTTATTGCATTCTTTGACCAAGTGACAAAATTAGTGGACCAGAGGAATGCTGTGGATATAATTTACTTGGACTTCAGTAAGGCATTTGATAAAGTAGATCACAACCTACTACTTGATAAGATAGAAAAATGCGGGTTAGACAGCATCACCACCAGATGGATCCGTAGCTGGCTGACCGGCCATACTCAGCGTGTGGTCCTCAATGGAACCACATCTGCATGGAGGGAAGTGTGTAGTGGGGTGCCCCAGGGCTCTATTCTGGGCCCAGTGCTCTTCAACATCTTCATCAATGATTTGGACGAGGGGATAGATGGGGAACTCATCAAATTTGCAGACGACACCAAGCTGGCAGGAATAGCCAACACTCCAGAAGACAGGCTGGGCACTATCTAACAAAATGAAATTCAATGGTGAAAAAAGTAAGGTTCTACATTTAGGCAAGAAAAACCAAATGTATAGGTATTGTTCTGTTCGCACAGCAGACATTTGAGACAAGGCAGTTCATACAAAAGATGTCTTTTTATTTGGTACATTCACTGAACAGAAGCAAGTGAACAATGGCAACAAGCCCTTTTATACTCCCCGTGCAAGGGGATGCTCAACCAATGATTGCAGGCTATTCTCCCGCCTCGCGCATGCGTGCGAGGCGGGGGACAGCCTGTCTGGGTCCCGGGCAGACACGTTGTCTGCCCGGGTCTCTGCAACCGTTCTTGTCTCTGCAGAGTTCCTGAGCCTTGCTGAATGACTCAGCAAGGCCCAGGACACAACACCCCTCCCCCCTTGGCTTAGACAACACTGTCCCTGTCGTTTGACAGCACTAGGCCAAAGTCAGCCCAGCAACAGCCAGGTGGTCCCCCCTACTCCTTGCAACCTCTTTCCTTTAGGGTTCCGTGTAATCCACGTTCTTTCACTCTTTGACAACATGGGCCTCGCAGGACCTCACATATTCTTGCAAATACTTAGGCGGACCCTTAACCCGCTCAGATCTTCGTGGATCAATATGAGGGACGGGTGGGATGATATTTGGGGGAAGTGTGCCTGGAGTGCCTGCTCCCGGCTTGCGCAAAACAAACCAGGACTTTGTCGCCCAGAAGACTCAGGGGTTCCCCCTGACTGCTGACTGGCCAGATCCGCTAGACCCAAACCAGAGTTCCTTGGAGGGGTCGAGTTCCCCGAGTCCCTTGGTGGGGTGGAGTTCCCCAAAAACCCTTGGAACTCCCCTTGGGAGCAATGTCCCTCAAGCCCAAGGCCAGCAGCAGGAGTGCCCTGAGTAGCCGATTTACGGCCATTTGCCCTAACCCAGGGACCTCTGCCAGAGTCAGGAGCCGCCTCCATGGCAAAACCCCCTGCGTCTATGCCAGAGTCAGGATCCACCTCCATGACAAGACCCTCATCTGGAGCATTTGGAGACCCCCCCGCTTGGAGAGACTGTGATCCACAATCGTAATTGGGGTCCCCCTCCCCCCTGAGAGTGGAGTCAGGGGAGGAAACATGGCCAGGAAGCCGCCAACGCAGTTGGTCGATGTGGCGTCGCAGCACATGACCATCCTCTAAGACCACTTCGTATGACAGTGGCCCAGAGACCTTACAGATTACAGCAGGTACCCAGAGATACCCATGCCCATAGTTCCTGGTCCAAACCGGGTCACCCACTTGAAGTCTCCTAGGTGCCCACGGCTGCGACATCTGTGAAGCCACCAGGTCTGGGTGAAGCCTGTCCAGCTTCGTAATAAGTCTGTGACCCCAGTGGAGTTCAGCTGGGCTCTTTCCAGTAGCTGTGCATGGTGTGGTGCGGTGTGTAAGGAGAAAATCAGCTAACCTGTGATGCCAGGGTCCTTGAGTGATTCTCTTTAATGCATCCTTTGTAGTGCGCACCATGCGTTCAGCCTGACCGTTGGTGGCAGGGTGAAAAGGAGCAGACGTGGCATGCCGGATCATGTTGGCTTGGAGAAATGCCTGAAACTCAGAAGAGGTAAATTGTGGACCATTGTCTGATACTAAAACATCAGGAAGGCCATGGGAAGCAAAGATTCCTCTGAGCACCTGGATGGTCCTGGCAATAGTAGTGGAGGACACAGGAACGACCTCTAGCCACTTGGAATGGCTATCCACAAGGAGGAGGAAGAATTGCCCCTGAAAGGGCCCAGCATAGTCTATATGGACGCGAGATCATGGAGTGAGTGTCTCCTCCCACCTATGTACAGGGGCCTGGGGCATTTCTGGCCGTGATTGCTGGCACACCTGGCACCCATGAACCTGGGCCTCGACGTCTTTATCGAGGCCAGGCCACCAAAGATGGCTGCGCGCAAGCGCCTTCATTCTCACTATTCCCGGATGTCCCTCATGAAGAGAGAGCAAGACTCTAGTCCTCAATGAGACCGGGATGACTACTCTGTTGCCCCACAGGATACACCCCTTGAATGTGGACAATTCATGCTTCCTACGGCAGAAGCTTTGGAAGTCTGTACCAGGACACGTGTCAGGCTATCCTGACAACACACATGTCAGCACGTGTGCAAGCGTGTGATCAGTGGTAGTTTCAGCAGCCACATCCCTAGCATTGAGGGGAGATTCAGGTAAGTCCTGAATAGACAGAATGTGTACAGCAGGAGCAGGGTCTGCCTCTATTTGTTTAAGAAGTAACCTGCTTAGGCCATCAGCATGGCCCATCTCAGTACCTGGTTTGTGAACCAGGGTGTAATCATAAGCTGCTAAGAAAATAGACCATCTCAGCATTCTAGGAGATATAATCTGAGGAGTTTGTTTATTGGTTGTAAACAACCCCAGCAAAGGCTTGTGGTCAGTATAGACCGTGAAATGGCGTCCATACAAGAAATCATGAAATTTCTTGATGCCTGAGATTATTGCCAAGGCTTCCCTGTCAATCTGCGCATAATTACGCTCTGCAAATGAGAGGGTCCTAGAATAGTAGGCCACAGGGACCTGAGTTCCATCTTCGTTGAGATGACTTAACATTGCTCCTACCCCATAAGGGGAAGCATCACATGCGATGCACACAGGCAAATGCTCATTGAAGTGAGCCAGTACAGCATTGGAGGATAGCAAAGCCTTGACTTCTTTAAAAGCCTTTTCATGGACCTTTGTCCATGCCCATGGAGCCTGCTTGTCTAAGAGCTGGTGTAGCGGCTCAGCCACAGCAGCCTTGTGGGGGAGAAATGAATGGTAAAAATTAAGGAGGCCCAGCAAAGCCTGAAGTTCTATCTTTGATTGGGGACTAGGGGCCAGTTGGATGGCCTGGAATTTGGACTCTGCGGGGTGGATGCCTTCTACATCAATACGAAACACTAGAAATTCGGTGGATGTTACACCTATTTTGCATTTGTCTTGCTGTAGCTTCAGCCCAGCTTGGTGGAAACGCAGCAAGACAGCCCTCAGCCTTTCAGCCAAGTTTCCTGATGACTCTCCTGCAATGAGGACATCATCAAAATAGGGGCAGACCCCCAAAATACCCCTGAGCGTTCGCTCCATCACCCCTTGAAAGATGCCAGGGGCTACATTGACCCCAAAATGCAGCCTCTTTACTTTGAAATCCCCTCTGTGCGTGACTATAGTTTGTGCCTCAGCTGTTGCCTCATCAACAGGTAACTGTTGATAGGCCTGAGCTAAGTCAAGCTTGGCAAAAAGCTTTCCTCCTTTCAGTGAGGCCAGAATGTGGCTCACCACGGACACAGGATATGCATGTTGCTGCAAGGCTTTATTTAAAGTGCATTTATAGTCCGCACATATTCGGACTTCACCATTGGATTTCAGTGGCGTTACTATGGGGGTTTCCCATGGACTAGAGTCCACAGGTTCCAGAATGCCTTGTTGGAGCAATTTGTCCAACTCAGCATCAATTTTGCTCTTTAGGGCAAAGGGCACCCTCCTTGGCTTGACCCTGATGGGTGCAATGTTTGGATCCAATTTTAATGTAATGGGAGGCCCCTTGTATGAGCCAGGTTCTGGGTTGAATACATCAGCAAACTCCTTACAGACTCCTGTAGGGCTGGCTGTTTGCAGATGATTCAGACCAATCACCTGGATCCCAAATGCCTCGAACCAATCGAGTCCTATAAGATTCGTTCGATCACCCCCAACAACCACTACATCCAATAACCCGTTGAAGCCCTTACGCTGCACTCTGAGCATGGCCTCCCCCTTCACACTTACTCGCGAGTTCTGAAAATCCGTGAGAATGAGATTGGAGAGCCTGAGTTTCACTCGTGAGCCACTCCTGGAGAAAACCTTGTTAAAGGTGTCCACAGAAATAATGGAAAGAACGGACCCTGTGTCCAGCTCCATAGCCAGGGGAACTCCCTGCAACTGTACATCTATGCGCAACTTTTTCTTAAGGGGCCTGTGAGTCCCTGTCTTAAACACCCCCCTACGGGACGTGCAAAAACCCACCCTGTTTTGGCTGGGGACCTTGGTACCTTTCAGAGGCAATTCAGGGGGCCTGTTCTTTTGACGACCCATGCAGGCTGATGCTATGTGGCCTTGCCTGCCACATGCTCGGCAGACAGCAGAACGGAAATGGCAGTTGGCCCTCCTGTGGCGACCCCCACAGCTGAAACAGCAAATGGATGCAGGCGGCAGCCCTCTGCATTCCGGCCGTCTTCTCTCCGCCGACGGTTGAAGTCTGTCCACCTCTTCTTCCTCGGAGTCTTCTCCAGAGGCCTCACGCGTGGCTTCTTGGTGGACAGGGATGGCCGCTGGATGAATCTTCATGGACCGCAAGGCCTTCACCGCGCCGCTGGCTGCTTCCTCTGCTGCAATTTCTCTTAAGGCATCTTGGAACGTGACATCAACCTTCGCAAACAGCTTCTGCTGCACCTCGCGGCTTCGCAACCCGCACACAAGTCTATCTCGGAGCCTTTCCTCCAAATCTTGAAACGCACATGGTCGTGCAGCCTGCCTCAAGGCCACGACGAAATCCGCAGCTGATTCTCTGGGCCGCTGGTCCCGCTGCTCGAACTGGTGCCTCCAAGCTATTACTGATAGCTTGGGCTCAAAATGCTCACGCAGCATTTTCTTGAGATTGGCATACGCGATCGATTCCAACGGTGCTGGGGTGACAAGATTCTCGGCAATTTCAAAAGTCTCTTGCCCACAGACACACAACAAGGTAGCCGCTTTCAGGCCATCTTCATGGATTCTATTTACCCGGAAATAGTTTTCAACGTAAGCTGCATACGAGCTCCAGCATTCTGGGTGTGAAGTGTCAAATTCGCAGAGACGACCCAGCTTGGACATCTTCTTGACCGACGGCTTCGTCCACGTCTCTCACCACAAGGAAGGAGAAGGGGTCCAATGAAGCCAAGCCCACCTCCAGCATATGCATACTGGCAGGCGGTTGCTCCTCCTGGACGCCGCACTTCTCTTCTCATTCAGGCCTTAGGAGAGTAGGCCTATTTTACTTCTTCAGGCTTCCAAACAGCGAATCCCACCTTCGTCGCCAATGTTCTGTTCGCACAGCAGACATTTTAGACGAGGCAGTTCATACAAAAAATGTCTTTTTATTTGGTACATTCACTGAACAGAAGCAAGTGAACAATGGCAACAAGCCCTTTTATACTCCCCGTGCAAGGGGATGCTCAACCAATGATTGCAGGCTATTCTCCCGCCTCGCGCATGCGCGCGAGGCTGGAGACAGCCTGTCTGGGTCCCGGGCAGACACGTCGTCTGCCCGGGTCTCTGCAACTGTTCTTGTCTCTGCAGAGTTCCTGACCCTTGCTGAATGACTCAGCAAGGCCCAGGACACAACAGGTATAGTATAGGGGGTACCTTGCTCAATAGTAGTAACTGTGAGAGGGATCTCAGAATCCTAGTGGACAATCATTTAAATATGAGCCAGCAGTGTGCTGCAGCTGCCAAAAAAGCCAACACAGTGCTAGGCTGCATTAACAGAGGGATAGAATCAAGATCACGCGAAGTATTAATACCACTCTACAATGCCTTGGTAAGGCCACACTTGGAATACTGCATCCAGTTTTGGTCACCATGATGTAAAAAAGATGTTGAGACTCTAGAAAGAGTACAGAGAAGAGCAACAAAGATGATTAGGGGACTGGAAGTTAAAACATATAAGGAAAGGTTGATGGAATTGGGTATGTCTAGTTTAATGAAGAGAAGGATGAGGGGGGACATGATAGCAGTGTCCCAATATCTCAGGGGCTGCCACAAAGAAGAGGGAGTCAAGCTATTTTCCAAAGTGCCTGAAGGCAGGACAAGAAGCAACGGATGGAAACTAATCAAGCAGAGAAGCAACCTAGAAGTAAGGGGAAACTTTCTGACAGTTAGAACAATTAACCAGTGGAACAACCTGCCTCCAGAAGCGGTGAATGCTCCAACACTGGAAGTTTTTAAGAAGCAACTAGACAGCCATTTGTCCGAAATGGTATAGGGTTACCTGCCTGAGCAGGGGGTTGGACTTGATGACCTCCAAGGTCCCTTCCAACTTTATTATTATTATTATATTCTTTCTTATTTCTCCAACAGTCTTTAAATTCCTTAAGAAAAGTTCTAACATTTGCTTTCTCATACTCTCTTTATATCTTTTATCAAAATTCTTGTCACCTTTGTCAGACCTCTTTTGTAACTCCATTATAGCAATTGTAGCAAATTCCAGTATAGCATTTCTAGCAAATTCCTTATTTAAATCCAATAAAAAAAATCATCCACATTGCTCTTTATAATTTGTATGTTATTTTTTTATTTTTAAATCCACTTGTATAGGAGAATCAGTGAAAGGAATTAAACGAGGCATCAGTTTAGAGTCCTTACATAGTCATAAAACAATTAAGCCAATTCACACACACACACACCTGCCTCTGACCTTTTCTAACCTTATCCAGGTTAGTTGAGAAGATCCCTGTGCATAACATCATTTATCAAATTATCAGTTTGAGTTTGTTCCTCTTCAATAACACCTTCTAATGCCAGTACAGAGTTAAATAACTCAAAGACTTCCTGCATCCATTTAGTAAATATTTCTTTTTAAGTTAAGCATCTGCTGCCTTCTAATGTCCAACCTTCAAAGTCATCTTATTAGTTTCCAAGTATAAACAAGAGAATTTTCAGAAGGCAAAGGATAATTTCCATTAAGTTCAGAGTCTTAAATCAAATCCACATGAGCTCTTAATTTATTTAAAACTTTCTAAAGCCAACAGTAATCATCTGAAATCATTCCTTTGCTGTATATTCCAAAAATAAAATTCTTACAAAATTTTAAACTTTTATTTTCCTTTCTTAATAGATTAAAGAATTCACCTAGAAAATGCAACTAGAGTTGCAGTTCTGTTCTGAAGTATTTCAATCTTTAACAAGAAGGGTTTTTTTTGTTTTTGTTTTTAAAGTAAACTCCAAAATGATTTTAAAAAATGAGGTGTGATCAAATTTTCAGACTATAAAAGGCTTAATTAACAATTCTGAACTCAGGATAATCCTGTGGCTCCCAGCTGTTTGCAAGAGAAGAGACTGCAAATACATCAGTTTCTGCCATCTATTCACAAAAACACCACAGCTGTCCAGAGTACATATGGATAATTTAAGATTTTTTGTTTTGCTGCAGAGGAAATTTTCAGCAGCCCAGATCCATCAGTGTGTCTTTCAGCTGTAATGTCTCATGTGACAACAGTTCGTCATTCCTCAGCAGATGTAGCTCCTTCCTTCCTTCCTTCCTTCCTTCCTTCCTTCCTTCCTTCCTTCCTTCCTTCCTTCCTTCCTTCCTTCCTTCCTTCCTTCCTTCCTTCCTTCCTTCCAAGCTAATCACCTATACTGTTCCAGACAGACAGATATATATAACTGGTTTCTATATAGATGTCTATTGTAGGAAAATAAAGATCATCAGATAACTGAGTTCACATTCATGTCCATACTGTTTTCCTGATAGCAGGAGCAAAATGGGTTGTAATTGACTTCTTATGTTTCTTAATTTCAAATTTAATCTAAAGCCCTCTGAAATATTAATCAAGAACATTCGTTATTTATCTATCTTTTATATCAACTGCCTGCTGCATATATATATAAAACAATGCAGCTACTTATGACCTAGCTTTTCATATCATGGTATTCCCATAATTCAATTTTACCTGGGGCTTGTTAAATAAAAGTGTCTGAATTTTGAAGTAATGCTAAACCATAAAGTATTATTTTTAAACAACAGTGATTAGATTCTCATATTTCAGCAAGCTGTGTTGAAATAACTATTTTAATTTGACATGAGTTATGAATCTAACCAATTGGTATAGGGTCACCAAAAAATAGAGTCACCAAAAAAACAGAGTCACCAAAAAAAAAAAAAAAGAACTCATTGATTTCTTATAGGGAGATCAAGGGATATCATAGTTTAACAATTCAAATATTGTAACTCTTAAAAGACCTCATCAGGAAAGAGAGAAGACCACACAAGTTGTTCCTTGCTCAAGGAATGTATAGAGGGCAGTCTAAATTAAAATAAGAGGTGTGAGAATAAGACTCCAGAGAACACATCAGTAACATATCAGGCTTTCCCTTGTCTAATTTGCTTAAGATAAAAATCAATTTGGAGAATATTCATACAATGGCTCTGCTGTCATAAATCATTTTTATGCAACCAATACTAATATTCTGACACATGTGAAAAACAGTGTTGAAGTAATTAATGAAAAAAATACTACCTATATTCAATGGTTTCAGCCTGTCCCACACATGCCAGCAGAGTGGGACAAAACAATGTCATCTGATGAGACCTAAGAAGTGTGCCTTCTCTGTGATGTCATCTCCTTGAGGAATGATCTCTTCCCCCCCCCCCAGGATTCACCTTGTCTGACCCTGTTAAGCTCTAGGAAGCCCTTGAAGTGTTAGCTTTTCATCAGGCACTATTGCCAGAATATTCATCCCATGAAATGTGTCCAAACTGTGTGTTATATATTTTGTCCTTGACTGAGAAAAAAAATGATTAGAATAGTATTTTTGCAGTACAAAAATAATGATAATATAGGAGTTTCAGAATAAGAAACATAAAATATATTTTCTTAGTTGTCTTTTTGCATTATTTAACCAATAAATCAGAGACAAATGCAAGAAATTTAAAACTACTCTTGTAAATCAAAAACAAGGACTTTATTTCACTAGGCATTTTTCTTCTAACAAGGACTCTGCAGGAGGTCCAGGATTGCTGCTCTTTATATATTTATGTATTTTGAATGTTATACAAATGTAAACATTGTATTTGAAGACAAAGAACAATATTCTATTACAAAAATGCTCCTACATTTTGGGCATTTTGGTGTCTTTCTTAAGATTTTTTTTTTTTTAAAGTGTTGAAGTGCTTATTAAACATTACTCAGTGATATGCAAGAACTTTGTGGCCTATTTTTAAGAAAAGTAGATATCACAATGTACCAGGATATTTAAAAAGCGTGTTTCAGTTTCCAAGGTTTACAAAAACAGTTTCTAAGGTATAGAATGCAAATTAAGTGACAAGAATTTTAAGTTTCCATATTAGGACAAATAAGAGTTTAACCATTGGCACAGTTCACTATTCAATACTCATGATCCTTTGAAGAAACTTAGTTCTATTTCAATGAAATAAGACTATATTTTTTATTATAGAAAATATAAACAAGTTAATTTCTTAAGCTTCTTTCTACATTTGTATGTCAACTCCAGTTAGTTGATTGTAACATAATTCTTCTTTCTTCCAGTCCTGTATTTTACACAGAAACTCCTCAAGTATCTGCTTAAAATTTGCTCCATGTTCATCATAAAGAGATACATTTTTTCTATACATTTTATTATATTCTGCCTCAAAAAGTAATGGGTACTTTAAAGGTCTCTATATCCAGTTTATCTAAAAGAAATACTGTATAATATAGTAAATGAAAAGGAAAATTATATGGAAAGAAAAGTTATAAATATATTCAAGAACTGGTGGTGTTATGACAGAGAGAGGGAGGGCGAGAGAGGGAGGGCGAGAGAGGAGAGAGAGAGGAGAGAGAGAGAGAGAGAGAGAGAGAGAGAGAGAGAGAGAGAGAGAGAGAGAGAGAGAATGTGTCTATGTGTATGTCTGCAGATTTAGGCATGCTCCTTTACCTCTGGCCACTAAATAGTCTCCCCAAATTTTTCACTGAGAAATTGTAACTTTGTTACAAAGTTGCTTTCATATTCAGCAGTTCCTCATTTCCTATTTTTGAAAAAAAAACAAGCTTTTCAAGAAAGTAGAGAAGAAGGGATCAGGCTTCAACAATTTTGTTTGGTGAAGAATAGTGAGCATTTCTGCATGGTTTGATGTCCTACTCTAAAATAAGATTGCTGGAGATCTTTAGCATTAGATACAGCAGGATTGCTTTACTTCACTAGATTGCTTTGAAAATAAGGAGGGATATTAAATTGGGCTTTTGATCCTTATCTGTGCAGGTAATAGGGAATGAGAGATAGCCGGAAGAACTGCTATCAAAATATCAATCAGTCAAGGGCTGTGTCAGTGGCAGAAGTGTAACCTCAGAAAACATCTCAGACAAGAGGCTCCTTAGTCATTTTTTAAGAAAAGATAATTTCAAAAAGAAGAAAAAAAGGAGAGAAATCCCATCTCCTTAAGAAAGTAACTTCCTACGCTCATTATGACAAGTATAAACAATTGCATAATATCTTTACCCCCTTTTAATTAACATATAAAATTCTTCATCCCATAACTCATCGTTTAAGCCATAGGCAAATCCAATAAATAGCATTTTCTCTAATCTGGTTATCAGCAAAACCTCCAAACGGAATTCTAAAATAATAATATTAATTAACATATATAAAACTCAACATTCCACATCTCAACTCTTAGCTATAAGCAAAACCCCATTTAAAAGACATAAAATGGTCCTTATATTCTAGTTAAAGTTTAACATAACAAAGAAGCACCATTTGCCCTTTAAAAAAGACAAGTACACAAATATCACTTATTTCAAGAGTAACTGTAAGGAAAAAAGGCTCAAATACCACGTTAACAAATACACTACATATTTTTCCATTCCAAATGTGAACAATTAAAAAAAACCCATCCAAACAGCAACATATCCTTTTCAGCTAAATATTCTATATCCCAACTCTTAACTATAAACAAATCACATTCAGCAAATATAAAGAAATCCCAGGATCTTAGCATAAACAAAAAACTAAAATTTAACATAACAAAGAGGGATAATTTAAAAAGAACAAGTTCACAAAACTTTTGTATAGTAGTTTAAATAAAAAGACTGATCAATACCAAGCCAATTTAAAAGTTTAGGATCACATTAAGATATATTAGGGGAAACTGTAAGGGGAAAAGCTTAAATAACATATTAAATTTAAGCAAATTCAATAAACAACATTTTTTTTCAAATCCAGATATCAGCAAATCTAAAAAAACCACCCAAAATATTAACGTCCCATTTTAACCCTGGCTAAATAAACTGATTATGTGTTTCTTCTTTTTACATACAACAATCTTGCTCTTTAATGTATTCAAATGGTTATTGATCCAGTTCTAGTAAATTTCTTCAATTCTTTAAACAGCTTTTTTTTGTAAGTCTAGCAAAAAGAAACTGTTCCAATTACTCTCTGGTATTGTTAATCCTTACAGGGAGATATAAAGAAACCACTTTCCAGAGTCAAGTGCTTTTATGTCTCTCTTAAGTCTGGGTCAATCCAACTGGACATGGTTTAAAATCTCTATTGTTAAGAAAGCAATGCATTTTGCTCATTTTATTTTTGCAGGTAAAGAGCGAAAAGGTGGTGGGGCTGGCCTTCTTCTCCTTGTCCTAGTCCCTTTTAAAATGATTCTCCTCTCCTACTTCATCTGAGCCATTTGCTTTTATTTTTTGCACTACCATCTATTTATGTTCCTTTTAATACTTGACAATTCTCTATTATCATTTTTAACATTTCTCTATTACCATATTCTGAGCAAATTTAAGATGATACGCAACATGCATATGTAAAACCTGATGCCATCAGCCAAATATCTGAAGGTATAAGGTAGATTTTCAGACTATTAGTGATAGGAGCAGTTGGCTTCAAATAAACTCACTAAGATGTAATGGAATATTTTAAAATTTTGAGGGAAGCATAACAACACTGAACTGTTATAACTAGTCAAACAATTAGTATTGCTAGGTTTCTTTCAAAAATGTAACATTTCTTGCAGCATCAGTGTAAATTTGCTGTTTCCATGAAGCCGGAGTTCCAAACCTGTGTCTTGTACAGTACAACACATGGCTTGTAAATGTAGGCTACCATGAAAAAATGACTGAGATACTAAAGGCCACTGAGAACTGAAAAATATTTTTGAACACTTGGCCTAAAGCTTAATTTTCATCACTATTTTTACATTTCCTCTAGCTATTTTTAAAATATCTGATTCCAAATGGAAACCACATATTTCTATTTTTTATATTTGGGGCAATTTAGGAATGCTTTTTAAGGAATTGATAATTTATACAGTGCCTAAACTTTAGACTTAGTCTTTATGACTTATTATACCTATTTTATTATATCAAGATTGAATCACAGAATTTTAAGGATGACATAAATATCCTCATATTTTAAACAACAGAATAAATGAGAGCAATTTAAATTCAAAAATGTTTTAGTTTCTGCTGGAACTGATATTAATAATAGTAATAATCTGAATGTGAGAATAGTCTGGGTGTGACATCAATAGATTAACAGAAAAATGACAGTATTTTTGATGATATATTAGAAACACAGGATGTTATATTACTTGATTTTTTTTAAAAGAAATTATTGTCCTGCATCAATCTAACCTTTTCTCTAAATTTCTTTAAAATTTATGACAGGAGGTTGTGAAATGAGGTTTTGAAATATAAAAGAAAGAAAGTGTTTGTGTCCCAAAGAAAGCATTTAGCATTGTATCAAATGTCATAGCATGTGCTTTCTCATGCCTTTTTTTCCTTTACTTCCCACTATTTGGTTGGAGTATTTCTTTTTGTCATTTCAACTATAGAAGAATCCATCTGCAACAGAAGCAAAAGTTGAGTGACATCAGAATTAGACCAAAGAAAAATACAGTGAGTTTTTATTAGAAATGGAAATATAAGTCTGCTTCTAGTCCAAGTCAATTCTCAAGATGCATAAGATATGCATTATTTCTACATTGGTTAAAAAAACTGGTCATAAATTCACATTTATTTTAAAAACTTTTCCTAATATAAGTGATGTAAAAGTAATCGTTGACTTTTCCAGGTTCATGAAAAAAATTATAAAAGAAAATAAGCCTAACTGTAGATTAAATATAAATTGGGGTGGATTCATTTGCTCTTTTTGTAGTAATTCTGCATTAGAATAAATATTTATTTTAATTGATATTTATCTACATTTATATGCCCTGTAGATATAAAAGATTATACATTTCTTAATTTATTTGACCAGCTCTTTAAAAAAGCATTTATAGATAGACTGTGCAGTTATACTGACAAGCTTGCTAGAAAAAATACCTTAAGGAAAAGGGACTTGATTCCATTATGAATATGAAACAAATGTGTTAATCAGTTTAATTAAAATACAGAGAGATAGTTTTCTATATTTGAAAAATAATTTTTAATTTCTTGACTCAGGTATATAACAGCAATTTCCCACAGTGCATAAACTTTTTCTCTCCTGTGCTGCTTGCAGCTGTTCTTCAAACCAACTGTAAACAATAACAGCTCAGATTGCAGTGGGGTTAATCAACAAAACCCAGATGATGCTCAGTCTGGATTTTAACCACAGAAGGACCTAGTTAGCCTAATTCCCATATTTATGTATGGCATATCTGAGAAACCTAGTCAGTATATTTATCTTTCATTTTCAAAATCTTTAGAAAGGTGTGTTCAGCTTCCACCAATTTGCTGGTTAGATCCAGGGCATCAAAGATTTTGTGAAAGAAAACCTTCCTTCATTTTAATGAAAACAGGAAGATGCCGTAATAACACTGTGCCTGATAAATATCCTTGAGGAACTGGAACAAATGTGATTGTATGTTATGATTTAGTTATATATCCTAGATCACTATTTAATATGCCCATATAAAGTAAAATCTCCTTAAAAACTGTAAATCATAGGCCTGAACAATTTGAAGAGAATTAATAATGTCTTTCAATATTTCTGTCAAAGATTAGCTGCCAATCTTTTGCCTGAAGTACATTATGTCATATGAATGTAATGCATCTGTACTCTTTTACAGAGGATTCCAACAGTTTTGTTAGTTCCAAGAATATACACCTCAGAGGAGCTCTGGTGGCACAATGGTTAAAGTGCAAGATTGCAGGCAAATTCTGCCCACAGCCTGGATCCTGACGGGGCTCAGGATTGACTCAGCCTTCCAAGGTTAGTAAACTGCCCCGAGAGTGCTATAAAGCACTATGGGACAATATATAAGCCTAAATGCTATTGCTATTTTGAATCACAATATAATTTCCGCAAGCCAAGGATCCAGAAATAAATTGTATCATAGTATTCTTTTCTAGCATCTATAAAATGCAAGTGTCAGGACTTTTCCTTCTTCCAATCCCTTTAGCAAATAATTATCCAAAAAACCCAAACAAACCCATTAGAGATGTTTTATATTTAAAAGTCTTTATCTTCCTGGGCTCTAAGATCACCACAGATGGAGACTGCAGCCAAGAAATTAAAAGACGCTTGCTCCTGGGGAGGAAAGCTATGGCAAATTTAGACAGCATACTAAAAAGCAGAGACATCACCCTGCCAACAAAAGTACGTATAGTCAAGGCCATGGTTTTCCAGTTGCAATGTATGGCTGTGAAAGTTGGACCATAAGAAAGGCTGAACGCAAAAGAATTGAGGCCTTTGAACTATGGTGCTGGAGAAGACTCCTGCGAGTCCCTTGGACTGCAAGGCGATCAAACCGGTCAGTCCTAGAGGAGATCAACCCTGACTGCTCCTTAGAAGGCCAGATCCTGAAGTTGAAACTCAAGTACTTTGGCCACCTAATGAGAAGGAAGGACTCACTGGAGAAGAGCCTAATGCTGGGAAAGATTGAGGGCAGTAGAAGAAGGGGACGACAGAGAATGAGGTGGCTGGATGGAGTCACTGAAGCAGTAGGCATGAGCTTAAATGGACTCCAGAAGATGGTAGAGGACAGGAAGGCCTGGAGGAACGTTGTCCATGGGGTCGCGATGGGTCGGACACGACTTCGCAACTAACAACAACAACAACAACATATTTAAAAGATAAAGCATTGTACCACACAAGAATTCCAGGAACTGCTTTATTTTCAAAGGGACTGGTAATATACATTCCAGCAAAATCTTTTTAGTGCTCTAGAAAAGGAATGGAAGCTTAGTGTGTCTGTGAATGTGGGAGAGGGGGGGAGCAGGAGGAAAACAAACTGCATCTGCTCGTAATTTTAATCATTGCCAATCTCCTTATCAGTGTGGGAAATAGTTTTCATACCAAGTAAGTTGGAAGTACTGAAAAGTTTTCCTTACATAATTTTGCCAAATATTTGAACAGTTCTGCCTTTTTTTTTTTTATAACAAGTTTTATTAGTATTTTTTGGTTTTACAACAGAGTGCTTTGAGAATCCACATGGAGATAGGGTGGTCAATCATCCAAAGAAAACAATATAATCAAACATAAATAATTCAATAATTCCTTAAAGGTTCTTCTCTATTTCCCTCAAACTATAACCTAGTATTAATACATTTCTAAATAAAATTCAATCATTGTAAAAAAAAATATCAATAGTAATTTACTTATATCAATCAAAATCCTGTTTTTAAGTTTAACTATTTTAAAGTTACCATTTTCCACTTTAGCCTAAAATGAACACATAAGTTACATTTCGGGTCTCCCAATTTCCCATAAAACAATAATTATTTCTAAAATATACATATTATATAACTATTATATTTTAATACTTCTCAACTATATTCTATTTCCTGTACTCTATCAAATATATATTTTATAAATCAATCCATATCCCTAAAGATTCCTCAGCTGCTTTAACATAATCAAATTAATACATTTCTAATTAGCATTTAATCATTGTAAAAAAAATATCAGTAATATTTCACCAATATCAATCCAACTCATTTTTGAATTTAAAATTTCCAATTTTCCATATTACCATTCCTGACCATAATCAAATCAATAATTTTCATCTCAATAGTATTATCTCAAACCAAAATCCTAAACCTTTAACATCTCGATAGTATTAGCTCAGTCAAAGTCTCTAAAAGCCTTTTTAACCGATCAGATAAGATTTTAACTCTCATTTTTGAACCTAATTCTAGCTTTCTTTTTGTGCCAAGCAGGTTTCCACAAACGAGTCTCTAACTCCTCAAATCTTAATGTTTGGCTGTACATATATCTCCACAATTGAGTCTGATCATAGTCCTCTTCTCTTTCTTCCAGTGTAGTCTGCACTATGTAGTCAGTCTTAATCAATATGGTAGTTATTCGTTGTTTGTCCATATTGTCAGTATTTTCAATGCCTTGTATTTGAAAAATTCCTGTTGCTTTTGGGATTATAAGTGTTTTAGTTAGAATCTGCCTTTGGTCATCAAAGTTCTCCATAATTTGCATATGAGATGTAATATCTTCCTCTGTCTTAATTGGTTCCTCTTCAATAGATTGTGGATATATTTCCTCCATCTCATTAAATTGTGAATATAGTTGCATATCAGCCTCTTTAGTGTTGATCTGTTCTTCCTCTGTTGTTCCTTTCATGTCCATTCTGAATTGTTCTTTCAGTTCCAAATTTTTTTCTAGTAAAAGTCCATAGTCAAGCTTTGGGTGGGATTCCATTTCAATAATAGAATAGCCTTGGTCTATAACTTGATCAGTCAAAGTTTGAGATTCAATTTTTAACTCTGAAACATCATCTTTCATGTCCATTCTGAACTGTTCTTTCAGTTCCAAAAATTTTTCTAGTCAAAGTCCATAGTCAAACTGTGGGTAGGATTCCATTTCAATAATAAAATCCAAATCAGTATTGTGAGTGTCCAATTTGTAATCCAAAATTACAAGTAATATAAAGATATGCCTTAAAAGTCAATTATTATATTGTAATCCAAAAGAGAGAGAAAATCCATTTTTCTAGAAAATATATTTTATATTGTAAAGTCAAAATGAACTACTAGTAGACAGAAAAGGAAAAGAAGAGAAAAAAGGAGCCCTTGAGCTGGTTTCCATGCAGATAGAAATGTCTGGGTGTCACGCCAAGTTCAGGACAAAGTGAAAGTTAACAGCTTAAAATGGCTACTTTGTTGCTTCCATTCCACAAAAACCCAGCCAGACAGCCGGAATTTTTTTTTAAAATGAACAGCAATGTTCAGAAGGGGGGGAGGAAGAAAAACACTCCACCCCCCTCCCTAAAGGCTTCCACTTAAGCTAAAAACAAGCAGGCAAATAGAAGGAAGGTCCACCTTCACAATAAGATTTTTTTTTTCAGGATCCCCGAAATCCAACAGTTCAAATAGTCAGTAAAAATTAATGATTTTTTCTCAAAGCTCGTTTTCCCAAGTATCCAAACGCTGCTTTCTTAAAGTAGGGAAATAATTCTAGAAGCTTTTCACAGGAAAAATAGGGTATCAAGAGGGAAGGAAAGGTCTCACCCGGATCACCCATGGTGGTTCTTTTCGCTTAGATGTTGATGTGACTTTCGGCTGAAGCAGCTAAGTGATCGGCCATGTTAATGGCCGATCTTTTCCCCGTCGGCCCAAAGGAGATTCTCAGACTGCAGAGGGAGCTTCCGCTCCCTCTGCCATCAACGAGTGTCCTCGTCCACGGTGGTCGTCCCTCCAGGGCGACTTTCGACCCTGTCCAGGGTCTACTGGCGGGGGGAAACCGGCCGGCAAAGAGAACAAACTCTTTGCGCAACCGCCTGCACTGCAACCGGAACCGGAAGTCAACAGTTCTACCTTTTGATGGATGTAATAGATAAAAAGAAACAGGATATAACAAAGGGAGATAATCACACATTACTTCACACATAGGAAGGGATAACATCTTGCATATTGTTTGTAGAAATGAATGCTATTTTAAACAATCATTATTTTTCTTAATGGCCAACTAAAACAATTTAACATTTGGTAAGGATTCAATAGTTGGCAACATAATATGCCATTAAAACATTTTTAACCAAATAATGAATTCCACAAGCTCTTTTTTCAGTAATAATTACATAGATTTACAAGTTTTTCAATGAAATTCTTAGTGAAAGCGAATGTGGCTTATAGCCAAAGTTAAATCCATTTATATTACAAAGTGTACTTTAGGCTTTATAAGTGATCAGCAGAGTACAGACTGATCAAACTGGTAATTGGCCAAAACTGCTCAATTTGTAGCAATGGCATAAAAAGGAACTAATTCTAAACAGTTTCAGGCCACAGTTTTTATAGTAAATGTAGTTTCATTTATTTAAATCACACTGTAGCTTCCATCTTGACTTTTTTCCCCAATACTCTGCAAACACCCTAGCAATGTTCAAAATGGACTTGCCCATTGAAAGAGAAAGAGGACAAAATGCATATATCCCTTCTATAATCTTTTCTGTTTATGAAGCTTTGATCTGAAGATCTCAGAGCAAAAACATCAAACTATAAAAGAAGTTTCACTAAAGAAGCTTCACCACCATCGCATGACTTCCCTGGTACATGACATGAATTTTTATATCTAGTGCTCAAGTACGTATACAAATAAATGATAAAATAAACACATAAAACCTTTCCATAAAGAGCCCAATAAATGAAAGGAAAAAACAACTTTTTATAGTGTTAAAATTACATTTTTCTCATTCTTTAGAAAAAGTTTCATATTTCTTGCTGCTTCCTAATCTATTCAACTTGAACAGAATTTTCTGTTTCTTTAGAACTAAAAAAATATCTTTAAATAATTGTGACACTTCAGCCAAAAAAAGATTCAAGGAGCTTTTATTTACGTAATGCCTGTTACAAGCTACATAATTCACTCACTGGCATTACTATAATGCTATAGTATAGTAAAGTATACTCTAATAGTTGCACTTGTAGAAATTCAAAACAATATAGAAAAGTCTAGAGATACTGTTTCCTCAAGTATTCAGAAACTTAAAAGTTATTTCATAAAATCAATAAAAATGCAATTTGGAGAGAGCTAGAAGATCAATTTAATGTAATCTTCAGAAGGTCTCAGCAAAGTTTCAAACATACTTGAATGAATTAAAATTACTAAATTCAACTGAACTCAAAATATAAAATTGCTGCAAGATTTGCAAATAAGGGCATGTCGGCCTTACTTTATACTTACCTTGTATTGGTGGCTAAAAAAATTATTTAGCAATATTTTTCTCCTTTGTAATCCCTTGTAAAAACAACATAAATTCTTTTCTCTTTGTAGATATAGGTGGCTCTTGTGGAATATTCTTGCCACTAATTAATCCTGCAATTGTATTCCTCTGTTTCCAAGAGGGAAAATGCCAGAATGATACAGGTTTGTGAGAATGCAGCATACACTATATGGACATTGCCAATAGAAGAAAATTATGTATGAATGGCATGAAAAAGTAATATATTTGATGTCAATGCAATAATATCCTATATTAACAGTGTTGACATCTGAATTGATGCACAGATTAATGGTATATCAAACATGGGAGGGGTTGTTTATTCTATAGCAATAGTGTTTGGTGATCAATTGGCTTCGACACCAAGCTAAGACCCAGTTTTGGGGACAACACCTCTTTTTATTCTGCATTTGTTATATCTGTGATCAAATGGTGTTTGTTTAAGCTTTCATAAATGTTTTTCAGATTAGAATGTCCTCTTGGATTCAAACCAATCTGATACTGAAATATCCATGAGTCTGCAATATGTTTCAAAAATAAAAAGACATCTGCAATGGTGACTAAATTAAACTGGAAACATTTGCAGCTTCAGTATCTTTCCTATCTTATTTCTTGCTCTTTCTCCATATGGAAAGCATCCAGATGCCACACCAGCATGCTTATTTCCTCACAGGTGATAGAAAATCTGGGGTTACCAACTATTTGAACAAGCAAAGGAGAACACAGACAATTGGAAAGGAGGACACACCAACTGTTAATCTTGAAATCCACAACAAAAATTACAGTGAAAAGTGCCAAAGGTACTTAGGCCATTTTTATATGAAATGTATATAAAATTACTTTTTCCAGCATCAAAAAGACTGATTTTTCAATCACAGGAATGTGATTATGAGGTAAATGGTTCAGCATTTAACCATGTAAGGTCTTGTCTATTTCAGGGAACAAAAGGCACTTATTAATTAATTAAGGCCATTAATTAATTAATTCCACAGAAAAGATTCAGTGGAAGCTATTTTGGATCACAGACTCAAACCTGATACTAATGTCCACACTATCTGCTTTTAAGTTAGTTCAGTTAGGGTTTGTCTGATATAGTCGCTAATGTTAAAAATGCTTTTAGCTTGAAAATAAATCTTTATTCATTTAGTTGACAAATGAGGAAATAGTTTTCTTTGTTGTCAAGCCCTTTTAAGTGTGAAATAGTAATCATAAACCTCCCAATATCATAGCTGGGACAAAGTGCTGGAAAATCCTTAATCTTACCTGATACCTACAACAAACTAAATGGGAGATTTGAGGCAATTATTATAAATAAATGTTCTGGTTTCTCAATCAGAGAAGAATACACTTTTGTATTCAGGTTCTTGTTTTAACTGAAAACCTAATACAATTCAGTTGAGATCATATGAGAAACTTTTGTTCTCCACTCTGTGAATGATTATATCATTACTATATGCAATAATAACTGGTATTGACCTGGTCACTGTGACAGAATGGAATACAGCTGAGCTTTTATAAATGTATATAGGACAACACTAGGTCTAAGCTGTAGTTGTTCCTGGATAAAACTTAAGTCTCCAACTGTCATAAGATTCCTTGAAACTCCTGCATGCAGATACACACAAACATCTTAAATGTTTTGGCTGGTACTACTTGTTTCCAGGACTTCAACATTCTTTGCTTACAGACATGCAGACCATGTCTTCAGCATATCTCAAGAGAGATTTTATAAGCACTCTGTTGAATGACTCTTGTAGTGATTGTCAAATACAGGATATTATTCATTATGTCCTCCACTGCCCAATTTGCAAAGAGACCAGAGTCAAATTATTGATAGTAGAAGATTTCAAGGGATCAGACTATTGAACTATCTTCTTGCAAATGTGTTTCCAACTGCTAGCAGTCAAGTTGCTCTGCTGTTATTTAAACTCAGAAAAAAAATATTTAAATTCTTAGATGTACCTCTGGCTTTATTAACATCTAACAATTGTAATTACAGTTCTTCATTTTATGACCTTACTGTTCTACTGTTGCTTTATTATTTTATAGTATATTACTATGGTCTATGGTTGAAACTTACTTACTTACTTATTTCTTACTTATTTCCAATCCTGTTACATAAAAATAAACCATATTTAGTTTCTAGTTCATTAGTGGAAACATAACATACATGAGTTGAAGCATATATATGAGTGCTTAAATCACAACCTGTACTAACCAAGTATTGTTTCCCACTTTATCCCCATGTATACAAATCTGTTTTTTTCTGCCACTATAACATTCTGACAGGCATAAAATATAACTATGACCTTGAAAGACAATCGCCTCAATCACAATTTGACAGCTAGCAGAGATTTCTATAAAATACTGAAAATGAAAAAAAAACCCACTTCATTCATATCATCTTCTTGATTCTGCTAGTCACACAAACTGATAGCACAAAGTCAGAAATGTTTGCAATTCGTATTTTAGTTTAGTACGCTAATCTGAAAATGTATGAAAGCTTAAAAGTGTCAGCATGAAATAACAAGTGCTCTGAGGGAAAATTGCCAGATCTGTTTTCATATTAAACATTCTAAGGAGACTACAGGGTATGTAAGTTCTTTTGGAACTTGAGGAGGAAAACAATGCCTTGCATTTAAAAGACAATTTTGAAGGGCTTCTTGGTAGGGAGGGAGTGCGCATATATATTCTGAAATAAACATTCCAGCCAGTGCCAAAACAAACCTGACAACACTCCATTATACAGACAAATAATACATGACAAGGAACTTCTATTATGACTGCATTTGCCACAAAACAAATTTTACAGGCAATAGCAACAAAACAAACGGTTATGACAGACAAGGGAAAAGACCCTCAAGTATGCCTGTATCAATGCAACCTAATTAAAAGATATATTTTATTTTTCTCCAAGAACCTTAAGAGAGTTCTTTGTTATTTCCCTTCTTATTTTATCTTTATAATAGCTTTGTGGAATAAGCAAAACGGAAATGTAGTCATTGGTCTGCTGCATAGATTTAAATTTCTACCTTTTATTTCCAGTATAATTACCTGGTAACTAAAATAACTTAGCTCAAAAAAAATTTGCAATTGTGGGTTTCTTTTATTTTGCATTTTTATTGCAATAGAAGCTTTGAATTCTAGTTATGACAACAGTATTTCATCTTACCATAATACTGTTATTGTCTTGAAAGAAAGAAGCAGCTAGAAGCTTTGGTATAGTCTCTTAAAAGTAAGATTATATATTTAATAACAAAAAAAATCCTCAAGTTCTATTTGCTAACATTACTCAAGAAGACAGAATTACTAGACAGAATAATAACAATGATCTCATTGGAAATTTTAAAAAATCCACAATACAGGTAGTCCTAATTTAACCACCACAGTTGAGACTTGTAACTCCATTACTAAGCAACATGGTAATTAAGCAAGACATCTCATGACTGGGATGAACATATGACCTCGTTGCCTTCATGGTCATTCACAGTGATTAAATAAGACACACAATTTGTGACCACAATTTGTGGTTTTACTACTGGCTTCTCTATTGACTCTATTGAATTGTTGGAAGCTGGCTGCAAATTGCCCAAATTTTGATCACATAACAATGGGGATGCTGCAATGCTTCTAACTGCAAGGACTGGTCATAAAATTGATTTTTAAGCATTGTCATAATTTTTAACAGTCACAAAATAGGAAGCATAGGATGCATGCAGCACCAACATTTGGAAACAACATGACAGATTTTACTTTTCTGTTATCCTTGGGGGAAAAAAGTAGGAATAGAAATTGATATGTTAAATGTCTGTAAGACAAAACCCAATTCTATTCATAAACTCCCCCGTCACTATTCTGACCTTAACCTTCCCAAAATATGAAATACAAGTATAAATTTTTTTACCCTAGCTCCACACATAATCACAAAATTGCAAAACTTATTCACAAGAAACATTAATTATAAAAATGTTGCATGATGTACTAAAACAATCAGCAATGTCAGGGAAAGATTAGAATTTCATGATATTGGCCTAAGGAGATTGACATGACCTTTAATATTAATAGTGTTAATTTAGATCAAAGAAGTCAAGAATAATAGTAGAAAGATATATATGATTTTATAGTTACAATATTAATTTATAACTTTGGTTACAACCATCTAAATAATAAACTTTGATATATTAAGTTCACTTAGACTGGCTAGATAAAATGTTTCAGTTTTTGCAGGGAACCTCCCAAATTATTATTGTACATTAGATTTACTCAATGGAGCATGGCGTGGGAATTATGGAAGTAGTCCAACATAGCGAGAGGAGGATATTGGGAAAAGGTGATATAGATGACATGATTTGAAATAAGGAATAAGGATTGGAATAAGGATTATTAGTAAATTATGACTACCTTATCTGAATTTGAAAAATCCAGACAATAAAAAGATAATTACTTTTTTTCCACTATTTTTTGTTATCCAATAGCTATTCAGACTTTTGCAACCCAGATAAGGCAGCAACAGGTTTAAATGGTTCTTGGAAATAAGTCTACTTAAATTCATGTACTATAATTTTTAGTGAACACATATCATATTTTATTATAAGGGATAATTAAAGCATTCAGAAAATAAACTGAAATGTAACAATAAATCTCAGCAACAGAACATTCAACCATTGTAATAACTAAATGCTTGCTTTCACTATATATAAATAATTTTATTTATTTATTTTCTAAACATTGTTTCATTTATTGCCTAGTTTACAAACAGCACAGTTTTCTGTATCTGGATTTTTGCAGCAAAGATGTGACAGGTTTATTCCTAATATCAAATACTGATTCTGACCTTATTTTTCCCACATAGTAATCATTTTTGAACCTCCCATCTTGCAAAAGGAACTTAAGATTCAAGAAGATCATCAGGTGAATTATTCTAATGGAAGAAAGCTACCAATTATTTTCTTTCCCTATTATCAAATCTGAAGATTTTCTGATTACAGATAACATATAATAAAGGTAGTCGTGTCTAGTCATGTCTAACTCTAAGGCTCAGTGTTCTTCCCCATTTCTTGGTTGAGGAACTCCAGCGTTGTCCAAAGACATTTTCTGCGGACATGTGGCCAGCCTGGCTACACAGCAAAGGCACACACAGAACGCTGTACCTATTAATCTACTTGCATTGTACGCTTTCAAACTGCTAGATGGGCAAGAACTGGGGCAGGAATGGGAGCTTACCCCATACACACCACTCGGGTCGAGAACCCAAAGTTGCATCTATTAATCTGGCAGCTTTCCAACTAATAAGTTCAGGATCTTTACCTGCTGAGCCATTGTGCCCCCTTATCATATAATATAATACCTGAATTTATCAATTTTCAGCTAGTTGCACAGACCTCATGAAATATAAATCAGGCATAAAAAATGAAATAATTATAAAAAGCACTAAATAAGTCCTTTATTCTTACTTCAGTTTAGATAGTTTCTAAACTAAAGATAGTTAGATAGGTTCTGGCAAAACCAATGTAATCAATTTAAAAAATGTTCCAACTTACATTAAATAAACTTAGATGAATGCAATGAAAACAGGGTTCTTTTACCCTTAATAATTGCAAAAGAACTATTATTGTTTTAACAACTATAGCTTACCAAGCAAGGTAACCCTGCTGAAATCTAAAGATTGTGTTTTCTTAGCATTGATCACTCTTAAAAATATCTTCATATGTTTATTTTCATGCAATAGAAAGCTTCAAAACAATATTGCTAAACGTTACATATATTCACTTTATATTTAAAACAGCAGCTTCTACTTTTTTATGTGTATATAAAGATTTTAAAATATCAATGCTCCTATAATACAAACATTTCATTTATTTGAAGTCATTTTATTTTTTTCCCTACTTCCAATTACATTCTCTGTAAGTACTCTCTACAAAATACAAATTATTATGTAAATGTATTTGTAGTTCAGGGTTGTGTTAAATAATTGCTAACAGAAATGTATTATTTAACTGCAGGCTATTTTTCTGCATTAGAATTAAACAGTAACTGTTGCTATATCAATAACAGCAGAACCCTACCAAACTAATGTTAACATCACTTGGCTTGCCATTATCATTATTTCAAAGTAAATTTATGGCTCTGACTCTTTGGTAGAATGGAAATGAGTCATTTTTATTATGATGGAACTCGCCGTATTAATAAAATGTGGTTTTTTTCTATACTTTAAATTACCATGGTTTAATGGCATATTATATTGTATTGTATTGTGTTGTGTTGTGTTGTACTATATTATTATATTAGATATGATATAATATTGATTATAGCAGATTAATCAGTAGCAACATTAATTTAGAGTGTCTGATAGGATGGATCTATGTTGATTGTGAAAATATTTTTAAAAATATATTTGGATGTTCAAAAACTAGATTGTAAAGCAACTTCTTTAAAATAGAATTTCTCCTTGTTTCCCACTCAAAATATTTTTCTTATATGATTATCAACATATAAATAAGCATCAAAATAAATACATTGTGCTTCCTTGATTTAATTTAATATATATGTACATGAACCATCTAAGGCTATAGTCTTATTCCTTATTTCAAGTGATTTGAACAAGATATGGTAAGGCACCAAGTTTCAGATAAGTAAAGTTAACATACCTGCATAAATGCAGAGTACACTATACAATTTATGTTCCAAAGTTAGGAAGATCTATCAACTTTCTCTACTGAAATGGCAGCCTTTTGGATACCAAGAGTATACCTAATGTGTGGAGCCATTGTGCCCAATATTTTGAATCACTATTTTTTTATTGGCATCTATGTATACATGCACACATTCCTCACAGATATGGACATTTAAATGCATGCACAGAGTGTGATAGTTGAAGCTTAAAAGACAAGAGAAGGAAACTGAAACTTATGGTTTGTTGCCATTGCCAGTGAAAATAATCATTTTAAGCCAATGACTTTTTTTTCTCTCAAGATAAAAGGCCAATGGGCTTCTATTGCAGCTGACCAATCTGCTAGTCTACTAGCCTACTAGTCTGAAAGCCCTGATCATGGGGATGTGGGTGAAGAAAAAATACCTGAGATATGGGCTGATGGGAGAGAAGCGGGATAGGAATTACAGGGGAAAAGACAAAGGGAATATATGCAAGTGGTAAATACAGTATAAATGGAGTGCTTCATTCAATTTGGTGATAACTATGTCACTAATCAAAAAGAAAAAATGCATAACAAATTGTATATTAATTTTATAATAAAGATCTGGTGAGTGGTCTGTATGAAATTAAAGAACACTTCTAAATATTAATCAAACTGTAGGAGAACCATTTAGGTATTCTCAGAATAAAGCACCTGCAATTTGTAAGTGAAAAAATAATTATTAAAGCTTATGAGTTGCAGAGGATGCTTTGATTACTTTGGGACTTTTCCCCTCTTCAGACTCCTGTAATCAAGTTAATTATTACATGCAATAACTCCTATAAAGAGAATATTATACTTAACAAAATAAGCTTAATGCACCAGTGCTTATTAATTATAACAGTTTCTTCAAACACTATCACAAATACTTCATTACTTAAGGAAATATCTATTCTTTTGAAATTTGGATTTTTAAAACTAATTTGGTCTTTGATTTACCTCACTATTGACTATACTTTGTCAGATATTGCAGAAATTATTGTCCATTATTGTGGTAACTGTTTTTTATAAGGATCAAATTTCTGTTCACAAAATAGATTTCTTAAGAGTGTGATCAGTCCTTTATGAGTAGGTAGGGCACATTTCATTACTTCGTTTGCAGCTCCATTCTACTTAGAGCTGCTTCTTTGGATATACTCATGGCTCCTTCAATGCATGAACCTATCAGTTAAGTAATGTAATATAAATGGAACTGTATAAAAACACCCCACAAAAATCAGATTTGGCAGGAACAGTAAGAGTAGACAATGCCTGCCAACAAGCCTAATTCTGAATAGGGAACAGACATCTCTTGCATGGGTAACTCCAGGGTACACTGCTTGTCACTTTATATATTATTCTCTATTTATATTTATTTATATTCCTTTAATAGTTCAAGACAATCCCAGGCAGCAGTACACAACATAAAGGCAAAAAGACATAGTAAAATGATGTAACCTGTTTCTAATGTCCATCATACTTAAAGCATCTGTTTCTAATATCCCTCATACTTAAAAATAATAAAATATTGATCTTATTTATTTTTTAAAAAATTATAAAACTCTATGTGCATATTACATTCATATTACATTTTATGTTTCAAAATAATCAATTAGTAAAAACATTTTTTTACTAAATCGCTTACCAAATCGTTTACTAAATCGTTTACCAAATCGTTTACTTCATCAACGATTTGGACGAGGGGATAGATAGGGAACTCATCAAATTTGCAGACAACACCAAGCTGGCAGGCATAGCCAACACTCCAGAAGATAGGCTTAAGATACAGAAGGATCTGGACAGACTTGAACACTGGGCACTATCTAACAAAATGAAATTCAATGGTGAAAAAAGCAAGGTTCTACATTTAGGTAAGAAAAACCAAATGTACAGGTATAGTATAGGGAGTACCTTGCTCAATAGTAGTAACTGTGAGAGGGACCTCGGAGTCCTAGTGGACAATCACTTAAATATGAGCCAGCAGTGTGCTGCAGCTGCCAAAAAGGCCAACACAGTGCTAGGCTGCATTAACAGAGGGATAGAATCAAGATCACGAGAAGTGTTAATACCACTTTACAATGCCTTGGTAAAGCCACACTTGGAATACTGCATCCAGTTTTGGTCACCACGATGTAAAAAAGATGTTGAGACTCTAGAAAGAATACAAAGAAGAGCAACAAAGATGATTAGGGGACTGGAGGCTAAAGCATATAAGGAACGGCTGCTGGAATTGGGTACGTCTAGTTTAATGAAGAGAAGGACGAGGGGGGATATGATAGCAGTGTTCCAATATCTCAGGGGCTGCCACAAAGAAGAGGGAGTCAAGCTATTCTCCAAAGGGCCTGAAGGCAGGACAAGAAGCAACAGATGGAAACTTATCAAGGAGAGAAGCAACCTAGAACTAAGGAGAAACTTCCTGACAGTTAGAACAATTAACCAGTGGAACAACCTGCCTCCAGAAGCGGTGAATGCTCCAACACTGGAAGTTTTTTAAGAAGAGACGGACAGCCATTTGTCTAAATGGTATAGGGTTTCCTGCCTGAAGCAGGGGGATTTGAACTAGATGACCTCCAAGATCCGCTTCCAACTTTATTATTCATTATTATTATTGATTAATTATTATTATTATTATTATTATTATTATTATTATTATTATTATTATTATTATTATTATTATTATTATTATTATTATTATTATTATTATTATTATTATTATTATTATTATTATTATTTTCAAATAGAAGAAATAGAAACAGAACGATTCAGATAGAGAATGAAGACAGCAGGATCTGGAACAATTTTTCATATGTGCTCAATAGATAATGCATATATGATGAGAGAGAAAAGATATACATGTATTTCAAAACATTTTTAAGTTCACATTAGTATAGCTGACTAATCAAAACATTAAATTTTTCAAAAAAAATTGAAAGCCATATCATCATCAGATTGTCAGCATGCATGGCAAAAACATTATTTTTAATCATATTTTTATTGCATTATTATTACTTCTCTTAAGTAAGGAATTAATGGCAAATATTTTTGGTTTCAAGAAGCATACACATATTTTATAACACCGTCCCCAGTAAGTATTGTTTGTAAGTTTGTAAGTATTGTTTCATTGCAAGTACTGCAATGAAAAATATGGCATTCATGAAAGGTCAAGGAGGCAAATGATAACATATGCATGATGGTGAAATCACACAAAGACTGTGACTTATATATTGGTATCAGAAATTTTGATGCAAGAATATAATTGCAGCATATATTGTATCGTCACACGCATATTCTGACTGACCATTGCTAGTTGCTGTACATGCTGTTGTATATTTGCATTGTTCTACAGAGGCATACGTATTAGTGATACTATAAAAGTCTTTGGGATTTGGGCAGCAAATCCTTTTAATAAATTTAATAAATAAAAACTTTTAATAAATTATTATTATTTTATGCCACCAAGTCTTAGCACCTTCTGATTTATAAAACTTAAAAATAAAACTAGGGCAATTAGAAATCAGGGCTCAGAAAGACTACAGATCACTTAGTGTCATGAATACAAATAAAACATTGTTTAGCTTGTCATGCTTAGTGAATTTATTGTTCAGTAGTCTAACATATGAAAATTTAAACAACTTAAGCTGATTAAAAAGAACTCTACAGGCAAACTAGAATTTTATAATGGGTTTTGATAACTTAACTAAAAACCAGGATGAAGAGATGTTTTAGATAAAAAATTTTTATAAAATTCTGATAGATATTTAGATATGCATGTGTAGTTGTCTATTTCTTTCACGAAGATAAAATACAATTAAATAGGAGCATTAATACTTGGGATGATGAATATCTAAGTCAACTTAAGACATGTAGATCGAGGTTGTTTATTGCAGAACAAAGGTAATTATTATCTAAAAGGTAATTACGTATCACTTGAATGTGTTGGAGGTGTTTGTCAAGCCTAAAATGGAAACAAACGGAATTAATTCTCCGGTCTTTTTTGTGAAAGATAAAATCAATAATTTATGTGAACTAGTTAATGAAGATTCCAAAACACTACAGAACCTCACAGGATGAGCACTGGAGACATAATGAGACAAAACCATAGTGCAAAGGAAATGGTTAAAATAGATCCCTTTTCTTCTTTAATCTCAAAAGAAAATATCCGTAGATCAGGTTTATGTCTGTCTGTCTGCCTGCCTGCCTGCCTGCCTGCCTGCCTGCCTGCCTGCCTGCCTGCCTGCCTGCCTGCCTGCCTGCCTGCCTGCCTGCCTGCCTGCCTGTCTGTCTGTCTGTCTGTCTCTCTCTCTCTCTCTCTCTCCCTACCTACCTACCTACCTACCTACCTACCTACCTACCTACCTACCTATCTATCTATCTATCTATCTATCTATCTATCTATCTATCTATCTATCTATCTATCTATCTATCTATCTATCATCTTATTTCACTATTAAATGTTTATCTTCACAATGAGGGAACAACAAAGTAATATACTCAGTGTAAAGATATAGATTGTGATATTTTATTATTAATATTATTATTTCCCAGTGGCTTAGTCCACCTGACTGGTTTCAATATCTTCAAGTTACTAATATAGTATTAAAATAACTATGGAGAAACACCGACAAATGCTTAGACACATGACTAAATTTAAAACATCTGCTGAGCTTTATTTATAAATTATTGGTGAAATATGACTCAGAAGTGAAATGTTAAGGATTGTATGATTAAGACAGTGCAGATTTAAACATGGTAATAGATACATAATAATGGTATTTTCAGTTGAATAACATTAATTTTACACCATATTTTATTATTCATACATAATGTAAGAATATTCTAAAGTAATTTACACTGTTATATTAATCTTAATTGCTAAAATGGATTATTCTTTTTCAAAAAATTGGTAGAAATGTCATGATAAGATTAGATCATTCTTTTGAATTATTTTTATTGGATATTTCAAATAAAATATATAAACCAATGCAAAACAAAACATGAAAAAAGAATTAAAATAAGACAGATAAATAAAACAAGGATTTAAAAATAGCATGGAGACTATAGCTATCTAATATATCATTATTAGTTCTAAATATATTAATATATTGTACACCATCACATTAAAAAAGGCCTATTAAACTG
Organism: Azemiops feae; assembly: GCA_023970755.1. NCBI lineage: Eukaryota > Metazoa > Chordata > Lepidosauria > Squamata > Viperidae > Azemiops > Azemiops feae. The sequence goes on along the minus strand of JALGBA010000087.1, from coordinate 275,934 downwards.
GAGCTGAAAGTGAATATGGCCAGCACAATATAAATCATAAAATTAAAAATATAATTAAATTTATTTATTCTGGATGGTGTACATTAAAAAATTATAACATTGTAACAAGCTCCGCATTTATTTATTTATTTATTATTTATTGAATTATCAAATTTATTTGCCATCCATCTTGCAGTTCAAAGCAACTATTATTTTTATAGTATTTTATTAATTTTCTATTATTACAATTCATTAGTGCTTAATGAACAACGTGTTGTCTGGGTTGATTTGTTTTGCTTAGTAATACAAGTTAAGTTACAAGTTAAGTTCTTACTCTCTATCCCAGTTAAGTTCTTACTCTCTTTTCCAGTCATTGATAAAATAAGTTCCATGTTTGAAAATATTCTGTATCTTTTTTTTCTTTGATTCTCAATGTAAGTGTATTCATTTCAGCACAGTTCAGTTTTTTTATTATTATTATTATCTCTTCGTCCAATGGTGTTTTTTCATTTTTCCAGTGCTGAGCAAATACAATCCTTGCTGTTGTTAATACATGTAATGTTAAATATGCACATTTTTTCTGGAATTATACTTAATAAAAAAAAGTTCAGGTTTAAAGTCTACGTGTTTCCCTAACATCTTTTCTAACCAAGTATGTATTTTTGTCCAATTTTTTTTTGCTTTAATACACATCCACCACAGGTGATAATATGTACCAGGTGTTATGGTTCCGAAGGAAGATGCTTTTCAAAGAAACAGAGGCATTGTTTTCCTTTAAGAATCTTTTTATGGCAACATAGCTTCGGCACATACATAGACGAAGCCAAAATCTGAACCCTCCTACTTCATCCCACAGTATCTGCAGCACATTCCCCTCCCTCATTTGACAGTCATTAATCACATTCCCCAATTAGTTTAAAGTGTGAACTCTCCCTCCCGTTCCCTAACGCGCTATTTTTTATCTTCTCATATTTCATCCAGCTTTGAAGATGCTCTGCTGACATATTGTTATGGCTAACTAGTTCTCAAGCACATTCTTCTATTCCCCCCCCCCTCCATGCTATCTAATAGTGGCTCTAAAGTAATACACAGGTTAAATAGTAAATGTCTGCATCCACATATAATGTCAGGCAAAACATTCGATGTTAGCAGCCTTGACACCAGGATTATGATTACATTTCCAACATTTACTAGACATATTTTTAAACATTTTTGCTAATCTGACAGGTGGAAGATGCCATCTATAAATCATTTTATATAAGTTTTCTTTATACGAAGTTGCCATTGTCAATTTACAGTTTTTTTCCATTTTTTACCATTTCTCTAATTCTATATTGTATCCAAAAATTTTCGCCCATATTATAATTGTTTTTTTCACTTGTTCGTCTTCCATTTTCAAATTCAGTAAAAAGTTATACAATTTCTTAATCAGTTTTTCATCAGAAGTCAACAACACTTGATCAAGCATAGTCTGGTCTTTATAAAAACCATATATTTTAACATCTTTATCATACCTTGATTGCATTTGCAGTCAAAGCCACCATGATAAGTCAATACCCTGATCTTCTAACTCTTGTTTAGATTTTAATTTCCCATCTATATTTAGAATATCCTTTTATGTTAGAATTTTCTCAAGTTAACTAAGTTTGGGTGAATGAATGCTTCCATCGTTGATAGCCATCTTGGGATTTTCATATAGATTTTTGGTTTTATCTTTTTCCATACAAATAATAATGCTTTTCTTATGTAGTGGTTTTAGAAATATCTATGGGTTTTATTCTTTTCATACCATAAAAATGCGTACCATCCAAGTTGCAAGTCATGTTCTTCTAAATATAACAATCTTTTATTTCTGAGGATTATCCATTCTTTTAACCATGTTAGAGCACATGCTTGGTAGTATAAGACCCAATCCGGTAGTCCAAATCCTCCATTTTCTTTAAAGCAGCTATTATTAAGAATCAAGTCTGATTTAGGTATCTCATAAAATTAAATTCTATGAACCCAAATTTTGGATGTGGTATCAATCCAAATATTGGTTAATAGTTTAAGATTGGTTTCCAGTTTGAATTTAAATCTGCGTTAAATTTAAAATAATAATGCAGTTATTCTAGACACCAAGGCATACTCCTTCAGCTTAATTAGTAAGCTTTCTATTGAAAGGAACCAACAACCGTTCCAATAAGAAGCACTTATATATATTGCTTATCCATTGTACTTCAAGGTATATAGTTTAGTAAAGTTGAATCAAAATATCATAGCTTGAAGCAGGAATTCAACTTTTCAGATTTGCTTCATTTTAGTATGAAACATTTTTCAGAATTGTTGAGCTTTACAGCATGGCCATCAAACATGAAAAATAATCTAACTAATCATTACATTATATGAGGAAAGAACTCAGTTTTTGGAAACATGATTCTGAACCTTGAACTACTTTAATTATTTACTTATTTCAAGGTTTTGACACTTGTCAATGCTGCAGTTTTATAATTCATGTTCTTATTGATGATAGTAATCAGGGAAGGAATAGGGAGGCCAATAGACAGACCAGATTTTTTGTAAATTTCAAAAGTGTTATGCAATTTTGTGTGGTGTATAATAGTTCAACTTCACTCTGTAATATATTATACAGATTATGAATCTAGTTCAAACATTAACATTTATACAGGAACAGGTGGAATATATTATTGGCTCTCATTTTCACTTGGTTATTTCTGGACCTAAGCTACATTCTCTAGTCATCTACAATGTTCCAAATCACTTGAAAAAGATATATTCCCATTTCTTGTAAATTATACTCTGAAAATAGCCAGTTAGATATCTGGTTCTTCTGCTAGAAATTTGAATGACAAACAAAATATTTTCTTTAAATATATTTGATGGAGAAATATTGACAATTCCAGGAAAAATCTGTGTCTGAACTCTCAGAGATGAATTATAAAATTTACTTAAATCCATTTGCCAGCTTTTTCTGGCATAGATCCTCCTTATATCAAAATATATTAAGCTTTAGACACTGTGAATCTCTTAAAGGACTGTGGGCATTCACATGCAAATGTCAACATTCACCAAATTTTAGACAGTGTCATATATCATGGATTTATCGTTGACCTCTTATTCTTTTTCCTCAATTTACAAATTAATTGAACTAAGCCACTACCTGCAGAAATAGTTCTTCTGCTCTCTCTCTTTCTTTTAAAGGCTTAAATTTTAAAAAGTATTTTTGGTCTGAAAAAGGGCAATCAAAAGGTCATGTTGACTGAGTCCTAGGATGTGCTTCTAAAGAAATTTCATCTTCTAATCTTGTTTTCTTAGAAAAACAATTAAGCCAATTTTAAATTAAATTCAATCTATATTATTTGTTGAATACTTGGATATAACAAATATGTCTTATAAATAGTAATTTTACTATGTTCATAGACCAGCATTGAAAATAAGAAGCATTAAAATAATAAGTGAGTCCTTATAGAAGGTATACTACGATGTGAGCTGTAGTTTCAATAGTGCCTTGTCCATACATAGGAGCACAATCTCAGTTTGTATGGAAATTTTTATATAGACCCTCCAAAACTGCTGTGGGAAGTGCATTGAAGGAGCCATGGTGGTGCAGTGGTTAGAATGCAGTATTGCAGGCTAACTCTGCCCACAGCCAGGAGTTTGATCCTGAGTGGCTTAAGGTTGACTCAGCCTTCCATCCTTCTGAGGTTGAAAAAAAGGAACCCAGATTGTTGGGGTAATATGCTGAGCATTATGGAGTGGTTTAAAAGTCTAAATACTGTTGCTATTTCTACTGCAGCATGCTAAAATTAGTTCCTTTCAAAGTTTGGGGATAGTTATATTCTGTAAATATCTTGCTGCTTTGAAAAGAGGAGTATGAATGCTCAAAAAAACATCCTTAGGAAGAGTGATCTTGTTGGGTTTCCAGGTCTTTGATACATTGTTTAAATACACTAAGTGCACACTTTTACTCCACCATTAAAAGTGTTTCCCTGGAGAAGCCAAGATATTGAAATATGTGTGAGATGATCCTGAACCATACTGATTTGTAATTGTCCTCTATAAGAGAAGAACCCAAACCTGTGGGGAAAAAGGATAATTTTAACCAATGTGCTATAATGTAAGTCTACACACTTGTTTTGACTTTAGATAATCCTGCCCCCCTCCTTAGTACTATCTTTGAGACACACTGAGTTTCCTGAAATATAGCTTTAGGAATATGAATTCCTTTCCAGAGGAATAAAAGAAGATTAACGTCCCAGCTGAGCATCAAAGTGTAGTTGTGCACAAGTCTTAGCTAAATATGGCTTCAGTATTTCTGGAATATAGTGTGTTCCTCCGGAGAAATAAAAGAACTGAATTGCAACCACTGTTTTTTGAGCATTTTGAATAGTATAGTTTCATGTGCACTGTGTTTAGTAGAACTATGGAAAACCATGCCCAAATGTTTAGAGGATTTAACTTGCATGGTGTTCTGGCCATTTATCTTCCAAATATGCAATTTAGGTCTTATTTGCAAAAATCATGATCTTACTTTTACTATAGTTGATTTTAAAAGTTTTTTTGGAACAATAACTAACCAGACCATTTAGAGCTCGTCGAAGTCCAATTTTCATTTGTGGTAAAGTACTATATTATCTGCATACAAAGATGTCTATCAACTAATTTTGAAGCGTGATGTTTTAATTGGTTTAATTGGGCCACAAGTGGATTTATAGAAAGATTAAAGAGCAGAGGAGCTAAAATACATTGCTGTCTTACTCCTCTGTAGGTTAGAATCACATTGGTGTAGTGGCTTTGCATACTGCATTGAACTTCTGGAGTTCTTATAAAGTTTGTGCATAAACAATACTAAGTATCTATCAATAGCAGTATGTAGCCTTTCTTTGGAAACTAGAACAAATGCAGACCTAAAAATCAATGAATGCAATATATTGTGATGAACTTGGTTTGGATATATATTTTTCAGCCAGATGTTGAAAAATAAGGGTGAAAAATAAGACCTGAAGCCCCTTTGCTTATTATTTGCCAATATATGCTCTAAGTCAATGGAATCAACTAGTTTATTGTCTAGCGAAGAGTTTACTTATTATATGTAATGCTGATAGGCCTATAATTAGTGGGCAGGTCTCGGCTGCCCTTTTTGTAAATGGGCACAATAATAGCTAAGCCCCAACCCTTTGGAATTTGTGCACTGCAATCAATGTAAATAAATGGGGAGGCAAGAATACAAGTTGTTCTCAACTTACAAGCATTTATTTAGTTACATAGCTCTGAAAAAAGTGACCATTTTTCACACTTATGACCATTGCTGCATCCCCATGGCCACATGATCAAAATATGGCAATTGGTTCACATTTGGCTACCCTATCAAATAGGGGAAATAGATGACTTTTTGTAAACCAGTTAGCTGAGGTGTCCAGAAAACATATCATTGTAGTAATAGGGGACTTTAACTACCATGAGATCAACTGGAAAACAAACTCTGCAGCAAGTAGGAGATTGAACAGGCTTCTGACCTGTATAGCTGACACCTTTATCACCCCAAAGATGGAGAAGGAACTAGAGGATCAGCTATACTGGACTTGATACTTACCAATAGGGATGAAGTGGTTGAGGAAGTGGAAGTTGTAGGAACAGTGGAAAAGAATGACAATGTCATACTAGAATTCATCATAATGCAGGCAAGAATAATTGAAGAAATATATTTTCTTGGTATGAACCATTAGTCATCTATGTAACAGTAACAACACTTACCAGCTTAACTGACAAAAATATTATGAGACATATTTGTTTTGATAGCTTTATTAAAAGCAAGACATGCTATTCCACAATATTTTCTAGTCTATGATACTAGTAACATTGTCAATAAGGGAGTTGTCATTAAACTAAAATAACATTCTTGACAAATATATACCAAATATTTGTATAACTATTCCAATGGCCTACATTTTAAATTTTGGCATGACTTGATTTGCAAATATGAACATTTACCAACTTCTATGCAAGTTATTTTTAATTATTCACATAGAAATCTCATATGTGTGCTGCAGCTGCCAAAAAAGCCAACACAGTGCTAAGCTGCATTAACAGAGGGATAGAATCAAGATCACGTGAAGTATTAATACCACTTTACAATGCGTTGGTAAGGCCATACTTGGAATACTGCATCCAGTTTTGGTCACCACAATGTAAAAAAGATGTTGAGACTCTAGAAAGAGTACAGAGAAGAGCAACAAAGATGATTAGAGGACTGGAATTGGGTATGTCTAGTTTAATGAAGAGAAGGACAAGGGGGGACATGATAGCAATGTTCCAATATCTCAGGGGCTGCCACAAAGAAGAGGGAGTCAAGCTATTTTCCAAAGGGCCTGAAGGCAGGACAAGAAGCATCGGATGGAAACTAATCAAGGAGAGAAGCAACCTAGAACTAAGGAGAAACTTCCTGACAGTTAGAACAATTAACCAGTGGAACAACCTGCCTCCAGAAGTGGTGAATGCTCCAACACTGGAGGTTTTTAAGAAGAGACTGGACAGCCATTTGTCCGAAATGGTATAGGGTTTCCTGCCTGAGCAGGCGGTTGGACTAGATGACCTCCAAGGTCCGTTCCAACATTATTATTATTATCATCATCATCATCATCATCATAATAATAATAATAAAGTTGGAAGGGACCTTGGAGGTCATCGAGTCCAACCCCCTGCTCAGGCAGGAAACCCTATACCATTTCAGACAAATGGCTGTCCAGTCTCTTCTTAAAAACTTCCAGTGGTTGGAGCATTCACCGCTTCTGGAGGCAGGTTGTTCCACTGGTTAATTGTTTAACTGTCAGGAAGTTTCTCCTCAGTTCCAGGTGCTTCTTTCCTTGACTAGTTTCCATCCATTACTTCTTGTCCTGCCCTCAGGCGCCTTGGAGAATAGCTTGACTCCCTCTTCTTTGTGGCAGCCCCTGAGATATTGGAATACTGCTATCATCATCATCATCATCATCATCATCATCATCATCATCATCATCATCATCATCATCATCATCATCATCATCATCATCATCATCATTATTATTATTATTATTATTATTATTATTATTATTATTATTATTATTATTTGTATATATCCTAATAGTCACTTAGAAAGCTATTATAGTGTATTGACTCTACTATTATCTTTTTGGCCTTTACCTTTAACCTTTGCTATCTGCATGATAGGAGGATCTCACTCTGAATAATTCAATTTTTTTACAACCAGAATACTGTTCCTTTCTTCTCCTTTTGCTTTTAACTTAGTTGTGAATTAAAGCATCATTGTCCCCTTGAAGATATTTTGTGTTGTATTTATTCACTATCATATTCAACATACCCAACAAGCAATAATGAAGAAAAAATGGAATATCATATTCCATGCCAAGAGTTCATTTAAGTATCTCTATTTCCCAAGAAAGATAGAGAATTTAATGTGGACAGTTAAGATGAATGCTTATATAAGATTTTTGTAGCCAATAATATGCATTTCTCTTGGATCTCTCCAGGGTACTGAATGTCTTTGATCATTTTCATTTTCTATCTTTGAATAGATACAACTTCCTCAACTTTAAAACACTTTGCTCCAGCTATTTTCTTCAAAGGCTCTCACTTTCTTTTTCCAGATGCAACTGTGGAAAGCCTGCCAGAAAACAGAAATTACTCCAGATTCAAGTGAGGAATTATGCTTGCCAAAAATGTAAAAAATGAAAGTTTATCCAAATGTAAAGTTTTCCTTCAGTGATTCAAAACAACACAAAGAAAAGTCTAAATCAAATATATCTGAGAAAGTGATTAAAATTAACAAGATTCCGATCAATTATGTTAGCTACGTGATGAAATAAATATAATGCTTGTGCAGACATTCTAAATTCAGTTAATGGATAACTTGATTCATTGTTATAACATAGCAAGCCTGAATGAAAGATAAAGCCTGATATCAGGAAAGGGATTTGAATCCTGGAGCATTCCAAGATGGATTGAAAATGTTACTGGGTAAAACACACTCAAAATAGAAAAGTATATTCCAGCAAAATATTGAAAAATGAACTAATCATTTATTACAAAAATTTAGACTTCATTATATTCCTCACTGAAGCTATATTTCCATAATTTCCAACCTGTTAATTTTCCACTGATATTAATGGTGTGGTTATTGTGGAAATCATGGATTTCTAAATTATCACTAAAATTATTCCTCCTAAAACATTTTTTTTTAAACTTGGGAATTAACCAAACTATTACCATTAACACACATAGTTTTTTATTTGAGTGGTGTTGGGAAGATTAATGTCATTCATAAATCATCAATCTGCATAATTGTTTGATATATGATTGTGGGAGCACCACTGTATTAAAGATAGAAGGTAGACAAAGAAATTAATTTTATTATAGGGTATGGCAAATTAAAAGAGGTTCAGTGTGGTGCAGTGCTTAAGGTTCATCTCCACTTTCAAGTACATAATTTCATAGGTGATTTTGGAATAGTCAGTCTTTCTCAGTTCAAACTACCTCAGAGAGTTGCTGTGGGAAGAGAGGAATGGAGGAAAGAACACTATGTATGCCATCCTGAACTCCTGAATGAAAGATGGGATATAAATCTAATAACAAGTAAGCATGGAAAGTCGGTTTGGTATAGGCTCTCTTCTCAGGTTAGAAGCCAGGAGACTATAAATTTTAATCCCACCTTGACCTAAAGTCATTTAGATGACGGACTAGTCACTTTCTATCAACCTTTGGAAGGAGGCGAGGACAAATCATTTGTGAAAAACCTTATGTACACTTGAAGAGTCATTGGTGTTCTCTGAACTTGGTTGTTTGGTTGCATATGTTTCATTAACCAAACTAGGTAACATCATCAGTGCTAGTAGGGAATAGGGTCTGCTCTTGATTTATATTCCAGTGGTTTGCCCTGCCAGTGATGGTGGGAATGGACTTGATGTTTTTTTGGTTGGAGTGGTAATTCCTTCATTAGAATATTGTTTACTTCTTGAGTGTTGGTCTGGTGTTAATTTTGGTATTAATCTGTGCTCATCCAGGTGTTGATTACAGGTGGAGAGCTGTTTTGTGTTTTTGTTCCCTCTTTTGGGGTTTTGATTATCTCTTTTGCATGGTATGTAGATGTTGGTTATGTCTATATGTCTATTGATGGCCAATTTGCCAGAGTGCCAGACTTCCAGGAATTCTTTAGCATTTTGGGGCTTGGCTTGGTCTAGGGCAGTAACAGTTTCCCAGTTGAAACTATAGTTAAGTCTGTTCATATGTTGTGAAACTAAAGAGTTTTCATCATGTCTTCTGACTGCAATTTGGTGCTCATGGATATCTTCTGCTAGTCTTCTGCCTGTTTATCCTACATAATGCCTGTTACATTTTTTATACTGTATTGCAACCAATTGCAACCATTTCTATGTGGGATAAATATCATGTTAATTAAAAAACAGGATCCATGAACACTGGCTGGCAGTCAAACGCCATGATCCCAAATCCTTAATCTCTACCTACACCAACACCAAACAGCACCAGTTCGATTGGAGCAAAACAAAAATCATTGGCGACACTACCATCTGCCAGCTCATGAGGTCATCGAAGCCTGGCACTCCACAAGCAATTACATCAACAGACACATTGATCTACAACCAGCCTATGAACCCCTCAGAATCCTAATCAACCACACAGCCAACCAGAGACAGCACTGACCCTCAACCAACCAATGCAAGCCCACCCTCCAACCAGCAGTTCACCTCCCAATGACCCTGACCTGATGTAACCTCCCTATCACAAGATGCATTACAGACCTTCACTTGACAGACCCACACCTGAAGCTCTTATAAACAGAACAACACTGACATCCCCTAAACTCTGCTGAAGATGTTACCTAGCCTGGTCACAAAATATTCAGAAACCAACCCACAAACTCGGAGATTGAACCTTCATCTTCATCCTACACCCAAGCTACAGATATTCGCCACCATTGCTTTATACTTTATGCTATAGATGACTCTTGGGTTTTTTTCTGGAACTGATGGGTCTTTTGGTTTAGTTAGGATGTTTTGGAGGACTTTACCTGGTTTGTGTGCTATGCTGATGCCATATGGTTGTAATAGTCTGTTGGTAATTTCTTAGATGTTTTTTATGAATGGCAGTATTATCCTTTTTAAACCTTATGTTGGTTGTACTATATTGGGCTGAGTGGTCAAGCACTTTTTGATAAAGTTGTGTGGATATCCATTTTGTTGGATTATGTTGTATAGATGATCTGTTTCTTTTTTCTGCTGTTCAGGGTTGCTGCAGTATGTTCTTACACAGCTTCTTTTGTGGGGTGTTGGGTTATTACTTTGGTAGTGGAACAATTGATTGATGTAGGTGGTTTTTCAGTATACTTTGCCATCGTAATCTCTGCTGATAAGGGTACCCAGAAAAGATAGTGAGTTGTTGTTTGCTTCTTCCCTGATGAATTTGATTCCTTTGAATATGTTGATGGTTTTGTGCATGTTCTCTAATTCATCCTTTTTATTATGATGATGTCATCTACATATCTGATCTAATTTTGGGTTGTATTTGTGGGATTTTAATTGATTCCAGATGTTGCACTACAACCTCCACTATAGGTCTTCAAAGCAGTGATCCCATATGTACCTTTGATTTGTTGATAAGTTTTTCCATCGATCTGAAAGTATATGGTTAGGAAGAGGTTGAGAAGATCCATGATCCTGGGTATTTCAATTTTTGTGTATTAGGTTGTTGGGTGTGCTGTGAAGCAATATTGTCACCGATTCTTTGGCTAATTTTAGATCTATGAATATGAAAAGTACTGTGACATCAAATGAGACTATAATTTCATCCTCACCTATTGTCACTTCTTTGATTCTTTGAAGACATTATAGTAGAGAGTTGATGGAGTATTTGTTTCTCATTGTGAGGTGTCTAAGCTTATTTTAAAAAATTCTTTTGTGATGTTGTAGGTAGTAGTTCCCAATAATGATACAATTGGATAGAGAGGTATGTCAGGACTGTGTATTTTGGGGTGTCCATAGAAGTGTGAGAGGATGAGTATACTGCTTCTCATCCGTCACTGTTTCTTTTTGGTAATTTGGTCCTTCTTGGCGGTCTTTCTTGATTTTCCTGATTTGGTTGTCTAGTTTCTTTGTTGAGCTGATGTTCACTGGGATGTACGTTTCTTTGTCTTCTAGAAATTCTTCTCAAAGTGCACAGTTATTTTGTTGCGAGATGCAGCAATTAAATTTAATAATGAATAAATAAAAATAAAAAATAAAATTCTTTCTCTATTGTGATCTGTCCATGATAACAATGGTTCAGCCTTTGTCTGTTGGTAGGATGAAGATAATCTGGATTTTTTTCTTTTCTTTTTCTACTTTTAGGTTTCTGAGGGCTGTTCTGTCCTTAGCTGTGAGTTCTCGTCTTCTTCGGTCTGTGATATGATGGTTTATCTGATGTTTTCTTGGATCTCACTGTGATTTTAGATGCTCCTTCTAAGGTTGCAAAGCATTCCAGTTAATTGGCATCATCTGTGTTATAGTTGAGGTCTTTCTGTAGAATATTGTGTTCTGCAGTGGATAATGGACAGCTGAGCATGTTGGCCACCCATTCAGGCTTCCTTGACATGTTTGGTTAGAAGTTTGGTTTTCCTTTTTCCTGCATGTTTCTGGGAAGTACTCTTGATAGTGGTGGCCAGCTTCTAGTCACAGGGCATACTTTCAAACAATATGTACATTAATTGTAAGTAACCAAGACATCTATAGTATATCCACAAAATATAGTTGACATGGGTAATTCAGCCTAATGCTTGTTTGTACAAAACAAATACATGAAGGAAGGCGAATATACGTGTCCCAGGACAATGTTGCAGGATCCAATCTTGGTTGATCACCGGAACCAGACGTTTTTTTTGTCTTCTGAGCTTTCGGACTCGTGCTGGAACCCATCTTCAGGGAATTTCTCTCTAGCAGAGTGTGTGCTGTTCTGTGTGTGGTATTTATAGTGCCTGTTCACAACACTTACAACAGGCACTATAAATACCACACACAGAATAGCACACACTCTGCTAGAGAGAGAGATAGGCTCCACCATGAGTCTGAAAGCTCAGAAGACAAAACCCCTGGTCCCGGTGACTGACCCAGATTGGATCCTGCAAAATAAGTACAAGTACAGATTCCATATATATATATATATGGAAACAGCAAGTCTGTTTACTTCTGAAAATATGGCCCAATCAGAAAGTATTTTGTAAAATAAATATTCGTTGGTCATAAATAATCTTATATCAATTAGTACTCATTCAAATTTAAGATGAACATTATGAGTTTTATTATATAAAATGTATTGATATGAGGATATATGGATATATGGATATAAAAATAATATATATTCATTAGTATATTATTTTGTTTTCTTCTGAAATGGATGAAGAGAACAATCTTTTTTTAATTTTATTTTCTGAGATACTATAGGCCCTATATTTTATACAGGAAAATTCAATTTCCCAAAAGCCAAAAGGAATTGTTATATCTATTTTAATACTGACAACAAGTGAAATATATTAACCAACTATATAATGCAGACATTGAACAGCAAAGAAAACTGATGGATGAATAGCATAAGATATATAGGCATATAAACATTGAAACTGTACTGACCGGCAGGTATATCAGAAAAATGCATAATATCTTTATTTTAAAGTAAATCAGATTCTTGTGAGGTTCAATATAAAAAAACAACACAGCTAAGCAGATTAATTAATAGTAGTAAAGAAGGAAAGACTCCACTAAGAGCTATTGCTTCAGAATCAAAAGAGTAATATTGCACATGTTGGTGCTAAAATAAATGTAGAAATATGCAATTTCCCACTCTCATTTTTTCTTCTTGCTTTTCTGGCTTTAAACATTTCTGCATACCTCATTTCATATTTCTCTTTATCCTTCAATAAACCATAACCCCTTGAATAAACAATTCTGTTTATAGCTTTATTTTTAATGCTTCCAGAACAATTATTATTGAATTATAGGACAAATAGGTATCATTTTTCTTCTCTGTAGGCCAATGAGTATGTTTCAAATAATGAATGCAAAGAAAGCATTCTTAACCAAAGCCAACTTTTCTTTTGAGCTGTATTAAAATTGAAATGCTTACATGAAGTTTAAAATTAAAAATAATAAGCTAAAAATAATAACAGTGCACTTTTTATTTTTAGTTCATTGCCCAATGCAAAAGCATTGATTTGAACATCAAGGGGTTTAGGCATTCAGTATCTACTTCAGCAATTCATATTATTCTTTTATTAGTAAGTGGATTAGCATGGCTTTCCTCAAAAGTAACATTTTATTCATAAAAAATTCAATCAGACAAGTGAGGTTGGAAGCACTGACTCCATTTGTCCATCATGCTAGGTCATTTTATTCATAGTTTACCATGATTACCGTAGTGTTCAAATATTGATGGCTGCATTGAAACAACATGCAGGACAAAATCAGATGAGTGAGTTTATGATTTAGCATGTCTAAATTCAGCTTTAGTGCAGGCGTTCATCTAATCGTAGGCCTTAGAATTCAGAGTAGTGGCTACTCAAACGACTAGTGTAGCACCAAACTGGTTGGATAACAGCATCTGTGGCTGATGTTGTTTGCTGCAACTTCAATTTTAATTAGAAAGCTAAACCATTATAATTAGGAAACAGATAGGCATTTAATTGCTTTTAAAAACCCTTATAGTATCCTTTTATTCCACTTAAGAAGCTACGGTGATGCTTATTTTTAAATAAAAATGCTTACCAGAGAAAGTAAAACCTGCAATCATGACAGATCTATGGAAGAACTTTATAATGCAAAATAGCATTTCAGACCCTTTCTATATTATCAGGATTGGGAGGTTTTGGTGCGAAATGTTACATATCATAAATTTAGAAAGTGATATATACCACACAATCATAGAGGGAGAACAAATTGTTTTAAACTGGAGCTGTATATATTCACGTTTTTTATAGTAAAGGGAATCTCATATGTTTTTATTTTATTTTTTATTAATAAACTTCTATAATGCCCAGCTTGCCATTGTTCAGAATCTGAAACTATCTGAGTGTATCAAAGGTAAAACAGCTTATTAAGGAATTTAAAATTGGATTCTATATATCTAAATTTAATTATTTAAATTAAAATATGAAAAATAGTATTTTCATAGTTGAAAATGTTAAAATATGTTTTTGAAGGACTATTCAAGACCACAATGAGACAAAAAATAGTGGTATATCTCCACTGATATCTTGAATAAAATATATTTGCTGTTATTACTTACTACACTTCAACATTTTTAGTTAGCCATAGGACACTAATTAATTGATAAGCATTATTGTTACAATTTTCAATTATTCTTTATCATAACACTTGTTTTGATTAAGTGAGAACTACCAAAATATAAAAAAACTGGACACTAGATGACCAAATTACAATTTTCTGTATGTATTTGCTGCTACTGGTCATGAAGTAGAATCTAATAATCCTAGAATAAACATTTCAAAGTTTGCATATATTAATCCTTGGAATTCTTACTTGGAAGTAACACTCCACTCTTATTTATTGAAAAAATGGATTTATTTCCAAAAAGATATTAATTGACAGGACCAAGTATCACATTGGATAAGAAATTTATTGTATATTGTGAAAGCATAACTTTTATGTAGCAAAGACCAGAAATTCTTTTGATCAAACACACATAGGAGTTTAATTCACATATGAGAGAGAAGTTTGGTTGAGGAAGCAATAGCTGTGGTTTTATTACACACAATATTTGGCTTGTAAATAAATACCAGGGGTTCATTGTTAGAGAGCTTCTAAGCTTCTTAGTTCACAAAAACAAACATTATCTGTCTGTTAGTTTCACAAAGACCAGCATTACCAATATTACCTCAAATATATAAAAACAGGCCAGATACTATAAGTATTTGTAGCTGCTTTCTATAACTGTCCTTGCAAATGATTGAACCCTCTAACCCTCTTCTGCCAACCTTAATCTGCCAAATAAATTTGACCATGATTTCAGTCTTGCAGGTGGCAATGTCAGCAACAGTGGTAAGGTACAAAAGCAGCAGATCAAAGAAATTGTCCCTCCCCCCCCCACCTTGTAACAACCTATATCTGTCATGTTATAGTATTAGCCTGGATTAGCCTGTCAACTTGATAGAGGCCAAGAAGAAAATAATTTCTTCCCTTCCTTTCATTATCTTGTCACAAACGCCTGCAAGATAAGGAAAGGTAACTGGAAGAAAGTCTAGGAGAAAACTTAAATAGAACAACAAAAAGGGTGGCACACAAGGAAGTCATCTTCTGAATATTCAGGTTTATACAAACAAATACTAAGAGATTTTTTTTAAGGTCAGATCTTGCCGGGTTAATACAAAGAATGTTTGAAATAAATAATATATCCCCACTTACTAGTATTTTTATATTTACTTTAGCAAATAACAAATATAAACTGACTAGGGAGTAAGCTATATTTGGCCCAGTGAAAAATACTTTGAAGTAAGCATGCCTATGATTTTACTGACAGGCATGCAGCTTAATTTTAATATCTCAGAAGTTCCTTGCTGAAACATATTGAAATCAATTTTATAGTATTTCATATTTATGGTATTATTGTTTATATTGCAATTGCAGAGGTAAAACTTTATACAGTGTAATCATTCCTTCTTAGATAACTTCTGGATGAAAAAGTTTTACCTGCCATGAGCACAAGTCTTCATCAATAGTAATATCTTCCTGTAGCAATAGTAACAAATAACGTTTACATTTTCTATGTACTTAAAACTAAGTGGAACAGAGAGTTAGTATAATGAGATCCAGAGGTATCCAATTGAAATTATCCTTAACCGATGGCAGAATTCCCTGGACTGCAAAACTAAGTATACTTGAAGTAACTTAGTATTAAATGTTTATGATGTTACCAGACACTGAGCTTGACTTAAAGAAGATTTGCCCTTACAATATATCTGGTAATAGGAATCTGGATTAGAGATACTGTTGTTTGATAAATGGCTGAACAAAAGATCTAATGTGATAAAACATGTTTAACATGTTAATAGTTTTCTGGGAATTATGACACTGCATAACAATTCACTTGTAGCTATCTTTCTCACAACATGATTTTCTCGAATGCGCCCCATTTTGGATTTTTTTTAAAAAAAGGAATTTGTATAAAGAGCATGTCAGCATGATGAAGTAGAAATGTTATTCTTTACATGGCAGAGGTTTGCCTATTCTTGAAGAGTCATAAATTTTAGGATCAAGTATCATCCATATAAGTAGTATAATATGGCAAGAGAAGCTAATGGGAAATATGCTCAACATTAATGGGAGATACTCAAAAAGATCTGCAACTAAAAGCCCAGCTGCAAGTTTTATGACCCAGCTTGGAAAATGGACCAAAAGAATTTCCTTTTAACAGCAAGTTAATAACCTACCAACAATTGACCACACACTAGTAATCCTAAATTAAGAAATTGAACATTTAGATTACTATAACTTGTTCTGTGTGTATAACAAACTGTTGAGTGGAACACCTGATTATGTACATAGTAATTTATAGCTGAAACAACTGGGATGACAATCAATTAACTATGGAGGCAATTATCCACCATGTCCTGGTTTTGGTTTTGATTTAAAAAGCTAACCAACTTCATACAAGGATGCCTGAGAAAGTGGTTTTAGTATCATACTGAGATCAGCAACATTTATATTACAGAATATGTCAGGCTCAATAGGTGATTTTTTTCCTTTGGCATCTGCCGTCTGGAATACTTTCCCACTGAAGTTCATAAGTGCCTACAAAATATGGATCATCCGCACTATTGTAAGACCCTACTGAAGACCTATATCTTCCACATATTCTCTGAATGATTGCTGCAAGAAAGGTTTATGATTTCTTTTACTTTTGCAAGGAGATACTACTGTTAGTAGAGAAGAAGGTATTAGTTACAAAGTTGAAGGGAAAAGCCTTATTCCTCTGTTGCCTAGAGCAGGGCTTTTCAACCGATGGTACACGTACCACTTGTGGTACATTAACGAGTGGCAGGTGGTACATAGCCCTGCCTAGCCAAGTGTAGTGGGGGAGGGAAAGAGCCAGCGCAGGCAAGGACTTACTGTGAGAGAGTCCTCTGGAGCTGCAGAGTGGCTGGGGCGAGGCAAAGGCCCCAGGCTCACTTCTGGCTCACCCTCCCCCATGAGAAAGGAGGAGGAGGGGGCAGAGACAGGAGAGGCTATAAAAGGAGGCAGTTTGGGCGGGAGAGGGAGAGAGAGAAAAAGCAGCAGCCTTGGGAGGAGGCGGAGTCAGCCCTAGCTGCACCGAAGGGGAAGGAGAAGGGTGGGGGGAGAGGAGAGGAGATCAAGCAGGCCGACCATGAGCCGATCTACAACTTCTGTGGCAGCCACCTGTGCTGGCAGCAACAAACAGGCAAGAAATGCAGCAGGGGAGGGGTTGCCCTACACGAGGAATGAAGAAAGGTAGTATCAGCTGGAGGTGAGACACGGAAGGAGAGAGGAAGGGAGATGGAGAGTGGAAGGATTCTTATGTGCTTTTGTGACTTTGAAGTTCTGGGATTTATGCAATAAGGGCTTTGTGTTCTTAAGGAGTGTTTGGCAATTTCTATTTGGCTGATGGCTGATGTCTCGTGTTAGCTTCTATTGCTCTGCTATTGTTAGCTGTAAGTTTTGCTGCAAGGGATTTTGAAATATTTTTCTCCTGAATGGATTTTGCCTATAGCATTCCTTTACTTATGAATGGAGCCATTTGGGGAGGCTGCCTTAGCCGGCAGCCAATACTTACTACATTTTTTTTCTTCCTGCACTCCTTAACTTTCCTTTCTAGCCAGTAGCTAATTCTTAAAGGGGAATGTGCCTTTTTAAGCTAGTTCACTCAGCAGCTTGTCTTTTCTGTCTCTAGAGGCTTTTCCTTGTTTGATGAATATATGGAAGAGGGAAAATATGGGGGGGGGTGTCAAATTCTTCGGAAGGAGGTGGGCATGAGAAAGAGGGAGGCAGGGAAGGAGGGAGGGCCACCAGCAGCCCTGCCATTGACTTTGCTTGTCAAAAGGTTGCAAAAGGGATCACATGACCCTGGAACACTGTGACCATCATAAATATGAATCAGTTGCCAAGCATCCAAATATAAATCATATGACTCTGGGAATGCTGCAATGGTCATAAGTGTGAAAAATGGTCATACGTCATTTCAGTGCAATTGCAACTTTGAACAGGTTTTTTTTCTTTGGTCATCAAGTTTTTGACACCTTGCTAGGTGGTACTCGAATATTGCCATATCCTAAAAGTGGTACAATCGGTGAAAAGGTTGAAAAGCCTTGGCCTAGAGGCCCTGCTGAAGTTTAGGGAGGGAAGGGAAAACATGAATGAATGTGCATATTTGCAACTTAGGCAGCCAGCAGTAGGGTCCCTGTGACCAAAAAGTTTGTACACTGTTCTATGATAGTCTACGTTTTTAATTAAGACTAGGAAGAAATACTGCTTAGATAAGCTAGCCCTATTCATCTTCCAAATTAGCATGCTGCTTTATTCCTTTGCATAAGCTGCAAGGTAACAAATTTGCTGCACTGATCCCAGTTTGATCATTATTTCCTGCTTTTGCCGTAAGTAGTCACCCAATCCTTGCAATCACTTAACAATGTAGCTTATTTTCTCTAATATATAATCTTCCCTTACTGATGCCTAAACAAAGCAATGGGGGAGGGGAAGGATAGATGGAGAGATAATCTTCCAACATAGTAAATATTTGGACTTAATAAATGAATCCTGATTTATTTTAATTGCCCTTGTGTATTCATCTTTTGGTACTGGATCCACACATCCAACAATACCCTCCTGGTTAGAATCTTGTTAGAATCTTGCATACAGTCACTAGAATGTAAATCCTATTAAGCAGTAACATTTGTATTAATAAGCACCAGTTTATGCCAAAAGGATATCTTTTCTGAGTTAATTACAAAAAGGGAGAAAAACAAATGCAAAACCACTGTTTCTGTAAATATGAGAGATCTATCGCTTCCAGTCTTAAACCACACAACTGTGATTTGGCTATATATGAAACCCGATCCATTCTAAAACTTAGTGCAGTTTCATAGCATAAATGTAAATGTTTATAACATAAATATTAAAATGTAGTTATCTATATGAAAATAATCCTTACCTTTTGATAAGTAACAATGATGAAAGATAATATGTGTCTTTATTCTAGTGTGTGTGTTCTGGAAAACATCTGTGCACAATTATTTCCTCAGAGCAATTATTTAATACTGGATCCACATATAAGTTTTATACACACTGATAGCATTATGGAAGAATCACATGAATGGCTTGAAGGAAGAGTAGCTTGAGGGAGGAGGGGGAGGGGGAGGAGGAGGAGGAGGCAGAGATAAATTAATCTGAGAGATACAGAATTAGAATCTAGAAGATATTTAGATTTAAGTCCACCATTAGCCATGGCTGGGTGACTATGGACCAGTCATTCTTTCTAAACTCAGCCTCCAAGGCTGTTCTGGGAAAAACTGGATGAAGGAATGATACGTATAATTGCTTGTGTTGGATCCAGGATTTAATGACAGCAAAACATTAAGAATGTCATTGAACCCTGGAGCCCAAAACTTCCCAATTCATACTAGCTGTGAAAGCCTGCACTGATATGTACATTACTTTGCTCTCTGGAAGGAAAAGTAGGATTTAAGTCACATACAGCTATAAAGTTAAAATGTTTTGTATTTTTTTTCTATTTCTACTTTAATAAGGAGTGCTTTTTTTTTTGTTCCTTTAAGTCAGTCTTGATTCTTGGCAGCAACTGCTGCCTTGTAGTTTACTTGACAAGATTTCAGAAGTGGTTTATCACTGCCTCTTACTTAGGGCTGAGAGAAAATGACTGGCTCAAGGTCACTCATCCAGCTTTCTGCCTAAGGGAGGACTAGAACTCACAATCTTCTGGTTTCTAGTCATACCTTTACCACTACATCAAACTGGCTCTCTAAACAATGTTAATCCAGTACCTGAAGTCCGGTTCTAAAACAAAGAATATAAAATAATAAAATGTCATAACATAATGATATTATGAAATTTTGTGTTATATCCTTTGTTTTGGAATTCCTCAGTCTATCAATGAAGTTCTGGGAAGAATTATGAAAAGGGAGTAGGACTCTGTTCATTGATGTCAGCAGGATAAGTGACCAAGAATTGACCAGAATAGAATCATATTTGGTATAGTAGAAGACTCTGCAAAAGAAAGATTTAATTTGGAAATAGACCAGATCTGTCTAGGAGCTGTGGAGGAAAAATAATCCAAATAAATAAATAAATAAATTTCCTGCTATATCCCTGTGGGAGGAGCAGTTGGACAGCATGTGGAAAGTTACTAACTCCTCCATTTTAAATGTTTTCTCCCACCCCACTTTCTTCTTAGTCATTGAGTCTGCAATTTAAGGCTATTTTTACAGAATTGATAAGAATTCAGGAAACTTTATCCTGCGTGTTTTCCTTGTTTTTTTTTTAACAGTAATATTAGTTTGTTTTTTATTTGTTAATAATAAAAAACCCAGTTCCAAATAAGACATGCAGGTTACCTCTTCATAGTTTTTAGATACAGAATATTTGTATTTGAATTGACTGCCAGTCAGCTGATTTCCGTCTCAAATAACTGGTGATAAAGTCTAACAGAGTTTATATACCTTGACTCTGCCTTAAGAGAGTGTCAGAACAAATGGGAAAGTGTTACTTAACTCTGATACACTTTCCTGTCATTAATTATAGTTCAGCAATTCACAAACAGATTAAAATTAGTTCCTCCATTCATAATGCTATATTTTCCTGCCACAGACTCAGGTTCTGCAGGGTTGTTGTTTGTTTCATTTTTCACTTGCCAATGAAATTTACCTTCAATCCATAGCAAAATATGGTGGAATATTTCTTACTCCTTACAATATGGGAAAGAGGAAATGTTTTCCAATCATTTAAGAACACGCTAGCCAGTTAAATATGAGTCCTGTATGTATGTATGTATGTATGTATGTGTATGTATGTATTTTTATCTTATATGAAATATATTAGATTTCATATTGGATATGAAGTGTTTTGAGATGTAAATAGTCAGAGAGAGGAATTCAAAGAAAAGAGAAAAGAAAAAGAAAAGTGAACACAATGAAACATTAATATTCATTTATAAGCAGGATGGCTCTGGGAAGCCTTTGATTTCAAGGAGGTCCCTCTAAACATCTGGAAAGAAGGAATCTTTCAGCAAACAACCCTTTTAATCGAGCCAGAGAGCCGCTCCACTAGTGGCTGTCATAAATCTTTCTGACTTTGAAAAACGAAGGTTCATTACTTTGCCCCTTGCCTTGCCAACCGGGCAGATACGTGTCAGTCAGCAACAACTCCAAAAGGGGATCCTGGTTTCGGAAACTTTGATTTAACCGGGCCAGTCTAGTGCCGCATCCCTCGCCTTTCCCCTCTGCGCCTTTTCAAGAGGGGGCTACAGTCTGTAAAACGCTGCTTGAATAAGTCTGCTTATTTGCCCATTGACGGCTGTCCTTCTCCATGCAGGAGAAGGAAGCAGTTTCCCACGTCAAACCCTGGGAGAAATGAATCAGTGGAGCACCGGGGCTCCCTTGCTTACCGCTCCTAACCTTAAATTTGGCTCCGATTAGTTTCTCTCTCCTGCTACCAAGGGAGCTCTTCATCCTACGGGAGGCTCTCCCTGCGCGCCCAATCAGCCGCTCTTAGCCAGCCATCGGCCGACCGAGAGAGAAACCGAGAGAGCTGCCGGGCTGGGTCTGAGGGGGAGAACAGAAAGTCAACTACCTTGGAGAAGAAACGGCGGGCTGGTGAGAAGAGCCCTAGGTTCTCCGCTCTGCAGCTTCTCCTCAGTAAGATAAATGTTTTCTTTTTCTTCTAGCGCCGTCGCGGGGCAGCCGCCCACGCCAATTATTTTTGGCGGGCAGTGATTCTTCTACCCCTCAGGAAGATGCCGCGTGCGAGGAAGCAGTAATAACCAGGCAACACCGCCTAAAATTAGAGAGACTCAATGTCGTGCCGAGGGAAAGCGGGCGCGTGGCGGGGGCTAGAAGGGAAACTAATGAATGTCACCACGCCACGAGAGCGCGCAACACGCGGAGGACTGGCTAATGTGGAGAGTACGTGGCGACTAGGTCAATAAATAAGGAAACGCTTCTGGAAACGCAGAATTTGGCGCAAGAGAGACTTCCCAAATCTAGCATCATTCAAATATGTTGGACTTCAATTCTTTTTGCTTACCCCAGCCAATTGCTTGTCTTGCTCTGAGATAGTATTATTTTGCTATGCAAATTACAAAACAAAGCTTCTGAGAAGTATTTATAAAGAGGGCAGGTTTATTAGCAGGTAAAAAGGAGTGGGATTTTCATTCATGGCTGCCCTCTTGGCTTTCTTGCCTCTCTCCCCATACACACATTGGGGGCCAGTTCCCAATGGAATGCATGAGCCTAAATCATTGTCATGCATAGGACCCACTTATCTTACAGGATAACATACAGAAACAAAACTCAAACTTTAAAAGAATTAAGACCCAGCTCAATGTTCTGAAAACTGGCTTTCTCAAAAAATGTAGGCACCACAAACCAAGATTTCTCAGCAGATAAGATGAGAAATCCCAGCCCATCTGGAATGCATGAGCCTAAGTCATTGAAATGCATAGGACCCACTTATCCTTGATTCAACTTTATTTTTTGGCAAAGGTTGATCCCATGTTTTCAAGACTATATTGGTGGGCCTTTCTTTATAGCATATGGAGAGGCATTCATAAAGTTACTTATATATCAAGCCAGGCTTAAGACTCTGTATAGGAACTATTAAATTTCACATTTATATACGTTGGATATTGTGGTTCATCCTGCAGATAATACATCTAAAGTTAAATTGCTTAGTGAAAAGTTTTAAAAAAAACTACTATTAATTTCAAACAAATCAAATCTATCATTTATATTTTAAAGTAATAAAAATTCATGCCTAATAAAGCATGAAATCATGCTTTACAGAGAAAAGATGTAGTTTCTGCTAAGCAAATTATCATCAAAAATATAATGTCCTATATTTAATCAGACAGTAGATGAGCAAAAGATTGCAGATCCGTTTAGATGCTATACCTCCTTACTAAACCTGCCTTGCCAAGACTTTTCGTTCTTTATGATTTGCCAGAATATCAATACTTCTAAACAGGGCTTTTTTTGTCATAGAACGCCCAGAACAGAGTTCTGGCACCTTTTTTGGATGGAACTTTGTAGGGTAGGCAAGGCGGGTTGTATAACGTGTGTGAGTTCTGGCACCTTTTTTTTTTTTTTTTTTTTCAAAAAAAGCACTGCTTCTAAAACATTCCATTAGCACTCTCTAATTTTTTTCTAGACATTATAGAAACTCTGTGCAGTCAGATTTTAGAAAGATGGCATAATTGAAGAACAGATTTTAAAAGGTAGTTTCTACCATTGACGTACAGACTCCTATTATTTAAATGCATGTTTCCTTAAAAGAAGTTTCTGACTATAGAATAATTGTGTTATTTGGAATGGGTTGTTTTTTTAAAAAGGGACACAATTTAGCTTTGTTTTCATTTCAGATTTAAATATAAATGATACAGTCAGTATTTGTTTGTTAAACTGCTGTTAACTGATGAAGTCATGTATCAACTGGATCAGCTGACCACATTTCCTAGGAGGTAAAATTATCCCTAAAGTCAAGCATTTGATTGACGTTATTCTACCACATAAATTCACCTGTTTTTATACATAGTCTTGTAAGAAAAGACTCAGATAGAAAACATGGCTGGAAAAGCAAATGTCTCCATGACAGAATTTAATTGCCAAGGCTTAACAGTACAGAAGAAACCACTGAAACATTGATTGTTGCATCCCTGGCCAGTGGGAAAAGACTAACAATATCACAAAGGTTTGCCAGTACTCACACTGACATGAAGGTTCATGAGATATTAAGTATTTCCTAGAGCAAAAAGACAGGATATGTGTGTCGCCAAAGCAGTGACTTTTGATCCCGTCAGTATGATTATGTGTTGCCAGAGAAAAGAAGATTTGGCTAGATTAATGACTGAGTAGGTTAAGCATGTTGCATGAACAGAGCCAAGAGTCCAATGGCACTTTAAACATAGTTAACTTTATTATTGTAAATGTTTTTGTGGTTCAAGTCTATCTTTATTAAGAACATAAAAGTTTGGGTAAGGTGAGAGGGGATAAAATATACAATTGTGAGGGCAGAAAGTAGAAAGGAAAGGGAAAAGGGGATAGTTAGAAATGTTGACCACCTATAATTGCATAGAAATATTTGTGAAGCTTCACTTTGGGAGAAATAATCTGTTTTCCTCTCAGTATCTCACACCATCATGTTATAGAGGGGTTGGGAAGCCAACCCCTCTATAACATGATACACCTGGATAAGCTGCCACAGGACAAAGAATTATGGATGTTTACTTAACCTAACTGCACACAGTTAAATCTGAACCCAAATAACTATGTTTAAGCAGTCTAATTATCTAAGAAGGCTTAGGTAAGAATATGTAGTATATGACGTGTATATACTGCTGCCTAGATCCAAAGATATGGATAGTTTTGTAACTAATGTTGGCTGTGAGAATAAACCAAGAAGCAACGGAGGAGAGAGACTAGAACTGCAACTAGTAATGAACTGGATGAACTGGAAGTGGAGAAGACATAACACTAATACTAATAAGGTTCATTACAGTCTTAGATGCCACATAATAACTAATGTTTGTGGACCATCTTCAAAGGCAGTCACATTTTAGAATGAAAAAAATGATACAATATGAAAACGTTAAAGAAATTGTTCATTTCTTCTACTGCCTGGATGAAATAAAATCTTTCAATAAACCTGATGTGATTTTCCTATATCATCTGTTATTTAACATCAAGCTGTGCTACTGTCAGGGAAAGTATTAGGCACAAGTTGGCAGAACTATGTAGTCTTGAGCTATGTAGTCTTGGTACTGTGGAAATGCTTCTACTGGAAGACAAGTTATAAATAGTCTAAGGAAAAAAATAGCAAGTCAGTCTTTTTATCCAGTTAATGCTGGATGTTTTGAATGACGGTTAGAAAGTAGGATGAAAAATAATGGTTTATGCAAGCTGAAGAAATAAGAATCCAGGTTTAGAAACTGAAAATTCATCCCAAACAAAAAATTACATTTTTAAAAATAATTTTGTATTGCTTTTAAAATAAGAAAAGAAAAAGTAGAAAAACACAAAAATAATGCATAATTTAAAATGTATGTGCTTAAAAATGAGTGAAAAAACATAACAGAAAAATATAATGTATAACACAGTAAATGATTTTAATATATATCTGTATATTGTGAATATAGATATACACAAATACATATACACACACATTCATACATTCTCTCTCTCTCTCTCTCTCTCTCTCTCTCTCTCTCTCTCTCTCTCTCTCTCTCTCTCTGTATGTGTGTGTGTATAAAGAGAAAGAATTTTATATAGAGATAAAGATAAGGATATTTAGATCATGCATATAAAAATAGTAGTTTGGTTGAATGGTTAGAGTGCCAGACTAGAAAGTGGGAGATCAGAAGTTCAAGTCCTGTCTTATCCACAAAAGCCGGCTGAGTGACTTTGGATCAGTCATTCTTTCTCTCAGCCCAACCCACTTCACAGGGTTGTTGTGGGGAAAATGGGAGGAGAAGGTGTGTTGGATATGTTCGCAGCCTTGAGGTTATTTGTAAAAATAATAAAGATGGGATTCTAATACAGTTCTATAACATGTTTTAATCTACTATATTTTGAAAAAATGAGCCCCATATTTCATTGTATCCATATAAAATCTCCTTCCCTAAGCAATCCACTGATAAGTAACAAGGTCTTCAATTTGTTGAAGAAATAGGACTATACATTGATCTTTCCAATGTTGCAATATAAGTTTTTTTTAGCAATAATAAAGGCGTGAAGAATCCATTTATATAGTCCATGTCAAGCTACAAACTCTACTGCCTTTAGGACCACAGCGTGCTTCTAACTTGCCAACAGAGGGGAGAGGAAGGGAAGAGAGCTTTGAACCTACAGGTGTCCTATATCAGCGTGAGACCCGAAGCTGCTGAAGAATTGTTTTGGTGAAACTAAAGTCTGTTCTCATAATAATTACTAGAAGATGTATTGGACAATGTGACTTGTACTGTCAGGGGTGGGAAAAGTTTCGTTCTTTTAATTAACTGCTTCCTGCCATTACCTAGGTATATATAGTCCATTACTTTCTCCCAAAACCTAGTACATATAGGACATTGTAAAAACACATGTTTTAAGGAAGCATTACCCTTCTTACACCTCCAACAAAATGTTGTCCTAAACAATCCTTTTCTACACAGATGTAATAAGTTGTATTATTTATATTATATTTCATATATTATAAATTATATATTCTATATAATTATATATTACTATTTTTGTGAAACTATGTTCAGCATATTCTTTGGTGTAATTGTTCTGAATTTAAAAAAAAATCAATGAAGCTTCTTGCTGACTTGTTTTGCTATCATTTTTCTTTTCAAATATTTTGTGGGCACATCTCATAAAGATGAAATTTTACTTGTCTGTGTCCTACAAGAGAGACATAGAACATGGAACCATTATTCTGTGTAGGATTTCTTCTGATGGGGTCTCTTTATCTAGAACAGAGTCCTTTGAGGGAGAGAGGTGGTTCAGAAATGTGAAAATAAATAAAATAAAAACAGGGCATAGAACTGTAGTTTCTCCAGATGTTTTATAGTCCAATAGTGCCATGCACCGTGGACAATTGGTAGTGATGGTGGGAGTTCAACATCATTTCAAGGGCTACATGATCTTCAGTTCTGATTTACTGTTATGATGAGCACTACAATCAACCTCTAGCTAAATGGAGGAGGGGAGAAGAATACATATGAACTAAAATATTGCAGTAAATATTAAATTCCCCCAAAATAATAAATTTTATTAAAAAGCAGATATAATTTATGGGAAGGTTTAATAACTCAATGTGTTTTTTATTTGTTTGTCTCTTCCTTTTCAATGCTGGTGTTTGTAATAAATATTCATAAATGAGAAATATTTTTATTGCGGCTTGATTTTTTTTTAGCATCCAATTGTAAACATATGAGAGAATGCAAATGGTCTTGGAGTTTCCTGATTTCTTGTTTAACTGAATATTCTTGCTATAAGTAAAGGGAGTTGATACTTGAAGGTCAGGTATTTCTATTTTCTAAGGTATTATTTTTTTTCTAATGTATTATTTTTTATTCTAATGGTTATTAATAAAAATGGCAATTAAAGGTCAAATGTTGTTTCCTTATTGTTTATTTCCCATGCTTCCATGCTGGTTCAATCCTTCTAGCTCTAAATGGTTTACAGATAAAATCTGAACAATAACAACAATATGATAAATAAAATAATATTAGAAAATGCAACAATATTATCGATGCAATAGCAAAAGGGATTGTAAGGAGACAAGGAGAAGGGGTGCTTTTAGGGGCAGAGAAACAACTCAGCTCAAATATGAAAGTTGTAGAAAGGAAATATTTCAGAAACTTTGTCTTAATAAGTCACTCACTTTTACAGTGCTCAAGATTATGTTTTTTTACCTCAGACTAGCATTAAAGAAGTCTTTCTGAAATCCATATGGTTTCGCTTCCTAGATTTGCCCCCTGTGTGGGCTTTACACCTTATCTTCAGAAAATTGTGTCATTAATCTATGGGAATTTTTGTCCCCACTTGATGCAATTATAGAAGAAATGAATAGAAAGGTTACTTTAAATGCTATTAATATTTTATCCCCTTGCCTCTAAATCAGTTTATAACTCAACTATATTTTGAGATCAGTTTAACTGGTGACTTTAATTTTTAAAATTGGATTTTTTAAAATACACTAACATTGGTAAAATAAACACATTTCTAATAGCTGTAAAACATTATACCTAATTTTGATGTGGCATGCTATCAAAACAAAGTGGCAAGCACATGGACATAGTTGTTAATTTTCTTTATTATTATGTTTTCTGCTTGTATGGTTGACTGTTATTTCAGTACATTCATATTGCAGAAAATTGTTATTGTTTCTTCTGCTCTGGAAGGAAATTGGCATTAAATTGCATCCATACAAAGAATACAAAATTATGTTGTTTGCAGTCAGATATATAGAGCAGATTTTCATCTTTGAATGAACTTACTTCTTTGAACCTGGCCTTTGTTGTACTCAGAGTAAAAGAAAATAGAAGAAAAAAAACACATTACTTTTGTTTATCAGTATTTCCCAATCTGATGGCATATTGGCTGGGGATTATGTCAGTAGTAACCACATCTGGAAGAGATTGTGGAAAGATTGCTTTTTTGTGCGGGGGATGTGTGAGGGCTCCTTGAAGTCAGTGTTGACTCAGGATCACTGTCTGAACAAGTCCTTGCAGTTTTCCTGGTAAGATTTCAGAAGTGATTTGCCTTCTTCCTATGGATAAGAGATAGCAACTGGCCCAAAATCTTCCACCTTACTTTGTGCCTCAGTCAATATTAGAACTAATGATCTTCTGGTTTTGTAGCCTAATGCTTTAACCGCTACACCAAACCGACTCTTTTAAAACCCCATGTGTGTTGTTATTTTCATGAAAAATCATCCTGACTAACATAATCACAATATGGATTATTGTGTGAGACAAAATAAGATCAAATGGCAGATAGAATTATCCTTACCATATCATGTTCGTTTTTCAAATGGGAGTCACCCACGTGATGCAGCATGAACTCTTTCAAATATAGAAGGAAGTGTGCCAGCAAAATGGAAATGAAATTTCATGCAATATTATGAAATGTTATGGCTAGGGAAACAGTAGTCTTCCGCTTTATGTTACAAATAAAGTACTCAATGTGTAATTATAACACTGAGACCAGCCTTCCTCAGTCTCTCTACTGGTGTCCTTCAAGAGCATTGAACTACATCTGCCATTATTTATAGCCTAATGCACCTTGCCGCTAGCATAAATAAGTGAAGGTATATTATGGATAAAACTGCCCTAAAGAAAGCACCTGTTTGAAAAATAAATCATATGAATAGTACTAAGAGAATTCATAGCAGATTGAATCCATATTTTTCTACCTCCACTATTATAGAAACATAAAATATGAATCTTAAGAATCTTATTCATTTTCTTATGATGCATACTTTGAAGGAAAATATGTTTATATTTTCATATTTTCAATCACATTGCAAATTAGTGATCTTTAACACATGATTATTTTATCTGAACTTTACTACTATATTCATCTTTGTATATTATATACAACATTGATAGCAAATCAGCTTTGATTAATTTCAGAGTTTTAATATTCCAGTTCCTCACAACTTTTTCAAAAAGTTGTTCTTTCACTTCATCAGTTTTTATTTCAAAGGGGTCCATTCTGTATTTGTGAATTTATTTTCTCATAACATAAGAGAATGTTATCTGTTTCTAACTTTAGCCCTATTTTTTTTTTTTTTTTTTAGAGAAAGCCTTGAAATGCATGAAATTCTTACGGGGAATACAGCTACAATTAACCCACCACAGCGACAAGTTGACTATTCAAAAGTTCTCAGTGTATTTGTAAACCATTTCAAAACTCAATATTTCTCTGAAAATATGAGAGTCTGTAAGAGAAAAAAAATATGAGAGTCTATAAGGAGGAATGTTTTGCAAACTCCTAGGTTAGCATTTAGTATTTGAAGGAAATATAAATTGGCAATATATCCTTAGTCTTATAAGGTACATGCAAGAATGATGTCTAAAGCTTTGGACAATGTTTCAATTGTATTTAAAAGTGTGAAATATGTACACAGTTTACTCCCATTCAAGAATCAGGAAGAACTTTACAACTACATAGGTTGCATTACAATAAAGGCAAATTTTTAAATGTGAGCCATTGCTGAAATTCATCTAATCTATAATGTGATCTAAAAAAAGCTTTGTAAAAGGAAGGACGTAGCATAAACATATTTTGGAAATTCATGATATCTCTTTAGAAAACATGAAATTAGAAAAAGTTGCAAAGATGATAAAGAAGTCCAAATTTCTCCTGCTGAGATTACTAATGTTTGATGTTTTTGTCACTACTGTGAGAAAATCATGGAAATACAAAGCTGGAATACCTTGGTGATGTAATCAGACTCAATTCCAGTGACATTCCTTCAGATTTCCTCATTTTATTTTTGCTTAGAAGGCAATACATATCTTCAGTGATGTGAGCCTACATGGCAAGGTAATCATATACAGTAGAATGTAAAACACTGCTTAGGAATCCAATGCTAGTTCTTTCCTAATTTTTTTAAAACTGTAAGAGTGATTTTCTGTGATAATAGCAGCTTCATACACACACACACACACAAAATAAACTTTCTATGTTAAATATTTGAAGGGAAAGCAGTGTTTCTTAAACTTGGTAACTTTAAGATGTGGACTTCAACTCCCTGAATTCCTCAACCAGCCACAATTGACTGGGTTTGTACCACATCCTAAATCATATCTTTTGGATTACAGTGCCTGAATTCACACAACATATGATGCCAGTCAATAGAGTTTCTACTACTTGTTTGAGTAGAAAGACAAAGAATTAAATGCATAAATAAATAGATTCTACAGACCCCTCACATCCCATACATAAACTAAACTAAAAATAAACTCCTTACATCCTTGACATAAACTGTTTCAACTCTTCAGGGGACCACTATAGGGCATTGAATGCAAAACAAGCAGACAGTATTTTCCCTTATGCCAGGGGTGTTAAATTGCTGACCAACGGGCCAGATGCATCATGCCAAAACCGCACCCACCCCATTGTCGGCAATGGAAAAAAAGTTGCAATACATCACGACACGTCATGTGACATTGCGAGTTTGACATCCCTGCCTTATGCTATCACTTTACTATACATCTAATTCCCAAATCACTTTCTTATGTCTAAGAATATTTACCCATGTAGTACAGCTGTATTACTATTAATTCATCTAATTCATCTTTCCTATTACCTTCTCCTATTGGTATCGTACGATTATATTATTTTATTGTTTCTGTGTACACTGAGAGCTTATGCAAATTCCTTGTGTGTCCATTCACATTTGTCCAATAAAGAATATTCTATTCTGTTCTGTTCTGTTATATAGATTCTTAAGGAAAAATTGTGCTTAATATATGCAAAAGTGTAGAAGATTGATATAGATTTCATGAGCAAACTTATTTAAATTCTGCAATATTTTGCAGCCTGTTCAAATTAGTTATACATCTGTTCCAAAAATTGTTGTGTTTGCACAAAGGTAATTCTAGCTGTATAATATAGGCTTGCCTATTTCATTTCTATTTCACTAATTCAAAAATAACTTTCTGCTACACACAATACTACTACTAATAATAATAAAGTTGGAAGGGATCTTGGAGGTCATCTAGTCCAACCCCCTGCTGAGGCAGGAAACCCTACACCATTTTGGACAAATGGCTGTCCAGTCTCTTCTTAAAAACTTCCAGTGTTGGAGCATTCAACACTTCTGGAGGCAGGTTGTTCCACTGGTTAATTGTTCTAACTGTCAGGAAGTTTCTCCTTAATTCTAGGTTGCTTCTCTCCTTGATTAGTTTCCATCAGTTGCTTCTTGTCCTGCCTTCAGGTGCTTTGGAGAATAGCTTGACTCCCTCTTCTTTGTGGCAGCCCCTGAGATATTGGAAGACTGCTATCATGTCCCCCCTTGTCCTTCTCTTCATTAAACTAGACATACCCAATTCCGGCAACCGTTCCTTATATATTTTAGCCTCCAGTCCCCTGATCTTCTTTGTTGCTCTTCTCTGTACTAAGTAATATTCTCTATAAATTAACAAGGTTATTGAATAGCATATATGAAAGGTCTAATATTTACTATTTTTAGAGTATATTCTAATTCCTGCATCTTTCAAATGCTACAATATTTTACAAATAACCAATATCTAATCAACAGAAAATTGTAATGCTTATTAGATTAACTTAGCATATTATTATTAGCTTATTAGGTTAATGCTTATAATTTAAAACAGAGGTTTCCAACCTTTCTGGGCTCCTGGACCGGAGGGAAGGAGAACAGCTTCAAAATTGGTGTGTGTGCATGCATGCACAGGGCCACACACTCTGGCGGC
Source organism: Azemiops feae (assembly GCA_023970755.1). NCBI lineage: Eukaryota > Metazoa > Chordata > Lepidosauria > Squamata > Viperidae > Azemiops > Azemiops feae. The sequence continues at coordinate 243,738 of JALGBA010000087.1, read as the reverse complement.
TAGCGGCCCCGTTCACACAAGCACAAATGGGCCACAGACTCCCACCCCATGCTAGTGTCCCCATTCACACCCACATGCATGCGCAAATGGGGCCGTGGGTGCTAGCGCAAGTGGGGTATGCGCGCCCATGTGTGCACGCACCGGCCAGCCATTTCTGCAGCCTGCTGGCCAAGAGCCTGCAGCTCAGTCCCGGGCTGGGGACCCCTGATTTAAAACATTTGGGTAGGCTTTCTGGTTCTATTTTTATTTTATTCAAAAAAAGTTAAAATATAAAACTTTAAAAAAAATATTTTAAAAACAAAACAAAACAAGACATTAAAAAGTGGATTAAAAAAGAAAAAAATGACACATATGCACATATTACGTCCCAGCTGAATGCTGATTAATACATTACTACAATATTACTTTCACACTCCTTGAAAAACAGATTCCCCAAAACTTTTAAACTACTAAATGTATTTGCAAATTATTAATTCATCATCTATATATTTTATTAATGACAAAATAGTTAACAAAAAGAACAGTAATAATAAAAAGAACAAGATTAAAATTTCAAAACCGTCTATTATTGTAATCAACTTGTAGGAAATTTAACACGGCATCTTATCTATCCCAAATCATCCCAAGAGTTCCCATCAGTTCATCCTGGATTAAATATCCATGTTTGTTTCTTAATACCATCTATTATCAATTATTATTTAGTTAAATATAATAAATTCAATTTCCAAAACTGGTTTATCTTCCCTCCAAAAAAAAACCTCTAGATGAAATTATTTTCCAGTTAAGTGTGATAAATCCATTTCCCAATGTCCTTTAATCATCCTAGGGAAAACTAATTTATCACTTCTACACTTGATCAGGTTTCTGCTATTGCAAAAGAATGCAGGCTTGACCTTCAGGGAAGTATATGAAATCAATTCAGTTAGTTCTAAATCTGTGCAACCTGTTTCTTTCCAAGAGATCTGCTATTTTCAAATCACATTCCTTTTGTGAATCTAATTTATCTAGAGCTACATGCATCTGAATATTTTCTACAGCCATTATCATTTCATCAAACTTTTTAAAAAAGCTTTCAACTAAAGATTGCATGTTACCAAACAGTCTTTTTTCAGATATCAACAAATCTGCTGCTTTCAAATCACATTGCTTTATAATCTAATAATCTAATTTATCCAGAGCTATATGCAGGGGTGACCATGAAAAAAGGGAGAAGCAGTTTAAAAGTGGAGGGTGGGAAATTTGTACTTTTAGACTTGCGAGTTTCTGCTAATATAATCTTATATTGAAGTATATTTAGTTACGTTTCCTTTTTGGTTTACCTGGGAAAGCTGACACTCTATGCCAGCTCTCCATGACCCTGGGAGGGCGGATACCCCATTCCAGTTCTCCACTGCTGTGACTCAAGTGTGGCTTATACCAGCTCCCCACTGGCTTCCCCAACCCACATGCAGACTTCCCCTGGCCTCCCCCTCCCCCTCAGGCCACTTCTTATCTGGACTCTTGCCACTTTCTGCTTAACAATCCACATATCCACAATCGAGACTGCCAGGATTGCTGTTGCTAAGTAATGTGATCATGTAATATCATGCTTTATGGCCTTTGGGGAAAGCAATTCTGGCCTCAATTGCCATTGTAAACCAAGAACTACATATACAGTATTTTCATCTAAAGACCAACTAAGGATAAAACTAAAAATGAGAGTTACAGTCTTAGTAAAATGCACTTCCTTTCTTTATATTTTAACATTTTATAATTTAATTCATCATCCATGCTTCTGGCAATTTAGAAATTCGGAAATAAACATTATAGCTTTGTTAGTATTATTAAATTGCTAACTACGTGGTGCCTGAACTAATTGGCAAATATATTTTTCTTAATATATCATGGTAACAATGATATATGGTATATATCACGGTAACAACAATATCATGGTAAGTCATAATAATATTTGTAATTAGCCCATAAATGTTTGGGAGAAGGGTAAGATTATGTAAAATAAACAAACTGTAGTATGGGCAATTTTTAAAGTGAATTTCATAATAGAACATTTCAATTAGTTTTGAATCAGATTGTTGGAATACAACAGAATTTTAGCTGTACATATATTTTTCTAGAATGAGCACCGCTGAACTTTATTCAGATTCAACTGTATATATAAATATATAGAAACCTCTTTTTGCAAAATATTTATTTATAATCCTCATGTCTATATTTTTCTAAACTGTTATTTGAAACAGAAAGTGTTGTGTCCTGAGCCTTGCTGAGTCAATCAGCAAGGCACAGGCAACCTGCAGGATAACTGCAGAGGCCCGGGCAGACCACGTGTTTGCCCGGGACCGGTTGTATAGACCCGGGCAGCCCATAAGTTGCCTGGGACCCAGACAGGCTGTCTCCAGCCTCATGCGCATGCGCGAGGCGGGAGAATGGCCTGCATTCATTGGTTGAGCCACCCCTTGCAGGGGAAGTATAAAAGGGCATGTTGCCATTCTTTCGTTTGCTTCTGTTCAGTGCAAGTACCAAATAAAGAACATCTTTTTGCATAAACTGCCTCGTCTCCATGCCTGTGTCGAGAACAGAACATTGGCGACGAAGGTGGGATTTGCCGTGGGGAATCCCATAGAAACAGAAGTAGGCCTACTTATCCAGGCCAGGAAGAAGCGCGGCGTCCAGGAGGAGCAGCCGCCGGCCAGCATACATACGCTGGAGGTGGGCTTGGCTTCGTCGGACCCCTTCTTGATTCCTGACGGCGAGAGGCGTGGACAAGGCCATCTAGTTGAAGATGTCCAAGCTGGGCCGTCTGGCCGAATTTGACATCGCGCATCCTGAACGCTGGAGCTCGTATGCAGCTCGCGTTGAAAATTACTTTCGAGTAAACAAAATCCAGGAAGACGGCCTGAAAGCGGCTACCTTACTTTGTGTGTGCGGGCAAGAGACATTTGAAATAGCGGAGAATCTTGTCGCACCGGCACCCTTAGAATCAATCGCATATACCAATTTTAAAAAGATGCTGCGAGAGCATTTCGAGCCCAAGCTCTCGATCATTGCGTGGAGGCATCAATTCGAACAGAGGGACCAACGGCCAGGCGAATCGGCTGCAGATTTTGTCGCGGCCTTGAGACAGGCCACACGCCCTTGTGCATTTCAAGACTTGGAGGAAAGGCTCCGAGATAGACTGGTGTGCGGGCTGCGAAGCCGCGAAGTACAGCAGAAACTGTTTGCGAGAACGGACGTCACCTTCCAAGATGCTCTCAGAGAGATCGCAGCAGAAGAAGCAGCCGGAGGCGCCATGAAGGCCTTGCGGTTGTCGAAGAGTCATCCAGTGACCGTCCCGATCCACCAGGAGTCCGCCCGTGAGGCTTCGGGGGAAGAGTCCGAGGAGGACGAGGTGGACAAGATCCAGCCAGCAACGGAAAGACAGTGACTGGATCGGAGGGGGCCACCGCCTGCATCCCCTTGATGTTTCGGCTGTGGAGGACGCCACAGGAGGGCTGACTGCCGGTTTCGATCCGCCGTCTGTCGAGCATGCGGAAGGCAAGGCCACATTGCATCGGCCTGCATGGGCCGCCCTAAGAACAGGTCCCCAGAATTGCCTCTGAAAGGTACCAAGGTCCCCAGCCAAAACAGGGTGGGTTTTTGCGCATCTAGGAGGGGGGTGTTCAAGACAGGAACGCATAGGCCCCTCAAGAAGAAGCTCCGTCTTGATGTGAAGTTGCAGGGAGTTCCCCTGGCTATGGAGCTGGATACAGGCTCTGCGTTGTCTATTATTTCAATGGACACATTCAATAAGATTTGCTTCCGGAGTGGCTCGCGAGTGAAGCTCAGCCTTCCAACCTTGTCCTTACTGATTTTCAAAACATGAGAGTAAGAGTAAAAGGGGAAGCAACGGTCAGAGTACAGCGAAAAGGTTTCATGGGTGCATTGGATGTGGTCGTTGTCGAGGGGGACAGAACGAGTCTCATCGGACTCGACTGGTTCGAGGCACTTGGAATCCAGGTGACCAGTCTGAACCAGCTGCAAACGGCTAGTCTTGCGGGTGTCTGCAAGGAGTTTGCAGATGTGTTCAGCTCGGAACTTGGATCGTACAAGGGGCCTCCCATTACATTAAAATTGGATCCAGGCATTACACCCATAAGGGTCAAGCCTAGGAGGGTGCCTTTTGCATTAAAAAGTAAGATTGATGCCGAGTTGGACAAACTGCTCCAACAGGGCATCCTGGAACCTGTGGGCTCTAGTCCATGGGAAACCCCCATAGTAACTCCCTTAAAATCCAATGGGGAAGTCTGTATCTGCGCAGATTACAAGTGCACGCTGAATAAGGCCTTACAGCAGCATGCTTATCCTGTGCCCGTGGTGAGCCATATTCTGGCCTCACTGAAAGGAGGGAAGTACTTCGCTAAGCTTGATTTGGCTCAAGCATATCAACAATTGCCGGTTGACGAGGCGACTGCTGAAGCCCAGACCATAGTCACGCACACAGGTGCGTTCAAAGTAAAGAGGCTGCAGTTTGGGGTAAATGTAGCTCCTGGCATATTCCAGGGGGTGATGGAGCGAATGCTCCATGGGATTCCCGGGGTCTGCCCCTATTTTGATGACATCCTCATTGCAGGAGAATCATCAGGAAACTTAGCCGAAAGGCTGAGGGCTGTCTTGTTGAGGTTCCACCAAGCTGGGCTGAAGCTTCAGCAGGACAAGTGTCAGATCGGTGTGCCATCCACCGAGTTCTTGGGGTTCCGCATCAATCCAGAGGGCATCCACCCCGCGGAATCCAAATTCAAGGCCATCCAAATGGCCCCTAGTCCCCAGTCAAAAACTGAGCTTCAGGCTTTTTTGGGCCTCTTGAACTTTTACCATTCCTTTCTTCCAAACAAAGCTGCTGTGGCCGAGCCGCTTCACAGGCTCTTAGACAAACAGGCTCCGTGGACATGGACAAGGGTCCATGAGGAAGCCTTCTCAAAGGTCAAAGCCTTATTATCTTCAAATGCTGTACTGGCTCATTTCAATGAGCAATTGCCAGTGTGCATCGCATGTGATGCTTCCCCTTATGGAGTAGGAGCAGTACTGAGCCATCTCAAGGAAGATGGAACACAGGTCCCTGTGGCCTATTATTCCAGGACCCTCTCATCTGCAGAGCAAAATTATGCCCAGATTGACAGGGAGGCCTTGGCAATAATTTCAGGCATAAAGAAATTCCATGATTTCTTGTATGGACGCAAATTCACAGTCTATACAGACCACAAGCCTTTGCTAGGGTTGTTCACAACCAACAAACAAACTCCCCAGATAATATCTCCTAGGATGCTGAGGTGGTCCATATTCTTAGCAGCATATGATTACACACTGGTTCACAAACCAGGTACTGAGATGGGCCACGCAGATGGCCTAAGCAGGTTACCTCTTAAGCAAATAGAGGCAGACCCTGCTCCAGCTGTACATATTCTGTCCATTCAGGACTTACCAGAATCTCCCCTCAATGCTAGGGATGTGGCTGCAGAAACTGCCACTGATCACACGCTTGCACGCGTGCTGACATGTGTGTTGTCAGGATGGCCTGACACGTGTCCTGGTGCTGAATTCCAGAGCTTCTGGCGCAGGAAGCACGAATTGTCCACATTTAAAGGGTGTATCCTGTGGGGCAACAGAGTACTCATTCCGGCCTCATTGAGGACTAGAGTCTTGCTCTCTCTTCATGAGGGACATCCAGGAATAGTGAGGATGAAGGCACTTGCGCACAGTCATCTATGGTGGCCTGGTCTCGATAAGGACATTGAGGCCCAGGTTCAGGGATGCCAAGTGTGCCAGCAATCACGGCCAGAAATGCCCCAGGCCCCTGTACATAGGTGGGAGGAGACACTCACTCCTTGGTCACGTGTTCATATTGATTATGCTGGGCCCTTTCAGGGGCAATTCTTCCTCCTCCTCGTGGATTCCAAATGGCTAGAGGTCATTCCTGTGTCCTCCACTACTACTGCCAGGACCATTCAGGTGCTCAGAGGAATCTTCGCTTCCCATGGACTTCCTGATGTTTTAGTGTCAGACAATGGTCCACAATTTACCTCTTCTGAGTTTCAGGCATTTCTACAAGCCAACATGATCTGGCACGCCACATCTGCTCCTTTTCATCCTGCCACCAACGGTCAGGCTGAACGCATGTGTGCACCACTAAAGATGCTTTAAAGAGAATCACTCAAGGACCCTGGCATCACAGGTTAGCTGATTTTCTTCTCACACACCGCACCACACCATGCACAGCCACTGGAAAGAGCCCAGCTGAACTCCGCTGGGGGCGAAGACTCATCACAAAGCTGGACAGGCTTCACCCAGACCGGGTGGCTTCACAGGTGTCGCAGCCGCGGGCACCTAGGAGACTTCAACTGGGTGACCCGGTCTGGACCAGGAACTATGGATAAGGGCATCTCTGGGTACCTGCTGTCATCGCTAAGGTTTCGGGGCCGTTGTCCTACGAAGTGGTCTTAGATGATGGGCGTGTCCTCCGGCGCCACATTGACCAGCTGCGTTGGCGGCTGCCGGGCCGGCATCACTCCCCGGACTCCGCTTTTGGGGGGGAGGGGGACCCCAATTACGATTGTGGATCATAGTCTCTCCGAGCAGAGGGGTCTCCAAATGTCCCAGATGAGGGTCTGGCCATGCAGGCTGATCCTGACTCTGGTATAGAAGCAGGGAGTTCTGCCATGGAGGTGGCTCCTGACTCTGGCAGAGGTCCCTGGTTGAGGGCTAATGGCCATAAATCGGCTACTCAGGGCACTCCTACTGCTGGCCTTGGGCCCGACGGACATTGCTCCCAAGGGGAGTTCCAAGGGTTTTCGGGGAACTCAACCCCCCCAAGGAAATCTGGTTCGGGTTTAGCGGACCCAACCACTCAGCAGTTAGGGGGAATCCCTGAGTCTTCTGGGAGACAAAGTCCTGGTTTGTTGTACACAGACCGAGAGTCAGCACTCCAGGCACCAAAAATAACTCCCCCACATGTCATCCCCCACCCGGCCCTAACTTGGATTCGTGAAGATCGGGGCGGATTAAGGCCCCACCTAAATACTTGCAAGAGTATGTGCAGTCCCTAGAGGGAACTTGTTATCAAAAACTAAAAGACTGTGGGTTAATTTGAATCCACGGGGAACCAGGTTACCCGAGGGTACCGGGAACAGCCAGGGTGGCATTGGCTGAATGTTACATGGTACTGATATAGCTGCGTCAGTGTTGTCACAGCCTAGGAGGGAGGGGTGTTGTGTCCTGAGCCTTGCTGAGTCAGTCAGCAAGGCACAGGCAACCTGCAGGATAACTGCAGAGGCCCGGGCAGACCACGTGTTTGCCCGGGACCAGTTGTATAGACCCGGGCAGCCCATAAGTTGCCCGGGACCCAGACAGGCTGTCTCCAGCCTCGTGCGCATGCGCAAGGCGGGAGAATGGCCTGCATTCATTGGTTGAGCCTCCCCTTGCAGGGGAAGTATAAAAGGGCATGTTGCCATTCTTTCGTTTGCTTCTGTTCAGTGCAAGTACCAAATAAAGAACATCTTTTTGCATAAACTGCCTCGTCTCCATGCCTGTGTCGAGAACAGAACAGAAAGCATGATGGCCACAGTTCTTCAGTAAAAATAATCAGGTGTTGCTTACAAAATGAAAGTAGAAGTATATCTTTTAAAAAACAAGGAAAGCCTAATGGGTCTTTATTAATGCATCAATCTATCCTTGCATCTAAACTTACTTCCACCTCATGTAGATGCTGTCAGATTTCCAGACATTCTTGGTTACAAATCATTTTTAGTCCAGAAACTCAACCCTACAGACCAAATTTGGGGAGGGGGGTCCAACACTGAGCTGGCTGATGGATTGATGGCAGACTCAACCTCCCATCCCTTGTTCTCTGCTCTCCATCTATCCATCTTTTGGTTATCATATTGATGTACTCTCATTGTGTTGCTTTTTCATTGCTTATTTTACTGTTCTATTATTTTACTTCTATTCTGTTTATATTCATTTCATTTTCCTTCTTTTTATTATTATAAGCCACTTAAAGTAGCCCCACAGTGAGATAGGCAGCAAATAAATTTAATAAATAACTACACATAATAAAATTAAATAATAGTATTTCAAGGACTCAATTCTGCTAGGATAGATTGCTTGTTGCAGGAAACCCTATACCATTTCAGAAAAATGTTTGCCCAATCTCTTCTTTAAAACTTCAATTGTTGGAGCACCCACAACTTCTGGAGGTAAGTCATTCCATTGATTAATTGTTCTAATTGTCAGGAAATTTCTCCTTAGTTCTAGATTAGTTCTCCCCTTGATTAGTTTCCATCCATTGCTTCTTATTCTGCTTTGGAGAATAAATTGACCTCTCTTCTCTATGGCAGCCCCTCTAATATTGGACCACTGCCATCATGTCATCCCCTAAGCCTTCTTTTCATTATATTTAATTTTATTTCTATTAAATATGTTTTAGATTGAATTAGTTTCTTGTTTGTTTTCATGGTATTTTAGAAGGCATTATTTTTTGGGTTTTGTTTATTTGACATCAATGTATTTTAAAACAATTTATTTTATTTATCTATCTATTTACATACTGCCTATCTCATTCTTCAGCAATCTGAAGAATCATTTGTTACAGAGTGTGATCCTTCACATAGGTAGCAAAATATATTTCTGCATTCTAAGCCCTTTTCTGGAAAATACATTGGTTTGCAAAAGTACAAATGTCGATCTTTCCTAATGTTAAATGTGTGCAAATTATTTGAAGAAAGGCTGTTTAAATTTATACTATCATTTGTCATTCCCTGACTATTGAACTGGTAAATATATCCATGTTACTCATTTGCCTCTGGTTGATCCTTAACATGGGGGTGGAGGGAGAAAACCAGAGGAGATAAAGAAGAACAAAATCCTCATGTATTCTTCCTACTTGTCTGCAAAGGGTTTTTGCATTTATTTGATCTACAGTATATGCCTGTATAGCTACTCCATTCCTACCACCTAAAGCAAAACAAGACAGAAAAAAAAAATCATGTATTACTTCTGTATCTAAAACAATGGAAGTAACAAAAAAAATTCTGCTTCTTTGTATGGGATCCCCTTTATAAGGTCTCATAAACACCAGGAGCAACACTGAGAGGCTTCCCTGCATATTTTAAAATTTAGCTCAATAAGAAGACTTTGTATTGCATAATAAACTAAAATAATTCTGCTTGTTTACTAGGCATTACATATGTATCTACATTCACTCTATCTTGTATATAGACTACTGTCTATAAAATTATCTTTATCATATTTTCACATATATACATGTATACCTTTTGCATTTGAACCTACCAACAGATCTACACATTAGCTTTATAGCGTCAGTGTGCTAATATAGTTTTAAAAAATGAATGCCAATTTGTTTCAAAATCTTAATAATAAATTCCCATATTGCTTTAAAATATAGCGTGCAGTTTCTTTATGCTTTGGTTTTTTCTTTTGAATAAAGGCCCTGAGCCAAAGAAGTATGTAAAAAGCTAGTAAAATATTCTGAAAAGATTACATTAGCAATAAAAGACAAGCTTGGGCAAAAATTTGATTCTAGTAAATTATTTTGGTTCCTTTTTTAAAAAATCAGTATATATTTGTTTTTCATTTACTGAAATAGATAAATTCATTTCCAAGAAAAACTTTTCAAGTTAACCTTGAGACATATTATACAAAAAAAAATCTATTGGAAAAAAAGCATATGTATGACTTGTATTAGCAAGTACAATTCCTACATTAATCCCAGTCAATAAAGTATGATGAGAAATTACAAGATTGTGAATTTGGAAGAAGCTATAATGGACATGAAATCTTAACCCTTTTCATGCAAGAATCTATATTAGCTAGCACTGATGTTATTACATAGTTTGGGTAATAAAACGTATGCAAAAAATAACAACCCAACTCAGATAGCACCAAGGATTTGTCATCCATATTAAAACATTCCAGGGATGTTTGTCTGAAAACACAAATGGAAGAAGCTCACCACTTTTTTTGAGTATTATATATCACTAAAACCACTCCATTCTTTAGTTATATGACTAGATCCCTGTTAGTCATATTAAACAGCACCCATTGAAATCAGATGATCTATAGTCCTAATTATTTCAGTGTTCTGAAGAGAGTTGAATCCAATTCATCCTAAGCAAAATGTATGAATTATTGTCCTGCCTATTGATTCAAATTGTCAGTTCCATTCGGATTCTGGGGATGGATATAATCAACCCTCCTGACACGTTGATTTATGATGGAATGTTTCAATGAACCTAAGCAAAAGTTAAAGTTTCTAAAAAATGGATATTGTACAATTTACGTTTTGTTGCTGCATTGTACTTGAGATTAATTTTATTCTTTCATATTAACTAATCAGACTAAAGACTTTAGACCAGATAAAGGTTTAAAGGCATATGTTGTGCTGCCAGTGTTGTTGTTGTTTTTCTTGAATAACAATATTTACTTGCTGCTTTCTGGTACACATAACTTTCTTCTTTATATTTCAATCTTGTTTAAACAGTTACTTTTTCTAGTAATTTAAAAAGTTAATAGAAGAATTACAATGTTGTTTCAGTTATTTAGAGATTCCCTTATATTTTTTATTTTTATTTTCTTAAAATAAATAAATAAAAAGAACATATTTTGAACTAACATATTATAAGGGGTTTTTTTTGTGGGACTAAGATTACTTAAATTTGTTGCTAGAAAATGGATCAATGTCTTCAAATATTTGTTACAGTAAGTTAGAAGTCATTGAAAGAACAACTACATTTCTCTTCCCTGTTAATCTTCTCAGATCTGTGACACAGATTTATTGCATTTTTATTAACTCAATTTCCAGGCTATGCTGTCTTTTAAAATTTTAACTGTGTTTTAGCTGTCAAGAGTAACACATTATCTTATCTTATAGTGTCACCAAATACTATATTGTTTAATCTAGCCAGCAAGAGTTAACACCTCACTAGGAACAGTTTAACTCAATGGAATCTGTTCCAAGTTTAATAATAACAATAATTATTAATCTCCCTGTTATTTTAACTACATTTGAAGAGCTTTTCACTAAAATCTAGGTTAATAGCTTCAGTTTGGTTTACATGAACCAAGAAAATTTTGTCTGTGCCAGTTGAGTTCAATTTATCTTTTTCGTTCCGTTTTATTTTATTTATCATATTTTATCTTTGAATCTTACTTTATTTTATTCTTCTCTTAAGTTATATAAACTGGCCAGTGACCAAAATAAAGGACATGACTGACATATAAATTGTAAGCTTTGAGTAATGCAATAATTTGGTTAATAAACTAACACTTTGTTGGCAGATTAACGTTCTATTTTTGACTAAGTTGCAGAATCACACCTACAAGAGCTTTGTGCCAGACTAAATGGAAAAGAAAATTAGCTTCTCAGTGTTTCCAAATCACACGGCAAAAGAAAGTGTTTAAGGGGCTAATGGATACATGGATTTCAATAGAATTATTTTCAATTATGTGATATAAACACTGAAATCTTTTGTAAAATATTAAGTATTTATTGACTGATGAAGTTAAAGTAATTTAAAAATAACATGTGTATCTGCTCAAACGAACCTGGGACAACTTCTCCTACTGATTCAGTTGGCTCATAACCAGTATAAATCTTTATTCTTTATTCCAAAATCTGAAACTTTAAAACCCCTTTACTCTGAAAAAGAAAATCCTATACAAAGACATTTCTGAAATCAATATTGTTTGGTCTGCTTTTATTCAGTAGTGTACATTAATATATTATAAGCCTCATAAAACTTCAATGTATCTCAGAAGCCCAGAGCTTCACAGAAAGGACTTTTTAAAAGAATTTAGAATTAAAAGGCAGATAATATTTTGCCATTATTATAAAGAAAAGAGAACTGGGAACTAATTAAATATAAGATAGCATTTGAGGATAAATAGGAGCACTAGAAATCTATTTAATTGTAATGGTGAATGGAAACGAATAGAAATCTTTTTTAAAAAGAAAAAAGATGGATGTAGAGAAATAATCCACAAATACGTTCCATCAACATATCAAAAAGTTTTCATTTATGATATCCATCAAAAATAATTAGTGAGAATACAGTTAATAAGAAGTTTCCAGTCTTTAACGAAATATTCCTGTTCAAATAAGTCCGTTTTCTGTGAAAGTACTTACTGCTTTATCTCTAATCAAACAAGTCAGTTTTGATATTTGATAATATTCTGATTGAGTAACAAGGGCTCCATTTTTATATTTGTCTAGAAATTAATCCCTTTGAAAGAAAAAAATTGAATGAATATGTTTTGCATGCTGATATTAACGATGAAAAAGCCATTTATTTGCCCTGATCAGATGTTTCTTTTTATTAGGCTTCTTAGAAATAAACAAAACAGCTAAGTTAACGAAATATCTTTAGGTATTTTACTTTTTAAAAAGCCACAAACACCTAAAATGCAATATGTTACTGAGAAGCCATCCAAATGCAAAGTTAGGAGGGATTTGGAAAATGAGCAGATATTGAAAATTTTTACTAGTTAAAATAGATTCAGAGAAATTAAATTAAATTAAATCCAAAGGATTTGGATATTTTGTTTTATTTTTATATCCAGGTTTGCACAAATAGCATAAGTTTCCATGTTAGTATAATATAAAAACTAAAGAAATATATTTATTAAGGTTTATATTCATTTCAAAAATGTGAAATTCATTTCAAAAAAGTGATTCAGTTCTTGTGCAAGCACCTTTTTTTATTCGTTAAAGTAACTGGTCTTTTTACGCCTCCTCAAGAAACTGTAAAAAAATCCAGGTTTTAAAATAATTTTTATGGATATCTATCTATGACATCACTAAGAGCCAGCACCAACTTGGTTACATATATTCAGTACAATAATCTTTAAGAATTGTATTAACTTTAATGAGACAACATATCAAAGCTTTGATGAATAGCAGGATCGTGCTGTTCTTGCATGTAGTTTATTTAAAATGCTTTGAATAAGTTTTGAAGCACATACAGCCTTATGGAAATATTTGGGATTTGATTACTCAGTTAGGGCTGTGCTTGCAATTTTATCTCCCAAAAGTACTTTAGAGTATGCGGGAGTGCATAAACATACATATTCATCTGCCACATCTTAAAATAATTATATTTTTGCTGGGGTCACTCAGCACTTGCAGATTGCAATTATGAGGGTAATTTCTAGCATACTTTCATTCCCAATGGTCTTCTAAAAATATCCTTAAAGCATAACAATGCAACTATTTTCACTCATGCTCCCTAAATAAATTGGTTTGTTTGGGCCACATTAAAAACAGCTGCCATTACATATAAATACAACTATAAGTATGGGAATTTGACAGTACATTATTGAAAGGAAAAACTGCCGTTACTGAAAGAAGAACTATTAAATGGTTGCATTTGTACACCTAAACTACGATACATCTACCTGGTCATGGAGGGGAAGGTGTGTTGGAAATCCTAAGATTAAAGAATTTCAACTGACAGGATCCAGAAAGTAAGCTTTCCCTGAAGTTGTCCCTGCCTTATCATAGCCCAGAAGTGAGGTAGGCTCCCAACTTTTCTGGCTTTCCAAAAGAACATTAAAACCTGGCTCTGCCAATTGACAAGAATGATAATGCAATCCCAGGGAGTGGCTGGTGGATTGAGGGCAGCTCCTCTGCCTCTTTTAATTTTTTAACATCTTCATTTTGATCTTATTCTTCATTCTGTTTTTATCTTTGTTTTTATTGTAAACCACACAGAGTCACTTAGGTGAAATGACCACTGCAGAAATTTGAATGAATGAATGAATGAATGAATGAATGAATGAATGAATGAATGAATGAATGAATGAATGAATGACAACTTATGTGAACAAACTTAACAATCATTGTGGCTGCAAACTGTGACTGATGGGAGACTCTGCTGCAGTTAGACAGTACCTGGTGCCATTCACTAAATTTTAGCAACAAAAGAAAAAAAGTGAAATTTTAAAAGCACAATTTTTATTCTTTTTATTTGTCTATTTACTTCAAAGGCTGAAAATAGATATATTAACTCTTCAGGAGAATTAACATACTTATTACCCGTCAGTTTCACTCTCCCACAGCCCTAAAACAGGGGGTGGGGATAGTGTTGAAAATGGTATATTCACACTCTTAAGAAATGTCATCATTTAATAACCATATTCCCAAAATCTCTTGAAGGGCAATTCTATTTTCTAAAAAAATTATGAGCCCTTCCCCACCCTTGCTGTCCTTGGTTTATGATTAAGCACATTTCAGGATACTAGACAGTGAATCAGATCATTATTCCATCTGACTCATCTGTGGTCAATATCATACAATATAAAAGCATAGCCCTGCTCTGCCTTTTCTCCTGAATGGATGATGTCACACAGCATAAAACTAAAGTCCTATTTCGCAAAAGCCATTTGTCCCCTAAACATTACTTTATTCCTAGAAGCAAGCACTTCAAGGTCGGAAGTGTTTTTGCAGCAATCTGCTATATGAACCAAGCCTTAAGGTGTTCCCAGTAATGAATTTCCTGCCCTTACCATGCCTTTCCAAGAATTCCAAAGCATGAAAACACAAAAAATTGAAGCTTGAAACATTCCAGAATGGGAATTTCTAGCCATATCAGTAATACTATTGTCTGCTTTAAAAAAAATAATAATCTCAGAGCCCCCTCAGATTCAATGAACTTCAATGCTGCAAGAGCAAAACAGGTTCAGAACCACTGCCTCTGATAAAGCACAAGCAGTAGTTTCAGGACCATGGAGAGCAACTAGAACCAAACTATCCGCGGTAATTGTTTTAAAAAGGATGACACATGTTTTGCAATTATTACTTTTTCCTGAAGTTCAGGGGTGTCAAACTGCCAGCCCTCACGGGCCGGTTGCATCACGCAGAGGCCACACCCATCCCAGCTCCGGCAATGCAAAAAAAGTTGTGATACATCGCGACATATCACGTGACGTGGCGAGTTTGACACTCCTGCTGAAGTTGAAGATTTTAGATATGACAGTTAGTTTGGAGAAGTCATTCCAGGAACTTATGTTCATAATAGGAAGCTGAATCAGATGTCAGCACTATCAACTTGACCCAAGAATTAGGCATGGGATTCAAATCAGAATGTTCCAGCCTAAGGAATCAGAAATAATTTTCAAATGTTACAGATCTTTCAGTTGCCTGACCTACATCTGCATCTACACTTTTTTAAAAAAACAACAGCATTTAATATTTCCTAAAAGGAAAAGAAGAGCAGAGATGAACCTCTGGAAACCAACAAGGAATATTTAAATGCCCTTACTAAGAGTAAATGAAGCACTAAAATGTAATTTCTCTATGATAAGACGATAGCAGAAGCCTTAAGCCAAAGAAGTGTAGCTCTCGTAAATCTGCTTACAGATCAGAAGTGGTTACCTAAGTAGTAAAAGATTCAGTTTCTGTCAAAATATTGCTTTTTTCAACTAATATATTTTATTATAGTTACAGATTAGTGCCACTAATTTAGTATATTGCTTCTGCCAAAGTAGAAATATGAACTACATAATATTTTAAATTGAATACAAATCACAATAATATGCAATAATGAAGTGAAAGAACGTTTTTGCTGTCTTATTATATTTTTTCATCTTCCTTTCAACAAAATCACTTCCATCAAACTGTCCAACAGTAATATAGTATTTTTTTTATTTTATTAAATTCTTCCAAACTTTTAAAAGTTTTTGAACCATATATTCTAAGGATATCCATGTTTCTACTCCTGTCCTATGCATTCAACTCATCAACAGAAAATATAAAACACGGCTAAGGAGATTAGAATAACTTAAAGCTGTACCAGATTTAAGGAATCCTTTTTTGCTCTTTAACTCTCCTTCAAAATATTAAACAAAAATTCATGTTTTCTTTTCTTATATGAAAAATATTAACTTTTCAAACTTTACCAGGTGATAACTGAAAGTTTGTATATCTGTACGCATTTTATTTTCCCTATGCTCATGTCATTTTCATGGAAATTTGTACCAGAGCAGTATCTCTATTTCTTGTCAAGGTTTATAGAATATCTTCTGATGACCTTTCCAAGAAATGCTTTATGGGAGGAACAAAATACTTTGCATTGGCTCCATAGAAACCATTTATCTTTAAACAAAGATAAAACAATTACTTTTTTTAAAAAAAAATCCCAACTCTCCCCCATACATATCAACAAATATACTGTGATATTTTATCAAGTATTAACATACATTCTTTTTACATTCTTATCTATCAGATACTCTTAATAAAGTAAAATAAATACATACACATAAGTTTTGGTGTTGCTCGCCCATTTCCCCTTTCGCTGTATCCATACTCCTTCTCTCTCTTCCCTCTTCTCTACCTTCTTTCTCCCTTTCTTCTCTTTCTTCCCTCCTTCCCTCTTCTTCCTCTCCTCTCCTCTTTCCTTCACCACTCCCCTCCCATTTCTCCCCACTTCTCCTCCTTTTCTCCTCCAACCTTCCTACTTCCTTCCCCCCTCCTTTACTCTCTTCTCTCTCTCCTCTCCTTTCTTCCCTCTCATTCCTCTTCAGATACAATTCAGGGGTAATGTCCGAGCAACTCCTCCCTCTAAATTTTCATATCTATACTAAATATAATAAGATTAATTTTCTATTACGTTAATACTTCTATTTATCTGTCCTTCTCGGTATATACTTCTATAAATATTTATACGACCTCCGGTTATTCAATACTGTGTCGCCTGAGTCTCCCTCCTTATCTCCTTTTTCTTCCATCTAAATTGGTGTTAACTATCTTTTAACGATATTCTCTTTTCACCCAATCATAAAAAAATCCCCCAGATTTCATAATACTCTGACTCTGTCTTATCTTTAATTATCATTGTTAATCTATTCATTTCCGCACATTCCAATATTTTCCCAATCACCTCTCCCTCTGGGGGGGGGGGCTTTCAGTGCTTTCCAATTTTGTGCAAACACAATCCTAGCTGCAGTAATTATATGAATAATCAAATATGTTTTCTCTTTATTATATTTCTCTGGTAAAATACCCAGTAGGAATATTTCTGATCTTAGTTCTATACATTGTTGTATCATCTTTTCTATCCATGTTCTAATTATATTCCAATAAGTTTTAGCTTCTACACACATCCACCACATATGATAAAAAGAACCTGGTATTTGATGACATTTCCAACATTTCATAGATCTGCCCTTAAATATTTTAGCTAATCTTTCTGGGGACATGTGACATCTATAAAACATTTTGTACATATTTTCTTTATACGCTGTCGCCATTGTCAGTTTATAGTTTCTTTCCCATAGTTGCTGCCATCTATCTAATTCAATCATATATCCAAAATTCCTTGTCCATTTTATCATTGTCTCTTTGACTTGTTCCTCCTCTAACTCCATATGTAGTAGGTAACTATACATTTATCCATTTTTCTTCCGTTCCCATGAGTATTTCATCTAACTCTGTTGTCCCCAGGTTAAAACCATCTATTTTAACATCTTTTTCATATCTAGATTGTATTTGTGTTCTCATGTACCAATCCATCTTTATTCCTTGTCCCTCTAATTGTTGTTTGGTTTTCAGCTCCCCCATATCTGTTAGTAAGTCTTTATATTTTATAATATTTCCCATATTAAGCATATTGGGTGTATTAGCGCTTCCATAGTTGAGAGCCAATTTGGAATCTTCAAATAATGCTTTCTCTTTATTTTCTCCCAAACCACAAATAAAGAATTCCTTATATGGTGTCTCTGGAAATAGCTATGTATTCTATTTTTCCCATACCATATGAAAGCATGCCATCCTAACTGCAAGTCATGTCCCTCTAATGTCAATAATCTCGTATTCCTCAGTAAGATCCATTCTCTCATCTATGATAATGCTGCAGCCTGATAATACAATTCCCAATTAGGTAAACCAAACCCTCCTCTGGGTCTTGTATCTTGTAACATTTTTAGATTAATCCTTGCCTTTTTTCCCTGCCAAATATACTTCAAGATTATTTTATTAAGCCCCTCGAAATATTTCTTATCCAACCTTATTGGTACTGTTGAAAACAAAAACAATAATCGTGGTAATATATTCATTTTGATTATCGCAATCCTTCCCATTAATGATGTACATTTTTCCACTTATCCAAATCTACTTCGATTTGTCTTTTCAATTTGTGATAATTATCCTCTTTAATTGTTGTACATCTTGCTGTCAGGTGGATCCCTAGATATTTTACCTTCTTTACAATCTGTATATCTAATTTCCCCATCAATTCTTTTTTTTGTTTTTCGGTAATATTTTTCACTAGCATTTTTGTTTTATCTTTATTAATCTTCAACCCCGCTACCTCACCATATTTTTCTATTTGTTCTATTACTACAGGTCCTGTCTCTAATGGTTCCTCCAAGATAAATACTAAATCATCTGCGAATGCTTGTAGCTTATATTCTTCCCTCTTAATTTTCATACCTTTTATGTCATTATTCTGTCTTATACTTCTGTTTAGTACTTCTAATGTCAAGACAAACAATAGTGGAGATAGAGGACATCCCTGTCTTGTTCCCTTCATAATATTAATCTTCTCAGTCATATCTCCATTTATCATTACTTTGGCTGATTGCTTATTATAAATTGTTTTAATTACATTTATAAATTTCTCCCCAAAATCCATAATCTGTAATTGGCTTATCATGAATTGCCAATTCACATTGTCAAATGCCTTCTGTGCATCCAGGAACATCAATGCCATCTGTTTCTCGGGGTGTGTTTCATAGTATTCTAATATGTTCAATACAATTCGCATATTGTCTCTAATCTGTCTTT
This sequence comes from Azemiops feae, assembly GCA_023970755.1. Classification (NCBI taxonomy): domain Eukaryota; kingdom Metazoa; phylum Chordata; class Lepidosauria; order Squamata; family Viperidae; genus Azemiops; species Azemiops feae. Next base: position 224,912 of record JALGBA010000087.1, on the reverse strand, counting down.
TGGGTAAAAAACCATTTTGATCCGATTGTATAAATTCATTTAAAAACTTTTTAAGTCTTTCCGCCATTATTGATGCAAATATTTTATAGTCCACATTCAGTAGGGAAATCGGTCTGTAGTTCTTTATTTTCTGCATTTCTGTTTCTTCTTTTGGTATCAGGGTAACAAGTGCTTCGGACCATGAATCTGGTATCTTAGCTTCAGAAAGAAGTTCATTATAAAGTTCCAACATTACATTGCCTAGTACTTCCTGCAGTGTCTTGTATAGCTCTGCTGGTAATCTGTCCGGTCCTGGTGTTTTACCATTTTTTTGTCTTTTAATTGCTTCTGTTAATCCCATCATTGTTATTTCCCCTTCTAATAACTTTTTAAATTTCTCCGGTATTTTAGGTATCTCTGTTTCTTCCAAGAATTGTTTTATCCTATCATCTGGAACTGTTTGTTGCTTATATAAGTTCTCATAATATTCCCAAGCTATTTTTTTCTTTTCTTCATTTCGATGTTGTAAAATCCCCTCAGCATCTTCCAGTTGTTTAATCCATCTCTTCTCTTTCTCTTTTTTAATTTTATATGTCAACAATATCCCTGGTTTATTTGCATGCTCAAAAAAGGTTTGCTTGGCTGCCTTTATTTTTATTGCCACTTCTTCATTTTCTATTAAGTTCATTTTATGTTTGTTCATTAAATTTTTAGTCTTTTTGTTTTGTATATCTTTCTGTAGTTCTTTCTCAAGTGTCTTGTATTCTTCCTCCAGTTTTTTCTTATTTTGTCTTTTCTGTTTATTCTTTTTCCCCAAATAAGTCATAGCAAGTCCTCTCATGTACGCTTTTGCCGTGTCCCAAACATTTTGAAGTGAAGTATCTTCTGTTTTGTTTTCCTTAAAAAAGAAAGGTATTTCTTTTTCCATATATTGCTGAAAGTCTTTTTCATTCAATGCAGTTTGGTTTAATGTCCATCTTGTTCTCTTTTTTTGTCATTTCCATATGATTGTAACTGGGTTGTGATCCGCCCATGTGCTTATTTCTATGGCTATATTTTGTATATTTGTAAATAAATCTGTTGACATCCATATCATATCAATTCTTGACGAGGACAGGTATCTGTTAGAATAGAACGTATATTGCTTCTTTCCCAGGTATTTTTCTCTTCAAACATCTAATATATTTAGTTCGTCCACCATATTATAAAAAGATTTTGGAAGTGTTCTTCTTACGGTCTTGTTTTTTTTTTTTATTTATTATAATCCAGCTCGGCCTTTACAATAGCATTAAAATCTCCAATCATACATATGCTTGCATATTCCAGTTCTATTATTTTCTTGTGTAATTTTAAATAGAAATTTTCTTGGTTTTCATTTGGAGCGTAGATCACTACCAATAACGATTTTTTACAATTCATAATTACTTCCACCATTAAGATTCGTCCTTCTTCATCTGAATATATCAATTTAGTTTGTATTGCTTTCTGAATATATAATGCCACACCTCTTTTACTCTGATCCGCAAGTGAAGTATATAATTCTCCCAATTTTGGATATTCTAATAGATTTTGATGTTGTTTCCTAATATGAACTTCTTGCAAGCAAATTATGTCCATTTTTAGTCTCCCCAGTTTATTTAGTGTTCTTTTCCTCTTTATGGTCGAGTTTAATCCATTTATATTTATCGAAATTGCTTTTATCTCTTCTTCCATGATTATTTTACACAAATAATCAGTTTTGGCTGATCTCATCATTCTCATCTCTCTTTGCTCTTTTGCCTCTTTTGCTCTTGCTCCTTCTCCCAACGCCCTTTCCTCCTTTTCTTTGCTATACTCACCCCATTGCTTCTCTGTCTCATCTCTTTGGTGTCTAATTTCTCTTTCCCCTCTCAGCCTTTATTCTTCTTGCTGTCCAAAGTGGTGATCATAAAAATGTTCTGCTTTCTCTAATGTGTCTAGTCTATGTCTCTGTTCCTGCCAGTTTACCATTACTCCTTCTGGTATTAACCATCTAAAATTTATCCTTTTTTTAATTAAGCATTTCGTCAAAAATTGGTACTCCTTTCTCAAGTCTCTCATTCTTTTTGGAATCTGCTTTAATATTACTATCTCTCTTCCTTTATATTTTATTGTGGCATTTCTCAGCTTCTGTAGTATATCTGCCCTTAACACTTTTTTAGTAAATCTTATATGAATCTCTCTAGGGAGATTATTTCTCATTGCATATCTAGTATGTATTCTAAATATCTCATCTATATCGTTAATTATCTTTTCCTTGCTTTCCTCCAATGCTTCTGCTAATATTTCCACCATCACGTCTGCTAAGTTTTCTCCCTTTTCTTCTTCAACATTTTGGAATCTTAGGTAATGATCAGCTCTATCCATCTCTAGAGAGATAATTGTTTTTTCCTGATTCCTATCTGTTAATGTAAATCGATTATCCATCTCCTCTACTCTCTTATCTGTTGATTCAATTTTTCCTTCCACTTGTTGCAGTCTTTGTTTGTTTTTCCCCATCAATTCTTTGACCTCTTTTAGTTCCTCTTCTAGTTTGCCTATCCCTTCCTTGAAGTCTATGTGTAGTGTCTGTATCATATTTTTTAATTCCATGTTAAATTTATCTTGCTGTATTGTAGAGTCCAGTGTTTTCTGCACCACAGGACTCTGTAATGTTGAGGCGGCTGTTGTTAAATGTGTTGTAATCTTCTTCATCTTCTCCAATGATTTATAATCCAAATATCAATGAAATATTATAATCCAAATATGTTCCAAGAAGAAGAGAAAAGAAACGAAAATGAGAAAAATATCCCACCTCAAAAATCCAAAGGCAGGAAAAGAAGGGGAAAGAAAGGAGGGCAAAAAAAAAAAGGAAAGGGAAAAGACAATTTACACTTCTTTGTTTCAGGCTCTTCGTGCCTTAATCAAAAAAAAAAAGAGATCAAAAATAAAGCCTTCGTGAGACAATCCACCATTCACCAAAGCGAGAAAGTCTCTGTAATAAATGCAATGAATATCTAACTTCTTATCAGTAAGTCCAGCAGGTGTTATTCAAGGTCACTTAGTCTTCTCCTTTATTTATTTAGTAAGTCTACCAAGTCTACTAATACCCAGGTGCCTCTAGGTGGCACTGCAGCTTCCAAAGTACTTTCAGCCAAATACAAGAAGAGAAAATGCAAAGAAAAAGAGGCAACTCACTTTAAAAAGAACAATCTACACCTCCAGCAGTCATTTACTCTCAAATCAGTTCCATCAATCCAGTTATTTTCAGCAGGCTTTTCAAATTCCACACTGTTTATACATTGATTTATTGCCTTCTTTTGCCTTCCACTTTTTTCCGCCACTACAATTCCGGAAGAGGAGCAGCTTAAAAGCCCGCTCCCCCCCTTTCTCCATGGCTTCAAATTCTTCTTATTTCCCCCGCAATTTCCAGCATTTAAGAGAGTCTCTTAATCATCTCACCCAGGCGATCCTCCAATTTTGCTTTCTGATTCTTCCAAGTGGCTGCCCAGCTTGTGACAGCTCGCAATGGCTGTCTGACAGCTGCTGGTCTGGGAAGCTTCCGTCGGCTCTCCAGGAGGTTGCAGTCCCTCCTGTGCCGCCAAACTATGCTTCCCTTCTTTTTTTTTTTTTAAATATATTTTATTGGATTTTTATGGGGGTGGGAAGGTTACATCAAAGTGCTTAGGAAACACCGTGGAGATGGGTACATCAAACATCCAAAAGAAAAATCACAGATATATAGCTCAAATTGATTCATTGAAAATTCCCTCCCTAATTCCCTCATATAGTATTACATATTCAAATTTATACATTTCTAAATAAACTTCAAACAATCCTATCAAACATCAATCACATTTCAATTATAAAAATCCCAATCCTGTTTTTAGGCTTTACTAATTTACAGTTACCATATTCCAATTAGCCTTAAATAAACATATTATTAACACTTCGGGTGTCCTTCATTTCCCTTTTTAACATAATAATTATATCTGAAATGAGTATATTATTCCCACAATAACATTCTTATGTTTTCTTCATTAATACCATTTCTTCTCTTGTCACCAATCCCTCTTATTCTTCTTCTATTACAAAATAATTATCTTATTTAAAAAAAATATCAGTCCAATAGATACATTTCTATCTGTTTTAAATCTATATTCTATCAATTCATCTATGTCTATAAAAAGTCTTTTTATCCCAGTAGATAAAGTTTACCTCTCCAAATAATTATCATATCTAAAACAAAATATTATTACAAAGGATATCCTCTTACAGAATTCACGTACTCCATTAGTTATTAAATCAGTCAAAATCTCAAAAGCCTTTTTAACCCATTAAATGAAATTTTAAAACACATTTTTAAATCTAACTCTAGGTTTCTTTCTGTGCCACACCGGTTTCCATAATAAAGTTCTTGCATTATCAAACCACAATATTAGAAAGTCAGTATTTCTCAACGCTTCAGATTGGTCAAAGTTCTCTTCCCTTTCTTCTAGTAGCCTTTGGATGGTGGAAGCCGTTTTATTCCATGTTGTAGTTACTAGTTGTTTGTCCACATTATCAGAATTTTCAATAACTTGTATCTGGGTGTCAGTCTCTATTAGTGTTGACGCTTCAGGCATCTCAGTTAAAATTATTCTTTGATCATCAAGTTTCTCCATAAATTGTATTTGGGGTTGTATAAAGTTGATTTGTTCCTTAGTTTCCACAATTTCTCCCGGTATAATTTCATAGTTGAGTTGTAGGTATGGTTTCTCTTTAGGTTGTATATATTGCTCACTAGTCTCTTTAGCACCACTCTGCTCCTTCTCCACTGTTCTTCGACCTATAACTTGATCCGTCAAAATTTGGAAGTAAGAGTTCATATCCTCCGTGGCTTCCAAGATTTTTTCCAGTATAAGCTCATAATCCAGCTGTGTGTTAAGTACCTCCATGTCAGTGGTGAAAGGATCTTTTAATCTTTTAGTGAAGGCTATATTTCGTAAAAGTCAACAAATATTCACCTCCATTTCTTAGTAGACCAAATCACCACAGCTGTTTGTTATCTTACTCTTATCATCCTTTGAAGGTTAGAGCCATCCTCCAGCAATGAGAAAAATATACAGTTGCAGTAACACTTTTCGTCACAAGATGTCCTCAGCAGGCTATAAGGTCTTTCTTTCCAAGTTAATAGATTTTTTGTTTTTCACATTAAAAAATAAAAAATAAAGAAGAAAGGCCTCTCCAAAATAGTAAATAGCGTAGTTATAATAGTAATAATCAAAAATAGAAATGTTTTCAGGCTCCCTCAGTATTCCAGGAGTTGAATAGTCAATAAAAAATTAACTGGTGTTTGTTTTTTTTTCAATTCCCAAAGCTGTTTTTCCCAAGTGCCCAAACGCTGCTCTCTCACAGCAGGGAAGTAATTCAAATACAAAAGCTTTTTACAGGAGAGTAATTAGGGAAAGAAGGGGGAGGAAAGGTCTCACCCAGATTCTCCATGGGGGTTCTTTGTGCTTAGTTGTTCTTCTGGCTTTCGGCTGGTGCAGCAAAGTGATCGTCCATTTTACTGGCCGATCTTTTCTCCGACGGCCCTAAGGAGCTGGCTTGGACTGAGGAAGGAGCTGCCACCCTTCCCCTGTCAACGAGGGCCTCCTCAACGGTGATCGCCCCTCCAGGGTGACTTTCGACCCGATTAAGGGTCTACCGGCGGATGGAAAACAGCCGGTGGGAGAGACGGAGCTCTCCGTGCGATTGCGTGTGCCGCGATCCGGAACTGGAAGCCTATGCTTCCCTTCTTCACCATCCCTACAGGACTGCTCCGGTCTATCTGAAACCCAGGCAGACCCCCCCAAAAAGCTGAAAAGCGACGATCCTTCAGGAGTCCCAAAGGATGCATCGTACCGCCGCGACGTTCACTCTTCTCCCCCAAAGATAAAACAATTACTGTAAATAATGCGTGCTTAATTATAGAGATAAACAGTTTAAAATACTCAACCTTGGAGAACGATAATTCTTGCCTTTCCTAATTAAACAAATTAATATCACTGATGTCACATGGAACTAAAAAAAAGGAAAATATGTCAAGAAAAGAAATGGGGGGGAGAGTCTACATTAATCTTCCCTAACTTTATACATTCCAAATATGCTAAACAACCATTTTTAATTATTTGAAAACAGCATTGATTTTCATTTTATTATTGAATTGGATTTACTTTCTATACCTCTGATCACTTGTATTGCCATCTTCTAGATTTAATTTCTATGTTTACTTCAAAAAGAGGGAAAGAATAAAATCATATGCAAAATAGTAGAAGATATTTTGAGGGAGGAATTTGCAAATTATAATTTTATTATATGATTGGTAATCATTCCTCCAACATTTAATCTCTAGATCTTTTCAGTTGTCTGCTGCAAAGCATTTTTCATCCCATGCCTGTCCTCCTGACATCACCCATCCTATCAAGGATGGTTATGAGAGAAAGATAACTTTTCAGTTCCATCCTTTTTTATTATTTAAGTCAATAAGACTGCAAGTTTATCATTTAGAATTTAGTGAGACAAATCAGTTTCAAATTGTGGTTTACATTCCTGACTACTTGAATGAAAATGGAAGTAGATATCTGATCTTTTTATTGAAAAATAGGGAAAAGGGAAATATGAATCCAAGGCTTGTGCAAGTAAATTTAAATTATTTTTTTTAAGGATGAATTTCTACCTAAACTTACCTTTATTTTGGAGCCAGGTTTGAATCTTTCCAACAATCTTTCAATCTCTTTAAGAGATTATTTGCTTACACAAATATATTTAGGAATGTAATAATCTTATTTCATAAAATCAAGACAGTGGCAGCCACAGAATTATTAATAATCTAATTTAAAAGAGTTACACATTTTTTCTGGCAATATTTATCATTTAGAAATTAATGTCAGCTATTAATGATCTCTTTATCCATTATATATATATAATTTATATTACTGAATAATCAGTGACTGTGCATTATTTATAATTTTAAGTATCTATTAACTGTGTTTCTTACAAACTAAAATGCGTTCAGGCAGCTTTCCAGTATAAGGATTACACTGATCAGTCTGGAGTTTACCCTTCTTCTACAAGACTTTGAATATCTGATTTGAATCAAGGTCTTTCACATTCTGATTAACATGCAATACTAATTTGACTTGTACCTAATTCATTAAATCTAATTCTAATGCAGAAAAACATTTTTAAGACATTTTCTTCAAATTGTAGAAGTACCTGTTTAATATGATATATTGTCATTCTGTTAAGTTTTTGATTAAGAAAGCAAACAAGCATAATGATACTTCCTTCTCTGAAACACAAACATTCTTTTCAGGATTATTTTTTATATAAGTACATCTTTTAGCCAACTTTGGATGTTGTTACATCTTGTCAAAATAAGTATGGTTTCATTAATTGTCACTACCTGCTAAAGTAGGAGTGTCCAAAGATGTGGTATATGTTTTAGTAAGATCCTGTTGTTTTATTCAAGTATTCACAAACATTAAAATTAAATTAAGGAGAAAATCCACAATTATAGCATTTTTATCTATTCCTGGCTTCTAAAGGAAAAATATTTTTATAATGACACTTCTTCTCTTTTCTTCTTTTACCTTAGGAATATTCTCCAGTTCCCTTCTCCCTATGAAAAAAAAATGTAAACAGATTTGCTGGAAGAATGCCTATAGACAGGAAAGTTAACAAGTTCAAAAATTGCATTAGAGACTATTCTAGATCTGGTGAGCAAGGAGACACTTTTAATTCTTAAAATCTCCATAGGAATGGCAAAATGCCAGAGAGCTGGTGAGATGGCAAATCCAATACACATGAAATAGATCTGTCAGAAGAAGTCTGGTTTTGACACATATCTACTTCTGATCTTGTGTGTAAAATACTTTCCATCATTGCAGCACCTTGGCTCAGGTTTCATTTCTTTCTTCTTGTTCACTGAAAATAATGCAGATTATTAGTGCAGATTTCAAATGCACCTTCTTTTGTTATTGCTATTTATTATGTGGTTCTTCCCACATATAAAATACAGCTGGCTTTATTTTAGAAATATAGTTATATTATGCCACTTTTGTGGGTGTATCTCAGCAGCACGATGTATTGTACAACAGGCTACAGAGTGATAAACCCATTTATCATGAAGCAATCCAAAGGGAGTAACACAGAACCGAACTACAATGTTTTTCATGGAAAAAAGACAAAACTAAATATAAGATCTTACCAGCTCGTGCTAATAAAGATGCAAAGTTGTACCTGGTAATCTAAGGACTACATTAGGATAGCCTTACCCCTTGGAACTGTAAAAAAAAATTTTTTTTGAAAAATAATGCACATTGACACAATACATCTTCCTGTTGCTCTTCCATACCTGGTCTACATTTAAAATATTGCTAAAAATATGCATTGCATGTCCACAAACAACTATTCTTGTTCACATACTGTTTTTATTCCATTTCCACAATGATATCGTGGAAGTTCGTCAGTTTCTAGCAGAAATCAACGAAATCATTTATGATAGACAGCAATGAGAAAGTGTTTACTGGTTTTATAATTGTGTCTGTATGAATTGCACTGTCTCAGAAATGCACTCTTGGGAAAAATTATGCTGTACAGTTTTATTAAGCATAGCACATTTGGACAAACAATAGTTGCTAATAATTTACAGAGGAATTACAAATCTGAAAATTAAATTAACAAAACAGCACTATGGAGGATCAAAAAGTTTAGAAATGATGAAAAGTAACATTTAATAATACAGAAAACAGCTGAAGAGTTAATAAAAATACTTCCATTACAATTTCTTGGGCTACATAATGAATGACTGCATGAATACCATACAATAAAATTAAAACATTTGTGCCAAGATGAACTTAATCCTGCATTTAAGAAACTTATGTTGGCTCTGAATGATGAACACTGAAGACTCACACATGACTGTAGTATCAGTCTGCAATTCATTAAAGTAGCCCACCTTTTCTTGGGTGTGTATACTTTAAGAGGATTGCAGACAGGTATTCGGTTCAGTTCTCCTGTACTCTACAAAAAAAAATTGTTTTCAGTCAGAAAAGTTACACAGCCCTAATAATTTGGTCTTTATTTTTAGCCCATTGCTTAGGATATAGCCTAATATGTAATATTGAAAATGGAATAGGTTGTCCTTGAGTTATGACCACTCTTTCAGTGAATATTGAAAGAGATGAAATGCTGAACAAGGGCACTTATGACCAATCCACAAAATTACAGCTGTTGTAACTGCCACATGATTGTGATTAGTGCCCAGCTTGAAATTACTGTGCAATTGCTAATGTTTTCTGCCAGCTTCCCATAAGCGAAATCAATGGGAAAGCCAGAAGTCACTCCTGCTTCCCACTGCTTTTTTGCCCACCTGCACAATATACTGCCTGCCTGCAGCTCCTGCTGGCCTACTTACCTAAGACTCTCACCTTTTTCATGTCATCCTGCATGATTTCCATTGCGTGACATTGATTTTTAATGGTCTCAATTGCCATTTTAACCAGATGATTGCCTGTAATCACAAGTTAATTTACACAAAGCAAGAATAAGAATAGGAGATTTCAATATATCTGACTATACGAAAAGGAAATATGTTGATCAATTTCCATTATTGTGCAAATACAAGTGGTTTACCAATCATTCAATCAATGACCATTCAAACTTACAATTTGCACTGAATAAGTAGTACTTACAACCAAACCTTCAGGTTTTGGCCATTACAATGTCCCTCTGGTCAAGTGCTTATGATTTCTGATGTTCCCTGCCAGAAATCCACAATCAAAATCAATGGGGAAGCCAGCAGGAAGTCAGAAGTCATATGAGGACCTTGCTTAACAACTGATTTGGTTCTTACTTACCGACAGCAGCCAGGACTGAAGGACATGGTTTCATGACATTGCATTTTATCATTATGGCAATTAGTGATGGCAATTCCAATACCAATTGCCTCATAAACTGAGATTACCTGCACCGCAACTTAGGTACTTGCATCAGATATTATGATACATAGATGCATTTGAAGTATTTATGTAATTATGATGTTGCATGCAGTGGAGGTAAACCATGACAGTTGCTTGAAATGAAATGAATCAAATCTGTTCCACTAGACTGAAACACAGCCATGGATTTTAGCTTTTTTCCAGCCATTCTTGCTTTTTGAGGAGAGGTCAGTGAACAATTGTATTTGCAACAGAAAAATCAAAATTGACTAGATGGAGAATGGATTGCAATTCAATCCCCCTCCCCTTTTAAATGTGTAGGTGATGCTTTTTTCTTGCCATCTTGCTGATTTGATTTTCCTCCTTGCAGATGTTGCTGATGTGGGCCATAAGGTGGTTACTATATGATAAGCTTGGTATGTTTGAGATCAAATTAAATCAAAGGGACAACATCAGTGAGAACTATTATAAGCAATTTTGTCTGAACCTAGGCTAGTCCCGTGGCAGTGAACTCTTAAACAGAGGTATAGAAACAATGAATAAAGAATTTAGAAACTGAAACAAACATCTAAAAGCCTCCTAGCCTTTGCAGGCCATGTTCCATCGTGTTAAAATAAAATGAAATATAGACATGTGAAAAAGAACATTTTCCATGGAGCCTAAATTATTTCACCTGAAAAAAATGTCTCAGATTATAGTATTGTAACCCATTGGGCATATTAATCTGCTTCACAGAAAAATCATAACTGTATGCTTACCTTGAACTAAGAAACAATGTTAGCCATGCGAAATACAAGTATTTCTCAACTTATGACTACAATTCGGGCCAGAATTTCCATTGTTAAGCAAGAAGGTTGTATTCCTTAAATCATTGTAGGAAAGTGTGGAGAGATTCGTGCTAGAAAAAAAATGTATCTACCTTGGGACTATTATCAAACACAGAGAATTGGAAGCAGCCTTATCATAACAAGGAGATTAAGAAAAAATATATTGCTCTCTCAGTCAATTTTATTTCTCTAAGAATAGTTAATTTGCAAAGTGGATAGTAGAATAATTTTTAGTCTTAAGGATTCCAATTATTATATCATGAATATTTCTTTTTGTGTAAGCAACAAATGAAAATAAATTACAGATTTGTACTTTTTCACTTTGTCCAATTATTTTGTTTTAATTCATTATTTTTGAATTTAATATCTCAAAGTTAAGAGAAGAACAAATACTATTTTACATTATTTAATTACATAACAGCATGCTAGTTTTAACAACCCCACCATCTGATGTAATGGTCTTAATATTCTGCTTAGAGTTAACTAATAATTTATTTACACAGTAATTCTGCTAAACACAGTGATGATGCTAGTTAATGCAGTATGACCACACAAGTATATTATGTTACAGTGACAGAGATAATTCTCCAGAGGGAATATATTGTTTTATTACTTGGTTCTTCTTGAATTAGTAACTCAGCATGTTCCTTTCAGTTGAAGAAGCAAATATGCACTAGAGATAGCTTTACAAATCATACAGAATTGGAGCTTTTGATATAAACTCCAGCTCTAGACACACGTTTTGTAACTGAATGTAAACATATATTTTAGAATGCTCTGATATATGGATGATGAAAAATTAGAGCAGAGTGGCTAGGAAACATATGCTAATTTTAAAATGTAAACTATTGCACTTTCCTTTTATTATCTAAAGTATATTTTCAAGTAAATTATTATACACTGTTTTGAAAACTTGTTTTAGAGGAAGTAATACATAATTATTGGCTTAATATAGTTAGAAATATTTAGCCTTATGTGCACTCCTCCCCACTTGCCCTTCTTTTAAAGAAGTTGTCTAAAGTTAGAAAACATTATGCATGATGGTGAGAACATAGAAATAAAAATTTAATGGAGAACATAAATATTCCCTGTAGGATAACTATGCAGTTTTTTCTAGCTTAAGAAGGCATTCATTCAATGGAAAGATAAAGAAAAATTGGAAATGAAAGAAACAAAACACAGATGCATGTTTTGTGTGTACAGCTAAAACAACACATTTAAAGGACATTAACATTTCCTCACTTCCTTTAGGTGCTAACTTCAGTATGTCTGAAATAATTTAAGATACAGAGAACTGAAATAGCAGGAACTTGTCAAACGGGGCACTGAGAAAACAGGATTAAAAATAACTAAATTTCTTCTAGTTATAGAAAGACTGCAAACTTATGTTGCCTTGGAAGATATCCTAGCACCATCTCTACATGTTCAGTTTCTCCCTGGTGATAGGAGAGAAATCTCTGATCTCTGAATGAAAAACTGGATTTTACAGACAAGCATGCAGGCACCATCCCTCCATAGATTGGGGTAGAATCTCTGCTCTGGAACTAGCACAGATAAATTCCTCCTTTTCAAAAATATCTTCTCCTTCCCCCCCTCCCCTAATAATGGGAAAAAGGAACATTTGCTTCTCAGAAATTATTATGTCCTTGTTCTATTTCTTCTAATGAATTGATTTCGAATAAAAGGTGCCACACAGGTTTCATAAGCCTCTGCTAACATATCTGTTTGTATTCAAGTCCCCCTAAAAACTGTGAATACACCAAAAAAGTAAAAAAAAGGTATAAAAAATATATCCTCAAACCTTCCATGTTCATTGCTTTCCTATTTTGGAGGAAAGAAAACTAGTGTAACTGAGGGCTGAAAAAAGAAATTGCTCAGCCTAAATAGGAGTTCCTCAACCTCAAGACCAGCACCCATCCGCAGCCTGCCCAGAGTTGGGCCACACAAGCAAACAAAGCAGAATCCAGGCAGTGCACAAAATCATGCCCTCCACAGAACCAGCCCCTGGTGCCCAAAAGATTGGGGACCACTGCCCTAAGACATTTGAACACAGCTACAGTTATCCATTAGCAAGTCTTTTAATCAATTCAGTGCAGGATGCATGCTTACCACATTAATTAACTAATGTTTGGAAAAAAGGCCTCAACAATGAGGTGCCTATTCAGGACAGAATTCCTGTGCCTAACAATGCTCCAGTCTTTTGGTTTGGCTGTTGTTGTTTGTTTTTTTTGTTTTTTTTTACTGAACATAATAGATGCTAGAGCAAAGACATGTAGACAAAGAGATGAGTTGCATATCTGAGCAGAAATTATTTAGCTATAAGCCCCATTGAATTCAACAGATTCTTTTCTACATTAAGACCATAGCTTACATTATTTTAAAGTACAAAGAAATTATGGATCAGCTTTCTGCTCTTATTTATTAAACTTTCAGTTCAATGAATTTTGACACTGAATAATTTCAAATCAAACAGGGTTTGGAGTGAAAAAAACATAAGCTAGTATTATTAGCCTACAAGGTAATGTTACTTTATGCCTTTGTGTCTCCGTAATGTATTTTTAGTGTCATTTAAATATATTAAAGCATAGATTTGTTCAGTAGTATATAAAGAGGAAACTTTGGCTTTAACAACAATCAGTTGCATAAGTATATAAACTGAAGGTTGGAATAGGTATGGAGGCATTACGCTGCATAAGAACTTAACAGACTGTTTATCAGATCAAACAAGATCTTTATATATCAAACCTTATTTTTCAAAAGAAATAACTGTGAGATTAATCATCACAAAGATTTCTACAAATTCTACAATGACAGAACACTCAGAGCTTTCAAACTTTGCTTTCTTCCTGGTATTAAAAATCATCTATTATCATTCTATTATAATAATACTAATTACTATTAGTAGTGAGGGATATTATATGTTATCCAGCACTAGTTAATGGCTTTAAATTTGGATATGGTTTGGTTGTGACATGCAACTGTGATCCTTTCAATAACTAATTACAATGCAGTCGTACAAATTGAGTAATCATATACATTACTCAACGTTTCTAAAGCATAAGAGAATAAATCAGAACAGATAACAAAAACCATTGAACTAGAATAGTAGAACATTTGTTTGTGGTATATTTCCAGCCCTATTTCTCTGCTTCTAAAAATGCACTGAGATTTGCAAGTAACTTCATTTTAATACAGCATGAGTGCTTATTATGGCTCTTGAAGAGAGAAAGAAATAGAACAAACCTTAAAGTCAGGATAAAATTGATCAGTCTAGAAAAGGTTTCTAGTCTGATGGTCTGGAAAAGGATTCAATTCGGAATCATGTGGTTGCTTCTTATATTCAGGTTTGCTTAGTATAAATAAGCTGTGACTGCTTTACTTTCTCTATCCCAGATTTTCCTTTGGAGTCATTACTAACAAAGATGAATATCAGCAAGGACTATAATCATGGCATGTTCTGATTGCTGAAAACACAAACCCTAAAGTCATGTTCTTAATGAACACCAGAAGAAAGTGGAGATATATTTCCCAAAATAGATGTTGACTTACTTATATCTGTTTGACAGGTCAAGAAAAAGTGAAAATCTTCACAGGAACCTGAAAGGAGCAGGATATAAACTGACAGATAAAGAGAAGATTCATAACTTGTACAGGTTTCTCTTCATTGGTTCCCTTAGTTGTAACAAGTCAGGATCTTGTGGCACTTCAAAATCACTCTTCTTTCTCATTCTCTGATATATATAAACTCAGAGATAGGTGGGCAGAGGGTTCTGTTCTTTCATTTTAAAATCCATACCAAGGTAATTTACAATTAATTAGATGGAAATTACTTGTCATAATGCATTTACATCATTATGTAAACAATTTACATCAAACAAAATAATAAAAAGTAAATAATACAGTAAAACTCTTTAAAATATTAAAACTCTTTATAAACTCCCAAAACTTGAGAGTCATGAGAATACCATGAATGGCCAATCATAGTTACATTCAAATTAAATTCTCATTACTTTTGTTTTATATATGTTTATTTCAAAAGCTACCTGGGACTCATAATCTGATGTGGTGCTAATAATTTGAAGCAGCATGAGAAAAGGCATATTTAAGCATTGTGATCATTACTCAAAAATGGCATATTCAAATTTAATACACAGCAAAAGAAGTGGTGGAAATCAACTGGCTGATAGGGATAAAACACCTTTTTTCCAACTTGCCTAAAAGCAATAGTGTTAACTTCACAAGTTAATAAAAGGAACAAAGTGAAAATGCAAAATCTGACATTTCAATAACTTTCCAACAAGCTGCCATCCAAAATGAATTTATTAACTTTAACTTTAAAATGTATTTTTACTAAATATCGATATCAACTGAAGTATTATTCATCTTAGACCCGCTTTTGATAAAGTGGTTAGAGGCATCAGACTTAAAAGCAGTAAACCAAGTTTTAGTTCTGCCTTGGGCTTAAAGTCAGGTGAGTGACTTTGGGCCAATCATTCAGTCTTGCCTTAAGAAAAAGGTAATGGCAAAATACTTCTGAAATGTTGTCAAGAAAACTGCTTGGACTTGTCTAGGTGGTCGCCAGGAGTCAAGACTGACTCAAAGGAAGAAGTGTGGCAAAAGCATCTCGGAAGGAAACCTCCCGGGTTTTGGGGAGAGTAAAAGTAAAGGAAGGAAAGACTGCATTCAGTCTTGCAAGATTGCCGTGCAAGGCAGCCCAGACAAAAAGCACAAACAGGTGTACTAGCTCTAACTCTACTGTAACATTATATTAACAGAGTCTTGAATGTCTGAAGGGATCAGCTATCCAACACTTTGATATCTTCATTGTCAATTCTAAGGCTGGATATTCTACTGGTTGCCATTGGTTTGGTATTCTTTATATTTAATTTTAGTCCCATTTTTTCACTGTGCTCTATGCTTTTTGTACTGGGACTTATAGATCTTTGAATTTTTCAATTACCATAACAGTGTTGTCAGCATAGTGTAAATTATTTTGGTTTCTTCCTCTAATTTTAAAACTATATTCACCTTCTTCCAATCCAGCTTCCCTTAATAAATAGTCAGCACTTTGGGAGATTATGCAGCCTTGTCACATTCCTTTGCCAATCTGGATCCAGTCTGTTTCACTGTGGTCTGTCCATATTGTGGTTTCTTGACCTGTGTATAATTTTCTTATGGGTGTTGTTGTTGTTTTTTGCTATCCTTGAGATGGATGTACTATAGAACTAATGTTTTAATTTGTTCCCTGGCTTAGAGATACTAATAAATCTTGATGCTATCCAGATGGACTAGAATACAAACTCAGTATTCCTAGCCAGCATGGCCAAACACATGTGGTTGTAGCAGTTTTGTTAGTTTACAATTAATAGGATATTTTCTAGTTTTTTCTAATATTTCCATAGTTTCTGGGAATGGGAATAAGTCATATAAAGAAGTAAAAAGATGAAAAGGAAATCAAAAATTTTTAAGTTTAATTCTATCCTGTAAATGAAACAGGAATTCACACTGGAATGCTCCTATTTGTGATAAAGTATCTATGTCAAGTCAAAGAGCACAGGAATAAAAAAAACTGACTAAAAGTTCCAATACTTGCCCCGAGGCTACTATATAACAGCTTATTTAAACAATTCTAAATTTAACTAGCTCACTATAAAAGGAAAAACCCAAAGCATAGCATGTCAAACATTTGTCACAAACATTAATTTAAATTTTAAACTACCCTAAAGAACTATCTAAATAGCCTTGTTGACCTACTTTTATGTTTCAATACTTAGGGGATATAAAAGGAAACATTAGCTTAGAAAACACAGGCCTATTTTCTTTTCAGAACCATGTTTCATAAAAGTCTTTTCTGGCCAAGATTTCCTTTTAGAAGTGATTTTCCACTTATATAGTCAGTGGCTGATCTGCAAAAAATAAGACATGATAGAAAACTATTTTAATGCACTGTTTGCCAAAGATAATCATTTTGGAACAATTTTGCTTATAGGCAATTTTTTCATTACTTCTTACCTGAGGAAATCATGTTTTTCTTGATCTTGATTCCCAGTTGGCAGAACAGACCCTCCATCCTTTCTGGAATACAAGAACAAATGATATTGTCTTCCATCCAATTCCTTCCTGCCCATGGTTTGCAACTTCATTTCAAAAAATACTGTTTAACATTCTGAGGTTCGCCTAGCATGTTTCATTCCACAGGGATGCTCTCTTCCTCCCAATTAATGGCCACTACCCTGTACAGCTTTTATACCCTGGGCTGTTGGACCTGAAGTTGGGCCCTCAGTTTATTTTATATTTATTTGTTTATATCCCATCTTTATTATTTTTTACAAATAAGTCAAGATAGTGAACATATTCAACATGCTTTCTCTGTGAGGTGAGTTGGGCTGGGAGACAGTGATTGGCCCAAGGCCACCAAGCCGGCTTTCATGATAAGATGGGTCTCTTTCTTTCTAGCTTGGTACCTTACCCACTAGCCCAAATAGCTCTGTTCTCAGCTGCTTAGCAGATTCCTCTTTTTTTAATTTCTTCTAGCTGATTCATCCAACATCAGGTTATAAAGAACCTGGAGTCCAGAAAATTCTATAGTAACATTGTTTTTCCTATTCTTCTGCCAGTTTACTGTGGAGGGCAAGCCTTGCAGTGGCCAATAGAAGATCTTCCATCCCTTATCTTTTTCTCCTCTGGGATTTTAAGGCAGCCTGCAGAGTGTATATCAGAGGTGGTGATCCTTTGATAGCTGAATGCCACGAAATTTTATTTTAATATATGCTGATTAGTGTACATTCAAAGTGACAATAAAGTTATTATTCTATTCTATTCTTCTACTCTGTTGTGCCACACATGGTTTCTAATTATAAAAAGGAAATGCTGAGTAGCAGAGTGTGGATGTGTTTGGCAGATTTGTGTTGTGCAGAAGAATAAAAAGGAAGGACTTGCAGTGGACTTCATCAAATCAGCAGCATAAAGGAAAAGCAGAGCCCAGCATTTACCACTCTAGCAGCAACACTGAGAAGCTCTACAACCAGTCGGCAGCTGGTAATGCTCCTTCCTTTTCTCAACTCAGCAAAGACTAACAACCTGCCAAGCCAATGTTTAGCAGCAGTTTAGAACAGCAGAAGAATAACAGCAACAGAAGCCCACCTGAGGATGGCTGGATGACAGCTGAAGACTAGTGTAAGCTCAACAAAAAATAGTAGAGAATTTAGGAATAAAAAATGTGCATAGATGTTATAGATATAAGACAGCATAGGCTTACTAAAAGAAAATAGAAAATAAGTAACTTTTTTATTATTTTAATAAAAGTCTCCTTTAAAAAACACAAGGATAAAAAAAACACCTTATTGCTGGTCTGTACTATTTCCCAAAATAATCCCTTCACATATACCTCAAGTATTATTTAATAATTTAAAATAAATGCACAATAAAACCCATGATATATCCAGTGTTTCTTGGAAATGTGACCACTATGAATATTTATGTAGTATGTTGGATAAATACAGATATTTGTGATTTATTAAATAAATAATTAAGCCATTCTATTGTGGGAACCACAGCAAATACTTCTTTATGCTTTGTGGTTTCTGAATTTTGCTCTTTCAATATTAATTATCTTTTTCTGGGCCTTGTGTATGAAAAGAAAATAAAATTTCCAGGGTTGTGCAGACTTCAAATTTCAGAAGGTTTCATGAAAGAATTATTCCTATTAATGAAGCAGCCTGCTTTAATGACTTCACTCATGAAACTTAATGTGGTTCCTAAAAGTCACTTTTTAAGGCTATATCTTTAATAATCCATTTAGCAATGGAAACCATAAAAGCAACATTCTAGCTGGATTTACACAGAATAATATGACTTCTTTGGTTCTGTTTTTCAAATTATGGGAACTCAGCCTTATAACTTGGACTTTAAGTTAAGTATTAAGTTTATAGATTAATACTATTGTGGTTAAACAAATCATGGCTAAGTACTAAAGAGATTAATACAGTCAATGAACTAAGCCATTGCTACTGTCTTACACGCAGTTTATCATTCTTTTCCATGTCTGTTACTGTATCTGGATTTTTTTTTTAAAAAAAAAGTTTTTTTAGTTTTTAAGAATTAAATCTTTGGAGCTTAGTAAACAACATGTTGTCTGGGTTCACATATTTAAGATTAACTTCTTCAATATAAGTCTATTCAGTACTGCACAATCCAGTATTTTTTCCCTGATCCTCCTTTCTTCCCCATATTTTTTCCATTTTCCCCTCATTACACAATTAAAATTCTTGGTACTATTGATGTATACAGAGTTAGATATAAACATCTTCATCATATTTTACTAATATTATACAAAATAACAATAATATCAATTCATAAATCAATATCCTGTTTTTCGTGCTCTTGTTAAGGTTTAATTTCCCATCAATATTTAAAGTATCTTTGTCAGTTATGATTTTCTCAATATTAATTACATTTATATAGCTAAAAATTTTATTCATATCAATCCTCCTCTTATTTTCATATTTCCCATATCAAAAGAAGAGAAAAAAATGCTATTTAAATTCTAAATAATATTTTTCATTATAAAAATCTAATTATATCTGAGGGTCATCCGTTTTTTTAACCATATTCAAACAAGTACTTAAACATATGATGCTTCCTCTAATAGGTCGTCCAATCTTCTATTTTTTAAATCTAACTGTCGCTTTCTTTCTTTGCCAAATAGTTTCCATTAAATCGCCCAGGAATTTTCTTTCTATTTTTATGAAGGTTGCTTAGCATGAGGAAGACAATTTACATAGGGGTATTTTTGAGGGGGAATTCTGCTCATTTATGTTCCTTAAGCAACTCCCACCTTCCTTCTCCCTCAATTTCTCCCCTCATTTTTTGTTTCCCAAATTGTAACATTTCCCCTGATAGCTCTATGTTCTATTCCCCAAAATCTTCTTCCTTGTCATCAGGTGCATCTTGCAAGCTTAAAGGGTAAAGGGTCTTTTGCAGTTTCATTGTAATGGTTAAGTCTTGCAGTATTTTATTTGTGTATAGTAGTTTATATTTCCCTTCTTTCATCACTTCCATTTCTGGTCCATTTCCTCAGTTTCACCTTCCGATCTCTGGTTTGTTTGTTCATACTTTGTAGTCGTTGACTGGGAAATTTTTAGATTTAATTATTTTTAGTCTCATTGTGGTTTCTTTTTATGTCCTCTTTGTATGCAACAATTGTTTGGTGAAATAGTTGTAGCATAGAGTATATTTCCTTCTGAAATGTATTTGTTTTTTTGAGGTATCATTCCTGGAGATCCTCTAATATCACCAGTCTCAGTAAGAGTAGAACAAAGCTTCTTCTAGCTTTCTGGCCTTTATATGCAGCCTTTATAATCCAATAGATTTTAGAGTACAGGTCCAGTCCCAAAAGCAATATTTTATAATGATCCTTTGTCTCAGGCATCCAAAAATTGTCAGTTAGGCAAGATTATAATCATCAATGTTCAAAGTGTTCAAAATGTTCAACCTCCCTGAAAACAGCTCAAAAGTCTCTCCCAGCCAGATGTAATCAAAGGTCAAGTTTTTCTTTCTCTTCCACTAGCTCTTGAGATTAAAAATTCAAGCTCAGTGGGTGTTTATAATCCAACAAGGTGATAAATATGCCAAAATATTTTCCTTTTTTGCCACTGTTCTCCCTTAGGCTAAGAATCACCAAGAAGGCAGGAAGCTAGTTATAGTGCTGTACTCATATCTACCACTAGATGTCATTCAGAATCCATTTTCCATTCTTAAAACAAAGGACTGGTTTCTTATATTTCACTTCAATGCTTTTTTTCAAAGAGAAAATCTTAACAATTATCTCAGTTCTCAAATTTCAAAACTGTAGTTTTATATTACTTCCACTTCAATATTGTGTATTTCTGTCCCCCATAGAAATTAAAATGCTGCTTCTGTTCACATTCGGAGGTTTTAAGCTTCTTGGGAGCCTTTCCCAGGAAATGTAGTTCTAAAATAGTAAAGAAAGGATCAATATTCTCACCCAGTTCCAAACATGCTGTTTACGATGTGTTAATTGGTGCTTTTGTTTTTCAGTTGTCAGCAGCTAATGGCTGGCCACAGGAATGTAGCCAGTCTTTCCCCTGCCGGTTTGGAGGACTTTTCTCAGATCGAACGGAAACACCACCATCTCTCCATGATCAACAAGACACCCCTCCTTCTTCATCACCTCTTCAGGGCAACTTTAGGCCCTTTTTAGGGCCCCCAGCAGGGCAAAATCAGGCGCAGAAGGCAGAGCCCTGCTTTCCTGCGTCTGTCTCACAGTGACGCAAAACCAGAAGTCCTGTTACTGTATCTGGATGATATTGCTTGTATAAATTGCTTGCCAAGTATATATCAATAAGCATATTAGTACCTTCCACATTAAAAAAAATGACCTCGTATTACTGAGCCAGAGGCACTGTAATTTGGTTATGTTGATTATGTTTCAGTGAATAAATACATTTATTTCATTTAACATCTGATATAAATAAGTGACATTTTCTCCTGATTTGTTTCACTTTTAAATCAAGTATTGGAATAACAGTCTTTTGCTCGGAGGAGGGAAATAGTTTCTGACTGTAAGATGCTGGTGAAGTCATTTTGCCATATGAAACTCAAAATACTTCTCAACAGCCTTCACAAAAGAATGTACAATGATAAACCAAATAACTATATCGCTTTCACCATAGCCCAAAACTATGGCCTGAAGTAGTCATTTTACCTAATGACAAGACTTCATTTCTTCTGTTATAACAATGCCTTTCAATATCAGTAAATTAAAAAGTACATCAGTAAATTAAAAAGACTATATTGACACAATAGCTCTGGTGAACAGGTAGACAAGTCTGTGTCCTGCTGATGTTTTTGAATTTTAGCTCCCAACGGCCTAACCAATTGTGAGTTATCATTCAAAATTTCCCCAACTTGACTGCCTTCCAGATGTGGAAAACTGCAGGATTTTTCAGCCAGCATGGCCTTTGACAATGTTAGCTAGATAACTCTGAATACACAAGTTCACATTTCTAGAAAGTGGCCAAGTTGATCACATATTTAAAGAGTGGCCCTTGCAAGTTGGCAAAGACTGACCATGTGGGTATAACAAAGAGCTTATTCCTGCTATAATATACTGAAGATAAATGCCATCAATAAATATTTAAACAAGCTGTTAATTTTCTCAAGATCAGATATTTATGCTTCCAATAACTGACCTAAAACAAAATCCACTTGGTTTTGGATGAAATAGCATGCCCTACTAAGCCTTTACATTCAAAGGATTCTTGTAGCTGACCTACTATCCAGAATTAACTATTGTGAGCAATGGCTATATGATTGACATGTGTACTTTGCAATCTGCCATATTTCTCCAAGATAGACTGCTATCATTAGGAAGCATTCCTGTACCACTGATGTGCTTAATTTTCTATATAATTTATTTATATTACATTATTGTGTTTGATTTTTCTTCCTTTTTACTGCATAACATTATATTTTCATCAACACACACACACACACATAAGTGCTTTTCTGTTCTATCTATACAAGTACATTCTCTTATTTCTTTAGCCAATCCACACATATTCCCATTTCTCATGAATGCAGTACAACTACTAAATCCATTTTTCAGTCATATGCACTAAAATAGAAGATAGAATAATAGCAATATGGTCTATTGAAACCATTTCCCCAAATTACTAAATGCACTATGCTTTTATTCCATATGAAAGATGATGGGAAAGGAGGAAGAATCTGGCTGCTTGTTAGACAGCCTGTATCTCTACCTTTTGTCTACTGCTAAATTTTCTAACTTTCAGTATATAATTATTTGTAATGGTTTGTCACAATATATACTGTGATCATCTGCCTAGGAATGCACAGCAGTAGTTTTAGAAACATATCTTTCAATGTAGTTAGAAATAATTAAGCTTCCACACTTTAATGTGTTTTATTTTAAAGCATGATTTCAAAGACAGGATCTAATTACACTATTTTAATTTTATCAAAATTATAGCTAAAATTTACTATTCTCACTTCTGTCTTAAATTAGGATGCTCTTCTATTCACTGAGAATTATATAATTATCAAATGAATACAAACAAATGTCCAAGATATTATTTACATAACCAGCTGTGCTGCTTTTTAAAAATTATAAACAAACAGCAATCCCTGTAATAAAGCTGATTGTTTCATTAATTTGTAAAAAAGATTTGCATATCCCTTCCCATTAAAAAAAAGCCCAGAGTAGATTACAGTGTTTTATGTATTCTCTCCAGGTAGATACCTTCCTATAGCAAGAAATGTACTGTAGTATTTGTGACAAATCCATGATCCTCTTGCTTTTGGTTAGTTACAGTACATGCTACAGAACAACTGGAGGTTGCAGAAATCAACTTCTAGCAAAGGATTCATTATCCTCCAGCCATTCTCCAGCAAGAACTATTGTTTCAATATGGAAACATAGTTTAAAAATTGCAAATTATGCCTTGCATTCATTGAAGGGTGCTCAGAACTGCCCAAATCTGATTACCTTTCTTAAACCACTTAAGCCTGGCTTTTCTTTCAAGCTTTTTAAGCCTAATATTGTATGGATTGCCTTTTAGTTAGATGCTGTTGGTCTTATTTTCATTAGATGTATCTTCTTGCTTTGTAACTTGCTTTGACTCCTATGGAAATAGATAGTTTTTTAACTGTGCGAGTAAATAAATATTAAATTAGCCTAAATCCAGATTTGTATAATTAATTTTTCCAAAATCCCTGAAAACATTAGTTATGGGATCTTTTAGGTATACCCAAGTCCAGAGCTGGACAGTTTATGGCCTCCAGCGATATCTGGTCCTTTTAGCTTTCCCTATCCAGTCCACATTAGGTGAATTTGAAATTAGAAATCAAATATAAATAAGCAAGCTGCAGGGAGAGAGAGAAGAAGCTGAGTCAGGTCCAGCTCTGTGCAGTTGCCATGTACTCCTTCCAAGTAGTTAGCTGCCACCTGCAGGAGGGCAAGGACAGAAAGCCTTTGATGAGGGAGTGACCATGTGAAAGCCTTGCAGGTGAGCAGGCAGAGTTTAGCCAGGAGCTATTGGTTCGGTCCTCCATAAAAGACCAGTTTCTCATATGGCCCCTTAGGAAAATTAATTGCCCACTCCTGCCCAGGTCAGTGGGCTCCAAAACACAAGTGAACCAACAACAACAATGTCCCTAGGCAATACACATACAAGCATTCAAAGTCTAGTACTGACTGCTCACCCTAACGCTAACCTTCCTCAATGCTGCTACACCTCCAAGCTATTGCTCTTCCAACTACTACTCCTTGTGATCCTACTACTAGAGAAAAGTATCTTTTTCTAGCTGTTTTAGGCTGCTTCAAGTTACTTTATTTCCACACACAAACACAAACCTTTTCCCCTGTCTTCCACACACCAATTCCAACACTCCTAGCTGTCTATCAGCTGAACTTTTGTAACCAATATTGCTGTGCCAGCTGGGAAAAGGCTAAAAGAGGCAGGACAACAGTAGTACTAGTACTGGCTATTTTCTGGGCAGTCTACCCCCTCATGTCATAAAATAGCTATTATGCCAACATATTTTGAAAACAAGCTGAAGCATAGAAAGTTTATAATTTAGAATATTGTTTATATGCCACACAATTGTTTCCTTCAGTTCTTCTGTCTCAGTGCAGACTTTTCTTGATCTGTTCTGCAAGGCCATCCTACCGATGGGAAAGTGAAGTACTTGCGTGCGTGCGTGTGCACACACGCGAAATGCATACTTAGTTGGTTTGTTCCCTTCAGGAGTAATGAAAAGCAAAGTCTCACTGTTGAAGACATAGTCAACTGACAATCTAGTTCTATACATCAATATAATCTGGCATTGAGCATCCAGCAATAAAAAGTATTGTCCATTTCCTATTTCAATTACTTAATTACATAATTAAGATTGGAAGTGTAACATAGTCTTCCTCTTTACAGAATCGGTGTGAATTTTTATAAATCATCTTGTAATGAGTTCATTAAAAGTTATACAGACAATATGATATGTTTTTCTGTTTATTCTAAAGTTGTACCACATTAGCATCCATTACAAAACTCCCATTACAACAGTACAAGCAAAATATCACTCAACAGCCTGGCAAAGAAAGAAAGCAAAACTGGATGTCTTTTCTGACTGGAAACTAAGACAATAGTGAAGATTAGGTGAATAAAAGTGGCTTCTTTTGTAAACTGCACTCTAAACATTTATTACTGGATCATTCTTTAGATGCCGTTTCCCAGTGAGCCATTCTGAAGAGGAACTGGCAGGAGTTTTTACTGAACACAATAAAAAGAGCAATATTCTGTGGTCCATTGGGAGCTTAAATACCAATCCATCTGCTGAACACAGAGCCTCATTGAACTAAAGTGCCAAGAGATGAAAGCACTCCAACTGAATCCCTGATAAGTCTCTGCCACTTTCTCCCTTCTGGACCTACTGAACTACCCAGATGAGTATCTTAGAGGAACATTTCAAAAACAGTTTTGTTTTTTAACTTTAAAACCTGACTTTGCTGGAAGATAAAATTCCTATGCCATTTTTAAATGTATTGTTAATGTTTTCTAAATGTCACTTGGAGAGAAATTTCAAGGAAGCATAATTTATTTAAAATTTCTA
This sequence comes from Azemiops feae, assembly GCA_023970755.1. Classification (NCBI taxonomy): domain Eukaryota; kingdom Metazoa; phylum Chordata; class Lepidosauria; order Squamata; family Viperidae; genus Azemiops; species Azemiops feae. The sequence goes on along the minus strand of JALGBA010000087.1, from coordinate 199,498 downwards.
ACCAAGCAAATATGGTATAATTAAAAGAGCTTATGATTCCAACAATTAAAAATATTAATGTCAAGGTTCTGATAGACGAGACCAAAAAATCAGAACTCCGAGGCTAGAGGTTTCCTCATAGAACATGTTTATTGGCTATATAGTATCGGCATGGTCAAAAGTGAAACCAAGTCTGAAATCCCCTTCAAAGAGAAATACTATTACAAAGTTGAACATCCCACCCCATTGCTATGCAATCAGCTACATTCCCCAATAGAACAGTTTGGCGGGCTTTCCCACCAAATGCTCAAGCCCCCCATCTAACCGACAGAAATGACCTTGGTTCCCACAGGACAGTGAAATGTTTAGACTAACAGAAATCTTCCATAACCCCCACCAATTCTGTGGCAACTTAGAACGAGCAAGATGGCTGCAGCCAGGTTCGTTGTAGAGTTGACAACTATATGTGAAGAAAGTATAATGGTATTTGGTGATGCCAACAGAAATATTCTGGCTCAAGTTATAGTTGGAGCTACACTACTGAAAAAAATTCAGTAGCAATGTATTATACCTTTCAAGTAGAGAAGATGCGCACATTCATTTTGAATTTAAAGTTGGAAGATTAAAGGAAATGGCTGCTGAAATGTCAATGATTTGACAATTTTGCAACAGAGGGGATACTTTAAATTGCTGAGAAGCCAACTCTCCATTGTTTAGATTGTACAGTTTATTGGGCCTGCATTTCTGCTCAGATATCTAGTTCTGATAACACCATCATTTTAATATAAAGTCAGCCCCCCAGAATCAGTTGTTTAGAAAGTACACTAAAAATATAATGAGATTTGCTAAAACAGACCAAAGGGTCCCTTTATTAGAAATTTTGTTTCTACCATAACAAGAAATAAATCTATTTTTCATAATTGGGTAATATGGTGACAAACTATCTTGCTTATCTTCAGAATATGGTATTCTGAAGATGACTACTTCTTACATAAAAGATCAATTAGTTATCAGCTACTGATAAATTTATCTATAGAGATGTTTTATCCTTTTTTTAATGCTGTCTAAACTAGAAACATTCAAATTTCAGATCTGTATTGTCTAAATAATGACATTTGTTAACTTATTTGTTAAGACTGAACTTAATCATAGGGGCCATTAATCATCTCTTAATTTACATACCTTGAATAGCAATAGCAACAGCGCTTAGATTTATATAACAGCAGGGTTTACAGTAGGTCTTTTCAACCTTTTCACCGATTGTACCACTTTTAGGATATGGCAATATTCGAGTACCATCTAGCAAGGTGTCAAAAACGTGATGACCAAAAAAAAACCCTGTTCAAAGTTGCAATTGCACTAAAATGACTTATGACCATTTTTCACACTTATGACCATTGCAGCATGCCCAGGGTCATGTGATTTATATTTGGATACTTGGCAACTGATTCATATTTATGATGGTCGCTGTCCCAGGGTCATGTGATCCCCTTTTGCAGCCTTTTGACAAGCAAAGTCAATGGCAGGGCTGCTGGTGGCCAAGTGCTAAGTTCCCTCCCTCCCTCCTTCCCTGCCTCCCTCTTTCTCATGCCCACCTCCTTCTGAAGGAAGAATTTGAAAACCCCCCCCCCATATTTTCTCTCTTCCATATATTCATCAAACAAGGAAAAGCCTCCAGAAACAGAAAAGACAAACTGCTGAGTGAACTAGCTTAAAAAGGCACATTCCCCTTTAAGAATTAGCTACTGGCTAGAAAGGAAAGTAAGGAGCCAGCAGCCGGCACTTAAGGAAGAAAAAAAATGTAGTAAGTATTGGCTGCCGGCTAAGGCAGCCTCCCCAAATGGCTCCATTCATAAGTAAAGGAATCTACAGGAAAAATCCATTCAGGAGAAAAATACTTCAAAATCCCTTGCAGCAAAACTTACAGCTAACAATAGCAGAGCAATAGAAGCTAACACCAGCCATCAGCCAAATAGAAATTGCCAAACACTCCTTAAGAACACAAAGCCCACATTGCACAAATCCCAGAACTTCAAAGTCACAAAAGCACATAAGAATCCTTCCATTCTCCATCTCCCTCCCTCCCTTCTCCGTGCCTCACCTCCAGCCATTGCTGCTTTTCATTCTTCTTGGAGGGTGACCCTTCCCCCACTGCATTTCTTGCCTGTTTGCTGCTGTCAGCACAGGTGGCTGCCACAGCAGTTGCAAATCAGCTCATGGCCGGCCTGCTTGATTTGATCTCCTCTCTTCTCCCCCCCCCCCCTCACCCTCCTCCTCCTCCTCCTCCTTCTTCCCCTTTGGTGCAGCTAGAGCTGACTCTGCCTCCCAAGGCTGCTGCTTTTTTTCCCTCTCTCCCTCTCCCGCCCAAACTGCCTCCTTTTATAGGTCTCCACCCCCCTCCTCCTCCTTTCTCATGGGGGAGGGTGAGCCAGAAGTGAGCCTGGGGCCTTTGCCTGCCCCAGCCGATCTGCAGCTCCAGAGGACTCTCTCACTGTAAGTCCTTGCCTGTGCTGGCTCTTTCCCTCCCCCACTACACTTGGCTAGGCAGGGCTGCGTACCACCTGCCACTTGTTAATGTACCACAAGTGGTATGCGTACCACAGGTTGAAAAGCCCTGGTTTACAGTATCAGCATATATCCTCCAACAATCTGAGTCCTCATTTTACCAACCTCAGAAGGATGGAAAGCTGAGCCAAACTTGAGCTCATCAGGATCAAGCTCCAGACTGTAGACAGAGTTAGCCTGCAATACTGCATTCTAACCACTGCACCATCAGTTCTCATCTGAAATCTTCAAGTCCTAAAGAGGATTTATTGTTTTTGTTCACACGTGGCATTGTTTTCTTTGGTTTCCATTTAACACGGTGTATGAACCCAACCACTGTGATTTGTAAATCCTGGTTCACTCTGTGTGTGTTGGGGGGGCTATTGTATGTGTGTATATCCATATCCATATACATTTTGAACAAATGAATTTATTCCATAAGCCAGGAATAAAAATATGATTTAGCACAATATGGGAGTCCACTCATTTACTTGAGCAAAGGCCCTAATGCAATTTGAGTATACAGTACATTGTCAAACGGTCTATCTAAATTCAGAATTATTTCTTAAAATACCACCCAGATTACTGCATATTGGCAGTTTACTCAGCAATAAACATCAGTTTGTGCAATGTGCTATGACAAAACTATACAAACAGCAGGACAGCTTACTGCAGTTTGCAAACCAACTATTAAACATATATATTCCATTTATTCAGAAAATGATAAAATGATTTATTTTTGTTTTATCTGAAAGAAAAAAAGAGAATCACATAGAAAGAAATTCAGTAGGACTGAAGTTTTCTATTCTTAAGAGCATGAAATTCTCACTTAGAGCCTGAGTGCCAAATGATAATCATAGCAAGTTGCTGCATAATAAAAAGAGTCAGCAGTTCTTTTTAGTTCTGATATTGGTTGATTAAGTAAAACAGTAGATAGAATAAGTCATCATTTGATGCTGGATGCTATTGCATACCCAAGGGACTAAGCTCTCCGCTGGTGCTTGATCTATCTCTCGGATTTTTTTGCCTTCTCTACTGTTTTGCAGAGGGGGGAGGGAAATAACTAAAAACCAATGCAGAGTTATAAACATACCCCAATAGACAGGAAATGGATTGGATTTTTTTTTCAAGCAGTTTGAAAAGTGCTCAGAACAAGGCAAAGGGGGCATAAGAACTGTCTTATAAACACTGAGAGGAAAACACTGCATGTCTATCAAGAAAACAGATAGTCGATAATAATATATACAGAATTGCTTAAAATAAGGAAGCTTTGCAAGTCCTGAAGCCTAAAAGAAAAGAAAAATAGCCACATCATCAGATAATATTAAAATAAAATATCTCCTTCCTGAATTTCACATAAAGAAGCTAACTAGTCTGACTACAATCAACACTGGTAAAAGCAAGACATTTGCAAAATTAATTGCACACACAGTACATTCTGAAACATTTCATTATCGCTATCTGATCATAAGCACCTCATTGCTGTCCCATGATAGGGCCTCACCCTGGGTCAGGCTTGTGTGTCATATATCAAAGTAAGACATGTTTGACTTGCCAAAGCAAAAACAAAAAAGACTTAATAATAAGACTTATTAAATAACTTCTAAGGATCGACTGTGTGAAAAAGGTAGAGAATATTAAACAATGTGCATTGAGAAGGACTTCCTTTCTCAAAGAAGTAGACACAATAGTATAGTAGAAATATTGATAGCAAAATACGGTCTCAATTATCATTAATCCTTACCATAAGCATTTTTATCAATTAATCTTCATATATCTCATCTTAAAATTCCAGATTTAGTAAGTCATAATGTGAAATATTACAGTTGGGAATATTAGCTACTTTTTAAGTTTATTAGGTTGTTGCTTATTAAGGATATAAAAATTACTCAAATATAAACTTTTAATATCTTTATTGTGAGCAATTTATTACTTTTTCTATAAGCGTACAAACTATATACTCATTCATTATTTTCAAGGTGTTTGGACTCTGAATGACAATTTTGACAATTTTGATGAATCCATTGCACTAAAACTTTAGTAAATAAAAGACCCCAATATTTACACTCCATATATTTGTAATGAGGGAAAATCATAATTTTTTTGTTTATTTTATAAACTATATTGTGAAAATTATTTTAAAATAAATAAAAAGCCAGTTTTACATGGCATCCAGATGGTTTGCTCCATACTGTTTCTAAATGAGAATAAACTCAAATCTAAAGGGAAATGTGTATAAATCTAGATTTAATTTTGATTATTTGAATATTTTTCCCTGTTAATTTGCTTGCTAAAGTTAAGCCTGTTAATTGTAGTTTGTCTCAAAAACTTTGCCTTTAAATGAAAATGAACACAGCAAATCAAATAATACAAATGATAAGCAACCCAAAAGTGCTTTGTTTAGAGAGAGTGGAAAATCATCCCAAATTAGTGCTACGTTTTTGACAAATCATGTTTTCTTCTGTGGCTTGGATGGTCACGGCATCTGTAGGCATCTATAAATAGCACTGAATTGTTTTATAAAAGTTTGACAATTCAAAGTGAAATAATAAAAGAGAATATTTAAGGAATCTCCATGACTATTGTACTGCCAGGAAAAATAATAACACTACTGTAAACTGAGACATAATCCCTACTAATAAACTAGGGTAACAATTGGACAGACTATGTGCCTACTTAATATTTAAAAAACAGGCTGTCAAAATACATGATATACTCAAAATATCTGATGGATTCAGTTGATCTTTATCTTAAAACTGCAAAAAATTCAAATTCTGGCATTCATACTCTTCTAGCAGATATAGGTATTACCATAATGGACTTGTCATTCAACAGTACTAAATATTTGGAAAAAATAAGCTAAAGTAGAAATATAAGGCAACTTGGAAAAAGTAAGAAAAAATTCAAGGAGATCTATGCAGTATTGGAAGAAAGAACATTATATAAAGTTCTGTGCTATATTAATTTACTTTAACTGAAGAGCAAAATGGAGAAGGTGATATTCAATGTACTATCCCACACAATTGTCCTTTCAAAGCAATAACTGCCAGACAAATTTAACTATTGGCACTGAAAAAAAATTAAGAATCTCTTCTAAGCTATTGGAGATATTTTTATCATATTTTGTATTATAACACTATTGCAGGTTATCAGGTCTATATCAGACACTAAGAATGATTAAGATATAAAGATGGATTTTTCATATATACTGCAAGAGACAAAATAATGCATTAGTTATATTTTCTTTACAAGTTATTCTAGCTAAACTGATGAATTGATGAAATAAATAAATTGACTTCTTTTATAAGATAAAAGATGTTATCTCCATATACTGGTGACTGGAAGCTTTAGGGGATTTTTATGTAATAGTGAAAAAAAAATGAATTTGTGACCGATAGATTATAGAAAGAAGTACAATGGGATCTAATTTTAGACAGAGAAGTTAAATATATTTGTACTTATAATTGCTGTAAATAATATTGCAAACCACTTCTTTATATCTTTTTTCTTCTTCTTTTTTTTTCTTGCATGTTTACTTTTTCTTTATTGGTATTTTTTCTTCCTTATTTTATATTATTTTATGTTAGTTTTTATTGTCTTGTTTAAAAGTTTTAATAAAAATTATATAGGTAATCCTCGACTTAATAACCACAATTGAGCCCAAAATTTCTGTTGCTAAGAGAGACATTTGTTAAGTGAATTTTGCCCCGTTTTATAACTTTTCTTACCACAACTGTTAAGTTAGTAACATGGTTCTTGAGTGAATCTGGCTTCCCCACTGACTTTGTTTGTAAGGTCACAAAAGGTGATCACATTATCCCGAGACACTGCAACTGTCATAAATATGAATCAGTTGCCAAGCCTCTGAATTTTGATTACATGATCATGGGGATGCTGCAATGGTATAAGTGTGAAAAACATTAATAAGTCACTTTTTTCATTGCCATTGTAACTTCAAACAATCATTAAAGGAACTGTTGTAAGTTCAGGACTACAGGTATATAATTTTATGTAAATTATAAATAAATTCCCTTCTTACCTCAATGAGTGGTACGTGTCTTCATCAATCTTGGGTCCTCCACCAGAGAGGCCTGGGAGTTTGTGGGTTCTATGCAGTAACTTGGCTGTTCTTAGCATTGCATTTTTCTGGATAGAGAGCTCTGATGTTGTTCCTGGCTTCTGTCAACTTGATGTCTACATGTGACAAGTTTGTCAAATTTTATGTTAATTTATTTGTATGCCTGTAGGATTTTATTTTGGACGATGGACTAATTTCCCAGGAACTGCAGTTGGTAAGAGAATTATGTTCAAATTCCAATCCCCTTGCAGTCCTTGCCTTTTGCAAACTCTTAAACAACTAATATGGAAGAATTTTGCTAATTGGCAAAATGGAATTCCAAGGAAAGAAGTAGTAGTAGTAGTAACAACAACAACAACAACAACAACAACAACAACAACAGCAACAGCAGCAACAACAACAACAACAACAACAACAACAACAACAACAACAACAACAATAATAATAATAATAATAATAATAATAATAATAATAATAATAATAATAATAATAATAATAATAATAATAATAATAATAATAATAATAATAATAATAATAATAATAATAATAAAGTTGGAAAGGACTTTGGAGGTCATCAAGTCCAACCCCCTGCTCAGGCAGGTAACCCTATACCATTTCGGACAAATGGCTATCCAGTTTCTTCTTAAAAACTTCCAGTGTTGGAGCATTCACCGCTTCTGGAGGCAGGTTGTTCCATTGGTTAATTGTTGTAACTGTCAGGAAGTTTCTCCTTAGTTCTAGGTTGCTTCTCTCCTTGATTAGTTTCCATCCGTTGCTTCTTGTCCTGCCTTCAGGCGCTTTGGAAAATAGAACTCAAAATGTACTAGACCTAAACTAATGTAGCTTGTTATTTACTCTGAAAACACTAAAACAAGATAATTGTTTGTTCTAGATTCCAATACAATAGCTACTGAACAACATTTTAGAAATTCAGTTGTAACCTTGTTTTATCAGCAGTATTTTTATCTTGCACATTATGCAATACTTTCAGCTGCTGATAATGGTATTTTTCTTCCCTCTGAGCTACTTGGGCCTTTCCAGGTCAGTTAGTAGTGTTCCCTGATTGGTTGGTGACCCCTTGAAATCTGAATAGGAGGGGGATATTTAGATGAACTTCTGGAAGATGTAGGCTTTACCAGGAATAATGGAATTAGTGCAGAGGAGCAGAATTACAGGACCCAGCAGCTCTGGCAGAAAGCATGGGGGGGCGGGAGAATGAAGGGAGAAGGCTTTGGATACCTGAAAGGGGGGGGAGATAGATTTTTTCTAAGAGAGAGAACTACTGTGGCATTTGGGGCTGTTGGTAGCATTCCTGCTGCCATAATTCACCAGCAGAGCTCAGAGGTGGCTGCATTCCTGATCCAGCTTTAGTTTTCTGATTCACCATCTCTAGCTAGATAGGACTATTAATTAAAGCCTCACAAACCTCACAAGATTTCTTCAATCTTGGATCAATAGAAAATTCATTAAGGGTTATGAGAAGTAATAACATATATTATTTTAACCTTGGTCAAATAAATTAACTTTATATTCCTTCCTTTTATGTCTAACAGTCTTAATCTTTAATCTATTGAAATACTGCCAATTTCTTTGTATTTCTTTTCATTTTTCTTTGTTCCTTCTGCAAGATTCTTCAAGTCTTTAATAACAATATAAAAGAATTATCCAGCTTACTCTTCATTTATGTTTGCATTTTCCTTTTGATTTTTAAAACATCTTCTGATTTCTTTTGTATGTCTAGTGAGATATCCTTTTCCATACATTCTCATAACCCATCATTTGTAGTTCCATTTTTATGTCATCTCTATCTTGTCAAATAAAAGTCATTTCTCACCTGCTATTTTTTTTATGACATCTTTTGGACACCGTTTAATTGTAGAAGCAAACATCATCATTGACGTTGTTTATGCTAACTTCTGATTCCATTCCACTTTCTTCAATATTTTCAGTGTTAAAGCATTTTCTGCCATTTTATCGACCTAGTTGTTTAACTAAAATCTTTAGGCCCCTGTAGTGTCCAATATTCAAAATAGTTTATCTTTATTTTGTTTTGCAAAAGTCCAAATAAATATATTTCAGTTCAAATAAATATATTTCCCATGGGAAGGATTCTTTATAATTAATTCCAAAATCTTATTCCAAGTTTATAACTTTCTAAGATCAAAGTCTTATTTAGCTTTTTGCTAGATATTGCATTTTTTAGTTCTTAAAATTATCATTAAAGTTTTATTTCATTGAAGAATTGAATGAAAACCCACCCAGTGTTTTCAGACTTTCTGATTTGAGTCAGTAGTAGCTTAAAATAGTTAATGAGCAATTTCAAAAAGGAAATTTGCAAAATTAGTGTCTTTTAAAATATACCAATTGCGGTTGCTAGCAAGATGGCTGTTTCTGTCATCTCCTAGTGCTCAAAACCCATCATGGACTGCTTTGGGCAATATCCCATCCTCTCATTGCCTAGACAGGTTTTCACAGAGCTGTCTTCAGTCCCTATTTCTTCTTCCAAAAGACCCTATTACCTTGTGCAATGGAATCTAGCAGTTTCTTTGCTGGATTGTTTTATCGCAAACAGTGAAAAATATATAGTTTCAACAAATCAGTAAACCTTTAATCAAGAAATAACATTATTATGCAATGCCTTTCATTCCTAGTTTTGCTTTTTATGTCTTGAAGTCATTGTTTACTCCTGACCGGTCCAAGTTCATTCAGTTTTTTTAGCAACATTATTCAGAAGCAGTTTGTCAGGCCTTCTTCCTAAAGCTAAGAGGGAATGACTAGTTCAAATACCGCTGGCTTTGTGACAAAGGCAGGACTAGAACTCACAATCTTCTAGTTTTAATGTCTTTAGTTGCTATACCAAACAGGCTCTCTCTCATTCCTGCAATGGAAACATATTAAGGGTTTATTATACATTAATGAACAGATACTCCAATTTGATTAGTTAATCTCCCAGTATACATGTTTATATCTGAAATACCCAATATGATAAATGATGAAGTAAAAAAAAAAAAAGCTTGAGGCATGAAGTGGAAAGAATTCTAGAAAATAACAGAATGATTCACTAAAAATAGTGTCCATCCAAACATACCAATATGTTCAGCAATGATAATTGTATTATATAACTCTATACTATGCAGACTGTGAAAACATTAGGAATTTAATCATTCATGGTAGAGCAATGACTTCATGTAGGAATGGTGATATACAGAATTTACCAATTCATCCCTTCTCAAGTCAGATAAACTATCCTCATCTTTTTATATTTATATTTTACCACTTAATTAGTATGCAACAACTCCTTAAAGGAATTTTAAATATGGATGTAATTTCAAAAAAACAGAAAAAAGAGCCCAGCTTCTACCTATTTGAAGGAAGGCAATTTCTCAAAGATGAAGAACCACTGAAAGCTTAATCTTTGGCTGAATTTATTCTGACTCTTAGAAAAAACTAGCAAAGAACTGAAAAAGATAGGTACATAGAGTTGCTTATCATTTTAAAGACACAGATTTTGAGAATAGCCAAATTCAAACAGATAAAAACCACAGTGAATGAAGAGGGACAGAACACTTTAAAAATGAAGTAGAAACTTGATTTTATAGATCAGAAAATGGTGGAGTTAAAAGCCTTATGATTGATTCACATGAAATACAAATTACTCAATTTGAAAATTTTGAGAAACAAAGTTTCACATATGTTTAAACAAAGATGAAAGCATTCAATATGAAGTTATCCATTTATAAAGACAATTTCATAGATATAGACATAACTATGATTTTAACCATTCCTTAAAACTAACAGATTTGTCTATCACAGTTTTTTTAAATACATGTATACACATTCTTTTTCCTTCTTTACAAATCCTAAGTTTTGAGCAATTTCCTATTGAATGACAGAAGCCCAAATAAAAAGATGGATAGATAGATAATAAAATATTTTATTATGAGAGAATATAGTTCCCTTTTATCTAGACAGATGCATTTTGCTGTACTTTTTATTGATACAGCGTTTGAAAAACAGGATATCTCCTCTGTTAAAACTAAATTTCTATAACACAGTTATCATTTTTCCTCTTTAGAGAGAGAAAAAGGATTGTATTTCCCAAAGTCAGGTTTATTGATTAGCTTCTAAGTACATTATAAAGCTAAAAGATATGTTCACTAACAGCTGCAAAGTCGCTGACTGGTAGGGAATATATTTTCACCTTCCATGTGCCTATGTTCAAGGTCACTATGGCTATTTCTGGTTGAGCTTTAATATCATATTTTTCTGCATGCTGAATTCTAGATATTACACTATTGATTTACAAAAGAATTACTTTTTTCCACTTGACTACTTCCTATTCAGAAAAAAATTATCTTCTTTGCTCCAGTACTTTTATGGGAATACTTAGCAAGTATAAAATTACTCTGTGAGTTTTGTGATGCTACTTTTCCAGCATGCATTTTCTTTTCTTTTTCTTTTTTCTTTTTGCTCTAGGACAGTGGTGGCGAACCTATGGCATGCATGCCAGAGGCGGCACTCAGAGCCCTCTCTGTGGGCGCGTGTGCCATTGCCCCAGCAGAGTTCACCAGAGTAGCGAGCACGTGGCGTTTGGAAGTGATGGGGCAGGAAGTGAGCGAGCAAGCGGCGTTGGCCCCCTGGGGATGCCCTGGAGATGGCGAGGGACTGGCCCCGGCCACACTCACCCAGTCTGCCGTGACCACTGCAGCCATGCCCACCCAGTGGGCCATGCCCCCCACCCCCCCTGAGGGCACCACTGGCACTTTGCAATAAATAAGTGGGTTTTGGGTTGCAGTTTGGGCACTTGGTCTCTAAAAGGTTCGCCATCACTGCTCTAGGAGAGAAAGTTTATTTTTTTCTGTTTAGAATTCCATAGTACTAAAGAGCCTACATCCATACCATAATACAGAGGACAAAACCTTAGAAAAAACAGATATGAAATTGATTGATAGTAAGTCTGACTGTTTCTCCACTTATCATGCCAACCTTATTGAAAGAGTTCCTGCAGGCTTCGAAATCCACCTCTTTCTGTTCTGGTCACCTTGCTCCCTGAAATGATTTGACCAGAAATGTCAGAATGGAAACACTGGATAAATTAACAAGAGTTTTGACCTCCATTCTGAGGTCAAAAGTTATACAAGACTTGGTCACTTCTCATTTAAACTGCTACAGTATTCTATACATTCTTCACTGCCCTGAAGGGGATCCAAAACCTGAATTTGATTCAATATACCCAGGTAATACCACCCTTTTGTAAGCTACATTGGCTTCCTATAAGCTTCCAGATGCAATTCTACTGTGTTTTCCGGAAAGTAAGACCTACCCCGGAAAAAAGCCCTAGCTTGATATTTGGGGGTGGGCCTAATATAAGCCTAATACAAATTATATTGCAACCAGGCCTCCCATCGATCGACACTTGCCTCGCCGACACACTTCTTCTGCAGCCGAAGGAGCAGCTTCATTTTGCAGCTGAGAATGGAGCTCAGGCCAGCATTTCGCAATTAAAGGCCTTTCCCAAAGGCCTCTACAGCTGAGAACTGAGCTATGGATTCAATCCATAGCTTGGTTCTCGGCTGCACAGGCCTTCTGGAAAGGCCTCTGATGGCGAAATGCAGACCCAAGCTCCATTCTCGGCTGCAGAATGAAGCTACTCTTTCAGCCGCAGAAGAAATGAGCCAACTGGCAGGGCTGTTGGTGCCACTGCTGTGAGGTGAGTGGAAAAGTCACCACACACACACACATACACACACACACACCTGAAAATAAGACCTGGTGCCTCTTTTGGAGGCAAAAAATATATATAAGGCCGGGTCTTATTTTCAGGGAAACACGGTAGGTGTTGTTGATAATCATACAAAGTCATTCATGGCATAGGGCTGGGCGATTTGTGGGACTGCCTGTTTTTTATTGTAGTTACCAATCAACAGAAGTTCAACAAGATTGGAGAAAAATACTATTATTCATTTTAAAATGAGTATTATTAAAAGAAGCAAGTACAGAAAGACTATTCACAGGTATTTCTTCAATTTAAGCAGGTTAGATAAAACAATCTTAACTGAGACAATTCCAAAGTTTACATTGTAACCCATCTGGTGAATGCCAAGTTAATAAAGATTGATGTAAGACTGTGAAGATGTCAAGGCAGCAATAGAGCTGGTCAGGCCATTTATTACAGTATTTCTATATGTAAACTTATTTAAGGCACAACTTGAGAATTAAAAATGATGTATTTTTGCTGCCAACAGCTTAATATTCAATACAATTTCACCATATTTTTAATAAGCATATTTTGCCAGACTCAGTGGGAAATAATTTTTAAAAAGAATTATTGGCAAGAAGATTAAAAATGCAAGTAAATCTGGATTCTAGGGATCGAAATGTGGCTATAAATACTGAGACTAAATCTGAAGTGACTTAGGCAGAAGTATACAAAATTAGTAGAATAAATCTTAACCCTGAAGATGTTTGTAAATTGTAGTGCTCAGATAGTTCTAGATTAGCTTACCCAGACATCATTAATTAAAATATTCCTTTGCATTAAAAATGTAAAGTTTTACATTTAAAAAAATAGAGAAAAATTTAGATGTCTTATAGCTAAAGTAAAATATTTCAACTGAGTTCAGTTCCTGATGACCTCCTAGATATGCCTGTTTACTTTTCTAGGCAACAGTACTGGTATAGAATTGTTTTAGCTATTTGCCCACAAAATCTAATCAGTTATCTAGATATTTGTTTAAAATTAATTAAATTAAATTAAATTTTCAGTTCCAGTAAAACTTTTCTTATATGTCTGAAAAAATAAGAAAGCAGAAATCCTAGTTCTATCATAATTTGGATTGTTTGTTCAGAACTGAAAATAAATTATTGAATCTGGTGAAAAAAGCACCCCAGACTAGATTCCACTAAAGAACTTCAAAGCCTTTAATACAAAATAACTGCAGGGAGCTTTATGAATATTAATGGAACTTAAATACTACATATGTATTTTCTCTTTAGGCATTAATCTTGGGCTGTTATCAGTTGATTATCCACGCTATCACTTACCCACAAAATTACATTTTAAATCTAAGCTTGTGTAAACATGACTATATTCAAAAAGAATATGCAAACACAAAACTTTCTAAACATGCAGCATTCAGCAGATTAATGTTCCAAAATATTAATTCTGCTGGAAAGCTAAATCCCAATCCAACTAATTGCATTAAAGACTATCTGGTGTCAAACTGCAAGCATCTGGGTTTTAGCAGTGTAGGCATTTGCCCATAAAAATTGGCAAAGAAAGAATAAATAACAAATTTCCCTTTGCTAAACATAGAAACAACTATAGAAACAAAAGCAACTTATTGAGATGTGAATTTAATAATAAGAATTATATTTAATCAGCTTGCTCTTGTTACAGTATGGCTATTTGCATACAAGTAGAGTTATTACAATTCAGGGCAGATGTCTTTTAGTGAAAAGGGATTGGCTCTAGCAGATGCATTTCAACTGTGACAATAATTTCACAAATGTGCCCTTTGAAAATTTATTTCATATGGGAGCATTGTTTTCTCTCGATATGTAAGAATTTGCAAAATGAACAATGTATCTTACAACTTAATAGCTTGGTGACCTAAGTGATCCCTGAATCTGAAGGGAGAGGATTCTTAATGGGAATAAAATCTGCTTTCCAGTGCAGATCTCTGCTACATCGTTCACTGGTCCAGAAATTTTCAGAAACCTCACGAGCAGTTTTTCAGAAAGATATGCTAAAAAGACAGAAACAGGAAAGTGCTATTCTAATGAATAAAACTAGTTTGTTGTAGTTCGGGTCTTTCACTCAAGACTTCAGATCTTGATTATTTCTGTTAACTATAGTTGAATATTCAAATTCTTCTCAAAGACCCATCACCTATTCAGATTCTTCTCAAAGACTGTGATCAATCTTATTGTTCATCTGAAAATATACATTTCATTTATAGATGTAATTTATATTTGCATAAATTAAATGCACTATATATATATTAAATATTTATTTTTATGTTTTTGTAACAAAGATGCAGTTTTTTTTCTTTCAAGGACTGCATTCCTTGAAGATCTGCAGAAATAAAAAGTCAGTAATGAGAAGAATTAAAACTGAGCTCTTTCTTTTTTTTTCTTTATTCCATCCTCCTTTTTTTATGTTACTTTTTTTTCTCTTCTCCCCCCAACCTTCCAATCTATCTACTATACTGCCATGAAAGAGTCTTTACAAAAAAAAGAGTCTTTTGAAGAGAAAGACTTATAAAGATTATTTAGTACTGTTAATCTAAGAATTAAAATTGTACTTGCAAAACAAAGCTTGGACTCAAACAAAAGAATTGCCAAATAGTCTTGAAATTCTGATTTCAAATTATCTAAATCTTTGATTTATATCAGTCTTTTTCAATCTTTTTATCTGGAAGAACAGATAAATATTTGCATCTCAAAAACCTTAGCATAAAAATAGCAGTTTGAGACCTTCACAATGAGACCTTCACAATAAAATTCACTTCTAACTTTCACAATCCACATTTTACATTTACAGCAATAATAAGTAGCAGACATACATAAATGCATAAACAATCTCTTGTGAAATTCCCAACAACCTTTCACGGAACTCCAGCTGAGAAAGGTTCAGGTTCAGGTTCTTCTGTACTTTTCAACAAGGAGTATATTATCAAAACTCACTATTTTTCTCGCTTTGAAATCTTTCCAAAATGGAATTTATATGATGAAGCAGCTCCGAAAATTGTATGGCTTTCTATTTCTTATGCCAAACATTCTCATACAGAATAACTATTATGGATTAAAAGAAAGTCACCTGGTGCTTTTTATGAAACTTATTGATCGAAAGATTCTTAGTAGATGAAAACCATTTAAGCAATTTCCAAAATTAAGATTAAAAAATTAAGACCAGCAGAACTTTATGTCTATAAGGCTACAGTGCAGGTATGAGATTGGTAGAAATTCTTGATTGTCAGTTGCTTAATTCACAATTTATCAGCCTCATAGTAGACCAGACAGGAAATACATCAAGATAAACTAATTATACTTTATTGTAAAGCTACATTAATAAAGCCTTGCAAGTCTGAAAATACAAATCTGGCTTAATATCTTTTTACAGCCAGATAAATTAGGGATGATTCTGTCTAAAAAAATTTCTCTGCCTCTTATTGAGTTGTTGGCTTCTCCCCCTTTGTCTGTCTAATCATTCCCTAGGTAGCATCTCTCCATTCCTCCTTCCTTGGTCTTCGAAGGTCATTCTCACATTACATTACACAAAATGACTTGTGTATGAAATCCCATTTCATACAGTTTATTCATGAGGAGCAGTTATATGGAATGCAAATGGATAATCTCATGATCCCTCCTTTATCCATGGAGACTAGGCCAATCAGAAAATGGCATCTGTCTACCAATTTTACTGCAATTAAAACCTTGATGAGGTTTTAAATATCTGTTTATAGATAAGAGATTAGATATGGGATGAAAAGATTATTTGTTGTATTTTATGAGAAGGTAATACAATGTTAAATTTAGATTTGTAATGAAAATGGAAGTTACTGCCTTATATATTTACCTTCTTTTTCTTTGCTATATTGTTATTTTATATTTCTTTTTTATTTTTCTACCAATATTTTTTTCTTTCTGCACTGCTTTATTATTTTATTTTTGTAGTTTTTATCTGTTTAATTATAATATTTGATAAAACTATTATTAAAAACTTATTAAAGTCTCCATAACTTTATAATCTTGCAACATTTCTATTATATATCTACTCATAATAATTATAAGAGAACTCAGTTTCTAATTAAATGTAATTTTTATTAAAAAATATAAAGCTTTTAAATATTCAGAATGATATATAATTGGTTTAATAATAAGCAATATAAATATTTCAAAATATATCAATCTCTTTGTTCCAAGGGGGATTTTAATATCATTACTGTAGCAAATACCCTATTCCATTTTTATTAGGAAAAAATATTAAAGTTTAAATATAGGCCTATTGCTGAAAAAGTAATCTATATAGAAGTGTACAGGATTGGTTCTGGCTTCAAAATGGTAGGCAAGCAATCAAAACCGACTCTTTTTCACATGCATTTAATGTCCCAGTATATCTATGGCTTTATAATATTTTAATTCTTTTTTTTTTTTTAAGTTGATACTATATTTTCTTTCTTTTCAATTTTCTTATTTTCTTTTCATTCTTTTCTTTTTACCTAATGTTTGGAGTTTTTCTGTTTTATTTATTTTATTTTATTAATGCTGTACAAAATTATCTGCCGTCTTTTCCTTTATCAGTGGAAGAGACCACAAAACATACTATTTTTTTCAGTGTTAGAACTCCCTCTGCTGATAATGAAAAAACATTGCAGCTAAAAAAAAAGTGCAAATAGGGCAGAATACAGGTAGTCCTCCCTTAACTTCCATTTGTTCAGCAACCATTCGAAGTTATGAGGGCCCTGAAGAAGGGACTTACAACTCGTCCTAAAAGTTCTGGCCATTGCACTGCCCCCAGAATCACATTAACAAAATTCAGGAGCCATCAAATTTATCCACATTTATGACTGCCTTTTGGACACCCACCTAACCACTATCACCAGCTGTCCCATGTGCCCAGCCCACTACCATCATGCCCCCCCCACTGCAAGCCACTACCGTAACAATTAAAGCCTTATTTTGTACCACCTTATTTTGTGCCAATGCAACTAGGACTTCTCTCATACACTATCGATGGTCTCAATTCATGGTCCAGTTAGTTCCTTTGTTCCTGTGACAGCTAGGGCCTTTGTTTGCCTGCCTTCTAAAGTTTCATTTATACCCATCCAGGGCCTTTTTTTGATGAAGACGATAGTGTGAAAAGCAGGGTCTAACCAATACGGTAATGGCACATTGTGCAGTGGGCACAGCAGCATTGGGTAGAGCTGAAAGGTGGGATAGTTGGTAGCAGCAGGTAGGTGGGCATCCAAAAGCACAAAGATGGAGGGAAGATAGATAGGTCAGGGGAGTTAAAGAGAGGCAGCAGAGGTAGTTCCATACCTTACTGGGGCCCAAGCTGGATGGAACCAAGCAGGAAATGACTTGGATCATGGTGGTTCCCCAACCTAACTAGTGGAATACAGTTAATGACAGCAACTGGGACTGCCAAGATTTCCATTGATAAGCAGCCCCAATTACTGTAATTAACCAAGGATTACCTGTAATTATGCATATAAT
This sequence comes from Azemiops feae, assembly GCA_023970755.1. Classification (NCBI taxonomy): domain Eukaryota; kingdom Metazoa; phylum Chordata; class Lepidosauria; order Squamata; family Viperidae; genus Azemiops; species Azemiops feae. Next base: position 181,677 of record JALGBA010000087.1, on the reverse strand, counting down.
AATCTGAAAAGCAACATTTTGGCCACCTAAAATGCCCCACCAGTAGGTATATTCATTCAAAAGTCTGGGTTAAAGAATACAGATAATATCTTAAACTTCAAGGTTTAAGTAGTCACATTTTGTCCCTTTAAGAACTGTATTGCCAATGAAGTAAAATATAATGAATTGTCCAAAAAAGTTGGTTCTCCACCTATTCTGTGAGTTTTTGGGGCAACAAATGTCATAATTGGTGGGTTGCATTTGATGCATGGGCCACCCTGGTTCCATGTCAGCATATAGATATTCTGCTGGGTCAGGTGTGAAATTGGCAAATTTATTTTGAGTTAACCCAGATCTTCTAGAATTGTTCTTCCAAAATGTCAATTTGTTATACTGATTGTTTGCATCATGAAATTTCTCCTACCTATTTCCTCGAATTAAAAGCTGCCTGAAGAATGGGGCATTCAAGATTGCCAACATGATTTTGTAGCTGAAAAGTTAAACATTAAAATAATAACTTTTCAAAGCTACATTTCAAAGTATGCTTGTATTCTCTGAGGATGATTTACTTGAAATAAACTTGCATTTCCTTAAATCAGTGCAAGGCAGCCAGGAAGGGGATAATTAATCTGACAATAAGATAAAGCATTCCATGGAGCTGCATATGGAAAGAAAAAAGCAGAGTAAGTCTACCAATGGGAGTTTCAGAAAATACAAAAGTAGGTCCTGAAGAGTCAAGCTTATTGAACTGGATTTTTCAGAGGTAACAGATTTCCTCACAACTGCGGCATGCTTAGGTACTACTAATTATTATTATTATTTTATCATTCTTTTTATTATTTCTTAAACTTATTTTTCCTTTTTTGTGAATTTTAATTTGCAGTTTAAATGTCAAGTGCATAGAAAAAATAATAATTAGTCTGTTCAAAATTAGCCTGCACATATAACTCCTTTTGCAGCACAAAAGATCTTGGGTAATATCAAGTATCACCGTAAATTGAGGTAGTCCTCAATTTACAACAGTTTGTTTAGTGGTATTTAGTGATGGTTCAGTGAAAAAAAGTGATTGATGACCATTTTTCACACTTACGACCATTGCAGCATTTCAATGGTCATGTGATCAACATTTGGACGCTTGGCAACTGGTTCATATTTATGAGAGTTGCAGTGTCCTGGGGTCATGTGAACAGCATTTGCGACCTTCTGACAAACAAAATCAATGGGAAAGCCAGATTCATTTAACAACTGTGTTACTAACTTAACAACTGCAATGATTCACTAATAATTGTGGCTAGAAAAGTCATAAAATGGGAAAAACTGATTTAACAAATGTCTCACTTAACAACATAAATGTTGGGCTCAATTGTGATCGTAAGTGGAGGACTACCTGTAATGTATATCATCCCCAAAGTAAGCTCCCAAGTATTTTGGGTTACAATTCCCATAATCTCTAAATATGCAAGAAAGGATTGCAAAAATATGGTAGTTAAGGCATCCGGAAGCCACAAGGTTGAAGGAAATTGGCCCACATATTATGTATGAACAACTGAATTAGTATTAATTATGGCTCAATTATATTAACTGTTTAATAGAGTTTTTTATGAATGTCGTAGTTATCATAGCAATAATTGTTAATGAGACTAAGTTACCATTACTATAAGGAGACTACCATTCCAGCTGTAGTTTTTCACAAGTAGATATCAATCATTTGATTCATTATAAAATCTTTTGATTCGTTACATTTATTTTGTACAAACAACATATATAACAATGTCTCTTCCTATTTTTCAAACAATAACTCAGTAATGTGGGTTGGACTGAGAAAGAATTGACTGGGTACAAGTCACCCAGAGTAGAATTCAAGGGTCTCATAATACTTTAACCACCACATCAAATTCTTACTGAGGTTCATTCTGAGAATTTTGCATTATTGAAGAGCAAATGTAACCCAAGAAAAGAAAACTCACAATCAACAATTTACATGAATTAAAATCCCAAACAGAATATAAATACAAATACTAAAAACATGAATAAACTTAAATTTGCAATATTTAATAATAATTGGATCTCACACTTACCTTTAAGTTTTAATTGAAGAAAAGGCAAATAATTTTACTAGATTCCAACCTATGAAAACACTCAGAACTGATTCTTTCAGGATCTGAATGAAGGGGGGAAAGGTATACTTATGTGCTTGGCAGTAAAATAAAGATCCCATGGTGTGTGGGCAAATATGTATAACATAAAGAGTATGGTGTTTTAGTTTTGTGATTGTGGATGGAGTCTCTTCAGAATTCTTGATGATTCCACTGCCTAAAGCATCTGTAGCAATTAAGCAATACTGCTTGCTGGAGGACATAAAGAAATCAATGCACTGAGAGTATAAAAGAGTGTAGGGAAGAAGACATTATTTGATATTCTGTCACATCATTTCGTAGATTATGTCATGCTGAAATAGGCCACCAAGGATTTAGTGGCTGAATGACAGGCCATTATAAGTCAGCAACAAGAAAGAGAATTAACTACCAAAGGTGCAAGGACTAGCCAGGCTAATTGTGTTTCTGGGTATCACTGGGCAGTGGTCTTCAAACAGAAGCTAGGAAATCACCTCTCAAAGACAGTATACTGGATCCCACATTCAACAGATGACCCAGGTTCCTTCCAAGAAAAGGCAGACTTGATTCTACTGATCAAATCCATCTTTCCCTAGGCTTTTTCCATATTAGGATATAGAGTCATAGACTTTCTATGGAAATACAGTCTGCTTATTATATTGAAAAAAATCCAACGATTAAGTGTGGTCAGCAAGCAAAGAATAGGAAAAGAAAAAAGACATGTTGCTTTAAACAATAGATATTCCTATTTGTTTTCATACTGCCAGACTGAGAAACAAGAATATTTTTTACTTGTTTTGCTGCTGTGATCACATGGCATGTAAGTAGGTGTCAGCAACCAGTTATTACTTTAAATCCATAAATGGAAAGATATTTGAACCTGTTCCTCCAGCCTAAGGAGTGAAATTGGTTTCTCTGATATGCATTGCTCAGGATTCAAGTTCAGCAGGCTATGGGATTTTTGGCACAAGGTGGATACCAGGAGTTTGGGCCTAGTTGTGGAATATCATCTGATATTTCAGGCATCAATAAATATTCATGTTTGTCAGTGAAGTGTCAAGAGATTTCTATACAGCCACAGAAGTTTTGGCAGCATCTCTAGACATGTAATTGGATAACAGTTGTACCCAAATGAAAATAAATCAATAAGAAGACTTTGGCCAAGTCTAAAATCCATGTTAAAAAAAATATCTTATTATCTTAAATTAAGATAATAAAACTATCATAATTAACATCAATTCAGATGGATACAAAACATGACTCTTATCTGTTGGTTTTCTATATTCCTCCTTAAGACTGGAGCAAAGTAAGAGAAACCCTCCTGGGATTATTAGGCATGATTGCAGGGTCCTTGAATGCCTTGAATACAGATATTTTGTAAACCAAATTAAGTTCATTTGGAGAACTGTCAGCATAGGGTCACACCTGGCAGAATTAGAGACACTTAATTGCATACTGCAGCCTTTCTGGAAACACTTATTGTTTAACAATCAGTTTTAGCTTGTACAATATAATTAGCTTTAGATCACACAGTACTATATCTAGTATGCAGGCCGGACGCGTCATGCGGAAGCCATGCCCACCCCATTGCCGGCAATGGCAAAACCATCCCGATACGTTGCACGACTTCGCGAGTTTGACATGTCTGATCTAGATGGACTAATACTGCAATTTTTAATTTTATGAAACCTAATAGTGAACCAGCAATTTGTTTGTTTTTTTAATTTCAAAACTAAATGAAAAGACTAAATCTCCAACTTGGAAACTTTGGTGTAAGGTGAAATAAGACTCAACCATTTGGATGTCTCACTGTCCATTGACAGCTTAATTTCAGGTGACCCATGTTCTTCCATCAGTGGCTGATTATCCTATGTTGAACAACTACAAATTAATTCTCAGAATCACACTATTAGTGCAGAAGGCCTTGTTCTGTTGGCCTACAGAGCATTCATACTGGACCATTCAAGTGAATCATGTACATTCTGATTCAGACAATCCGTAAGAAATAGGGAAAGGCATAGAACATGGCATCTCAAACCATCCAGTCAGGTGTAATGGTTATTATATTCTATGACTCTTGTTGTTGTCCACCACCCTTCATGATCTTATCAGCCCAGGAAAATTGTCAACCCATATAAAGCAGTGGTTTGATTATGCATGAACACCTTAACAGAATACAACAATCCATCTAGTCCTAGTGTACTTTCAGTAATTACAAAATATATTGGTTTATCAAATATTTTTAGGACACTGCCATAATTCTATCCTGAAAACTAACAATGAATTTTGAGCATGTTTACAATATTTTGTAAGACACCGCCCAGATCCACTTGCCATATTAATTTAAAATGAGTGAATGTACTACTAAACTGAAAAAAAATACTATATTGCATCGCACTGCAATTATATAGCTATTTTAAGTAATGTCTACTTAATGTAATTGTTTATTTACAAGTAGTCCTTGAATCACAATGGCATTTTGAACCAGAAGTGCCATCACTAAGCAATGCAGCCATAAAAATAACATTATGTGACTACTTTGCTTGGTGACAGCAATCTTGAGAGTAACTGAATCCTATTAGTCATTAGCCAAGGAGCTCCTCTGATCCAAGCCACTCCTGGCTTGGTTCTCCCAGCCCCAAGTTTTGTAACAGATTGATACTGCCTCTTCTTCAATTACCCCCACCTGCCTATCTCTCCCCATCATCTTTACCCTTTTGGCTAGCTTGCACTCTGCTGACTCAGCCAGCTTTGCTGCCCTGTACTCACTGGCCCTGCCATCCTTGAGAGGCCCAAATGAAGCTGCACGTGTCTAAACAAAGCCATGAACAATTGGAGAAGCAGTAAGAGCATCCTTGGAAAGAAGGCCTGACAAGGCCAGAAGCTGCCTCATGAAGATCCAGGATGCAGCTGTGGCAGGAAGAAAATGATGAAAGTCAATTGAGGGCAGCAAGGCTAGCAAGGGCAGCAGAGCCAGCAAGTTCAGGGTGGCAAAGGCAGCAGGGAGTGCAGGCAGCAATGCAAGACCAACAGGCTGGCAGGACCAGTAGGGTAGTTAAAAGGATAGAAGGGGTGGCAGCAAATAGGCAGGTGGGAGAAGTTGAATTGCCCCTGCAGCCATAGTATGGGCAGGTCAGATACCTGAACTTTGGGGACTGGGCATAACTACCATTTGTTCAGTGCTACCATAACTTTAAATTGTCACTGAACAAATGGCCACAACTTGAGCACTATCTGTATATTAAGAAATATTCAGATTATATACAGATTATATAATCATGGTAAAAATTAAACAATCAAGGTATAAAGTGTATGAATAATGTCTGCAAAAGTCTTCTATATCTCAAGACACTTAAGTTGGCAGTTTCAGAGTTCCAAGGATTCGTATATCCATGGGTCTTGGAGATGTGAATTTTTTGAAGGAGCCTGTAAATCTGCTTTTTCATACGTCTGGCTAAGTTTCTTGTGTTAACAATATATAGCGTGAGAAAATGCATCTGCTTATTTCCTCTTGGAATGAAGGGTTTGTGTCAGTATTCAATAAAACTGCCTGTCTCTATGTTATTTCAAACTTCATCCATTGGCAGGGCAGCTTGCTGCATAATGGAATAATCACCTGGTAAGATTCATTTGCTACTATTTCAGTGTGATTAAAGAAGATAAATGTATATGAAATTTCTATATTTTTCTGTGATTAAAATAAACACTTCTACAATTGTGCATGTCTCTCTTAAGTCCATTTTTGAAACCCTCTAGCTAGGTGGCAGCACATAAACTAACCATGTTCCAAACAATAATAAGTAGTACAAATTTATTTAGGATACAATAATCTCTCCTTTACTAGATATCTTCAAAACAAGATACCTATTTTATACATATTTGTCAGGTGTGCTTTAATTTGGATTCCTCAGTTGAGAAAGTGTTGGAGTCATTGGCCTGATGGAGACTTCCAAGTCTCTGATTTTGTTTTTTGTCTTTTGAAAATTACTTTTGCTTTAGTAATTTATGTATAAATGAATATTGATATATTCGTAAGCTCATATATACTTTAATAAAACTAATTGGGTTGTTACTATAAGTCTTTCCTTCTTTTTTTCAGATTAGAGACAGGCTCTCTCAATAGGCTTTTGTCGATGAAAGAAATTTCCATTGCTACAAAGGGGGAAATAGCTAGAGACTATACAAATGAGATTCAAGTGGAAAAAGTTGCTGGACAACAGAAAATCTAAATCAGTCTCATTCTATATGGTTGTGAACTGTTTGCCAAGTTTTTAAAATTATTTATTGATATGATTAGAAACATACATCCAACTTCTTAATTTTTCAGTACTGGAAGCGCATCGTATGAAATGTATAATATATAATAATGAATCCAGAATCTATGTCATCTTCTGTTATAGGCAGCAGCCACCTGGCACAATTCACAAAAGTAATATGTAAAAAAAGATATACTTGGTGGGAAGCAGGAATTATTCCAAAGGCAATATAATGGATCATAACAGCTGGGAAGTGTATTATTCTGTATTATGATGATAGTTTCATTTATTTAACAGTAAACTGGTACAATGTTTCAAAGTAGCTAAAGCAGATTAGATAAAAGCAGAAGAATTAAAGTACTTAAAAGGATGTCTAAAATTATTGTCTTAAAAAATCTCAAGGTTCAAACTCAGCATTTTTTTTCAATAACTGCAAGCTGTTATTTCTTCAAAAATTATAGTTTTTCTGTTGCTCAATCGATTTCTTTCTATGGAACGTACTAGAAATCAGTATTTCTATTGATTAGATATAAAGCAAGCATTTCTTACTTTTGTTTTTTGTTCTTCTTTATTTATTAATTACATCAGATATACACTAAAAAAAAAAAGATGCACGGAAGGGAGAAAGCCTGAAGTTTCATGCCGAGTTGTTTTAAATGAGCCAAAACAAGGCAATCCCCTTTATGAAACCATTCGTAATTGTAGATCTAAAGTTAGAGATTTGAATAGCTGCATTAATTTGAAGGAACTGAACAAGATGTCACAACACTGAGAGCAAAAAATAAAAATGCAGTAGGTATGAGCTAGTAAGAGAAAATTATCAGAAATCATGAATAAGAATAGGGATGAAATTAAGTACAGATAGTCCTCAACTTACAACCAAAATTGAGTCCAAAATTTCTGTTGCTAAATGAGACAATTGTTAAGTGAATTTTGCCCCATTTTACGACCTTTCTTGCCACAGTTGTTAACTGAATCACTGCAGTTAAGTTAGTAACTTGGTTGTTAATTGAATCTGGCTTTCCCATTAACTTAGCTTGTCAGAAAATTACAAAAGGTGATCAGTCCCTAGGACACTGCAACCGTCATAAATATGAGTCAGTTGCCAAGTATCTGAATTTTGATGAGATGACCATGGAGATTCTGCAATGGTTGTAGGTGTGAAAAATGGTCATAAGTCACTTTTTTCAGTGCCGTTGTAGCTTTGAGTGGTCACTAAACGAACTGTGATAAGTTGAGGATTACCTGTAATGTAAGTCATGTAAAACACACTTATACACACCCACTTACCAAAGTTCAGTCAATATAAAGTATTTCCAGTTATGCTGTTAACAATGTAAATACCAGTATTTTAATAAAAATAATCTCATTCCAAAAATATATCAAGAATATTTCAGGAAATTCAGTAAAAAGGGCATATTTTTATTGCAACAATGAAGAGCTTCAACCTACATAAGAATTTATGCCTACTAGAATCTTTGTTAATGAGGTACTGAATTGATAACGGATGCTGAAAAAACTTCTAATTTAAATCTCCAACACAGTTTTGGAAATAAAGGATATATCCAATTAGAAGCATCATTATTTACATTTATGAAATACTATGCATCATAACACAGAGTGAAGAATTCATAGACAGACCTGTTGATATAATGACAATTAAGAGCACTGCCTTCCAGTAAATAAATGTAAAAGTCATGAAACTTTAGCTTCAAAAATCTTCTCAATTATTGCTATCAGTACCAAAGAAAGGCCCTACATTGCAGTTACAATATGAAAAGGGAATGTAGAACATTTCCACAATAGTTAATTAAGTATAAAGAATAACAGCACCAATCAAATGGGCTCTGAAAATAAATAACTGCTGCAAGATAGAGATGAAGTCATGGGTATGTGAAAGGTTTCAGTAATATGAGAACAAAAAATATTAGCAAGGATGCCTATTATGTGACTAAAAATCTGGAATATTTTCAGCAATATAAACTGCATTTCAACTGAGTAAAATACTTTTGTACTACTATTTGCTATTGCTTCTGATACCTTGCTCTTCTATTGAACCTTCAGTCTATAAGGTTAAGGCTTGAAGGTTGAGAGGGAGGACTAGAGATCTCTTCAAAAAAATTGGAAATACGAAGGGAACGTTTCATGCAAAGATGGGCATGATAAAGGACCAAAATGGCAGGGACCTAACAGAGGCAGAAGAGATTAAGAAAAAGTGGCAAAATTACACAGAAGAACTATACAAGAATGAGCTTAGTATCCCTGATAACCACGATGGGTTAGTCACTGACCTCGAGCCAGACATCTAAAATGTGAAGTGAAATGGGCCTTAGGAAATCTGAGCAACAACAAAGCTAGTGGAGGTGACAGTATTCCAGCTGAGCTATTCAAAATCTTAAAAGACGATGCAGTAAAAGTGCTACACTCAATTTGCCAGCAAATTTGGAAAACTCAACAGTGGCCACAGGATTGGAAAAAGTCAGTTTACATTCCGATTCCAAAGAAAGGCAATGCCAAAGAATGTTCAAACTATCGCACCATTGCACTCATTTCACATGCAAGTAAAGTTATGCTTAAAATCCTACAAGCTAGACTCCAGCAGTATGTGGATCGAGAACTTCCAGAAGTACAGGCAGGATTTCGAAGAGGCAAAGGAACCAGAGATCAAATTGCCAACATACGCTGGATCATGGAGAAAGCTAGGGAGTTCCAGAAAAACATCTACGTCTGCTTCATTGACTATGCTAAAGCCTTTGATTGTGTGGATCACAACAAATTGTGGCAAGTTCTTAAAGAGATGGGGGTACCAGACCATCTAATTTGTCTCTTGAGAAACCTGTATGCGGGTCAAGAGGCAACAGTGAGAACTGGACACGGAACCACTGATTGGTTCAAAATTGGGAAAAGAGTCCAGCAAGGCTGTATTCTGTCGCCCTGCCTATTTAACTTATATGCAGAGCACATCATGAGAAAGGCAGGGTTAGATGAATCAAAAGTTTCTAATTAAGATTGTTGGGAGAAATATCAACAACCTAAGATATGCAGATGATACCACTCTAATGGCAGAAAGTGAAGAGGAACTAAAGAGCCTCTTGATGCGGGTGAAGAAGGAAAGTGCAAAAGTTGGCTTAAAACTCAACATTAAGAAAAGATCATGGCATCCGGCCCTCTCAATTGGGGAAGAAATAGAGATAGTGACAGATTTTATCTTCCTGGGCTCCAAGATCAGTGCAGATGGGGACTGCAGCCAAGAAATTAAAAGACGCTTGCTCCTGGGGAGAAAGCTATGGCAAATCTAGACAGCATACTAAAAAGCAGAGACATCACCCTGCCAACAAAAGTATGTATAGTCAAGGCCATGGTTTTCCCAGTTGCAATGTATGGCTGTGAAAGTTGGACCATAAGAAAGGTGAGCGCCAAAGAATTGAGGCCTTTGAACTATGGTGCTGGAGAAGACTCCTGCGAATCCCCTGGACTGCAAGGCGATCAAACCGGTCAGTCCTAGAGGAGATCAACCCTGACTGCTCTTTAGAAGGCCAGATCCTGAAGTTGAAACTCAAATACTTTGGCCACCTAATGAGAAGGAAGGACTCACTAGAGAAGAGCCTAATTGCTGGGAAAGATTGAGGGCAATAGAAGAAGGGGACAACAGAGAATGAGGTGGCTGGATGGAGTCACTAAAGCAGTAGGCATGAGTTTAAATGGACTCCAGAAGATGGTAGAGGACAGGAAGGCCTGGAGGAACGTTGTCCATGGGGTCGCGATGGGTCGGACACGACTTCGCAACTAACAACAACAAACATAATATTGTTGGGATCCAGTAGCAGGCAGATTTATAGAAGAAAAAAGCAGAGCAGATATGACCACATGGAGCAACAAGAATACACCCCAAATCTTCATGCAATATCTTTGTTGTGATTCTGACCAGAAGAGGTAATAGAGCAAAAGTAGATCCATAAGATAACTCAACCACTGGAATTTAGTCAATGCCTAGGAATCTAGGCCTGATTCAGGAACTACAATCTACTCATCCCTAAAGTAGATTACTCATATCTAGTTAACAGAAGTTTTTTCTTTTATTGATTTTGAATATCCCCAATTTAGATTCACTGGATGATACTTTTGCTAAGCTAAAAATCACTCTGTTTTAGTCTTTCCTTATTTGGAAAGCACTTCAGCCTCCTAATCATTTTTGGGTTTTTTTTTCCTGTACCTGTTCTGGCTTTAAACATAACCCTTTTCAGTTTTTAAAACAGACCTTAATTCATTTGAATTAGTAACAAACTTCACTTCCCTTTTAATGCTGCTGAATCCATATGAGAGATCACCTAAAAAGGGCTTGTTTGTTATATTGCTAATGGCACAAGTATTTTAAAAAATATATAAATAAGACTAGATTACAGTATCTTAAGAGATAAATTTTATAGCATGTCTGCCTTGTTTGTTAACCAGCTCTTTCACTTCATTATCTTATTTAAATATATTGATTCCAATATAATTATATTGCAATATAGTAGTTTTCTATTACAAAAAAAATAAAATAAACTATTCTTACTAATATAGGAAATATGGTTATCTATACTGAACATCTTCTGCATGTGAAATAAATAGTAGTTCATAATATCAAAAGCTTGTTAAATTATTTCAATCTGATGTTTTCTGTATGCTTGTTTATCCATAATAATTGTTTAATGTAATTACTGTAAACAGTGAGGCTTTTTTTTGAAGAGAATCCCTTCTGTAACATTATGATTAGAAAAGGTTCAGTACACCAATATCAAACAGTTAAACCTTTATTTCTTAGCTATTTGGGGTTTTTTAAATAAATCTTTAAAATTACTATACTTAAATCAAATAACTCAGAGCAGAATTACATTCACATTAAAGCTCATACTACGCTTATTCAGAGGCAGTCAATTTTTCAATCTTTTTATTCAAATGCTGCTGCGCCTTTCACAGAAGCAAAGGGAGTAATTACCCCTAAAAAAACAAAAAACAAGGATGGTCTCATGATTAATAGGGAAGCAGAACCTAAATCTATTCTCAGTAAATGAATTTGTACTAGTCATTCATTGTCTCTTACCTAATATACTTCACAAGCTTGTGGCAAAAATAAAAAGAAGGATGACTATCATGTATCGATTTCTCAAGGAAAAAAAAGAATATAAAACTGCAAATAAATAAAGGGATAATGTCTTCTTTCCCTGCAGCTCTAGCAGGGCTGTTGGAAATAATAGTTTGCTTCTTTTTTTACCAGTAAAGAAGGTCTGTTTTGCTACAGTTCTAACCAATCTTACAGAGGTTGTAAATTCTGCACTTTAATTCAAATGAGAATGTAAAGCAAGCAATAATTAAAATATAGAACATGCTGGATGCATAAATAATTCTAATCAGCATCAATACAATACAGACTTATGCATGTATTCTCAGAGGTAACTGTGTTCATTCATGAGCAGGATTACAATGTAAAGTATACATTTCACACTCTAAAAATGCTATTGCAATACTGTTTTCTTTTTGCATGATGCACATTGTAATGATTTACAGAACTACCATCCCATGCCCAGATCAACACAGACAAGGAGAGTTACTTATTATCTTAACTTTGAGGCATATTACAGAACACAGATTTTTCAGGATTAATATAACATATATTTATCTGTACATGTATTTGTTTGTGAACTGACAAATTGGAGCAGTAGCTATTTTAGATAGGCCAAAGAGACGGCTGTCGTTTTAACTGTTTGGAAGTATATTCCAAGGCAAAGGGTATATTATGTAACTGAATAATTCATATTATATAATTTGGCAATTTTATAAAGATCCATCAGGAAAGAAAAAAATAACTTATTAAAAATTCAGCATTTATTGCTATAGCATGATGTGATTAGTATCCAAAATACTATACTGAATATTTTTTTGCCAAGGGGATATTTTTCTTATTACTAGCACTACCTAATGTAGTTAAATAAAACCTTAAATACTATAAATGTGTCCTTTTTGACTGGAGAAACAGGTAATACCAGATATGATATTCCTTCTCCTTTCTATTTTCCCTTTTCTCCATGAAAAAGCTGTTTGAGAAGACCATTTGGAGGAACAAATAAACTAAGTAAAGAATTAAGTACAATCTTTGTTTATTCATGCTATGAGAATAGTTTACTGACTCCCAAAAAATTCATAAAATAAGAATTGTTATGGTTAGAAGAGGATAATTCAATATTTCCAGCTAGGCTAGCTGAATCCCCAGATCCTTCCTAAAATCTTGTTTCTGAAGAAATAGGCGGGTGGGGGAGGGGAGAATTCTGTGATGTGAACATTACATTGGGTGGTTGTCTAAGTACTTCCGTCTGCCTTGTACTCCATACTTGTCTTATGACTTGTATTCATTTAGTATGGACCTGAGTAGAATAGCATAATTTTTCATAATTGAGCCAACATCATCTCTGCAGACTGCGATGGTTTCAGAAAGTTAATTTGCTTTCAATTAACTGATTAATAAATAATAATATCTTGACTAAATGATATAGATAAATATTAACAATTTATATTAAACTTGGTTTAGTGTGGAATGCTCTAAATCAGGGGTGTCAAACTCAATTTCTCTGAGGGCCACATCAGCATTATGGTTGCCCACAAAGGGCCAGATAGGCTCAGAACTCCCAGTCTCCTAGTGGGTGGTATGGCTGGGTGGGCCAGGTCACTGCAACTAGGTAGGTGTGGCTGGGTGAGGGTGGTCCAGATGTCACAGCTAGGTGGGCATGGCCAGGTAGGTGCAGCCAGCCCAGCCCTGCTTCCCCAAGGGGTTACCCAGCCACGTTTACCTCCTCCTTGAGGCTTCTGCTGCTGTGCTCTCCTTGGCCAGGTTGCTCATGGTGGGTGTGGGAGGGCAGCAGGGGATGAGGTTTGTGGGTGTCGCTCTGAGGCAGCTGCTTTGTCTGGCTTTCCTTCCAGGCTTGTAAGCTTCCCAGGCTGGAGGAGAGGAGAGAGGCAGTGGGGCTCCTGCTGCACGGGGTTGCTGTTGCTGCTGCCAGTGCCACAATCATGGGGGCAAGTGGCAGAGCCGGGGCACCCTGGCTACAGGGCCCAAGGTGTACGAGTGCAGTGCACATGAGGCGGGGCCAAGCATGGCTTACTGAATGCTCTGGGCTCACATCCAGCTGGCCATTGCTACTGGCCAAGGAGCCGCCAAGGAGCCAACAAGCTGCAGCTGCCTTCAGGCACCTCTAGCCACCGCTCGCTTGCCACCTCCTGTGCACGCACCCAAGGGGAGTGCCAGACTGGGCTGGGGTGGGCCAGGGCCAAGGTGGAAGAGGCTGGCCCCTCGCTGTCTCCAGGACGGCCAGCAGGCCAGATTTAAACACATTATGGGCCAGATCTGGCCCATGGGCCTTAAGTGACATCTCTGCTCTAAATGATAGCAACACTTTGAATCTTTGAATTCTTTAATTTGACCAGAATGTAGTATGAACCATATTAATGGGCAGGTATGTAGGAGAGCATATGGTATCTGTCCTATATAATTTCCCCACTCTTTCCCAGTTTTCTTCCATGGACAATTCAAAGATAACACATTTAATTTTATTTATTTGTATCCCATCTTTATTATTTTTGCAAATAACTCAAGGCAGTGAACACACTGAACATACTTTTCTATTGTCCCCACAACCCTATAAGTTGAGCTGGGCTGAGACAGAATGACTGGCACAAGATCACCCATCTGGCTTTCAGGGCTAAGGCAAGGCAGGAATTCTTGGTCTCCCACTTTCTAGCTTGGTGCCTCAACCGCTAGACCAAACTGGTTCCCTTACCTTACCTCTTATTTAGCTAAGATTTGAATTATTCAGTCTTTCCATCTACAACCTATTCTGGGAGCAGCTGTTGCCTCTGCAACCCATACAGTCCAACTTCATTCTTGTGGCCAGATTGTGCTGCATAAATTTGGAAGCAAAACCGTCAATTTTTGGCCGTATCAAGGAAGGATGATATCTATCTTCAGATTAACAATATGAACACAGGCTAGAATTGATTATGGTGTTAAAGTAGAAACATCTTATACTGAGACATAAACTTCAGGGTCCACTTATTAGTGTAATAAATATCCACTTAAAACTTCTACCAAAAAGATAAATGATAGAGTTGATAGCAATAGCACTTAGACTTGTATACCACTTCATAATGCTTTACAGCCCTCTCTAAGCAATTTAAAGAATCAGCATATTGCTCCCAACAATCTGGGTCCCCATTTTACCAACCTAAAGGATGGAAGGCTGAGTCAACCTTCAGCCAGTGAGTCGGCAGTCAGCAGTCAGCAGAAGTAGCCTTTAGTATTGCATTCTAACCACTGTGCCACCACGACTGATAAACCTTTATAAAGTCAATAGGTAACCACTCCTGATTCCCTGCATTCTACTGTCCTCCAATGGATGCATGCAGTGATGGGATTCAGGCAGTTCGCACCGATTCAGCCGAACTGATACCTAATGTACCTTCAGTTCGGCAAACCGATTGTTAAAATGGCACTTGAAAAAAGTGGAGTCAGTGTGCGCACCTGCCTCACGCTTGCCCTGTTTGTCATGCTCTCCATGGTGCACTGCAGTTGATCTGAGGTGGCCAGAAAGGCACAGAAGCGCCGCCGAAAACAGCAGAGTCTATTCTGCTACATGCTCAACCGTCACACCATCAGGATCATCGTACCAATCGTGCAGGTTCCACCACTCGCAGCAGGCCACAAGATTCGTTGTGCCAATCGTGTGCCAAGCCTCGCGGCCTCCTGCAGCAAGCAACAGCACTGGCGCGATCGGCACGATGAGCCTTGAGGCATTCTGTAGCAAGCGGCGGCACTGGCACAATCGGCGCCCAACAGGAGGCATCTCCACCCATGCCACAGCCTTGCGCCAGCCTGAATCCAGGATCTATGGAAACCCAGGAGGAGCCCGGCAGCAGCTTGCCCTTGCATTCCTCAACCTAGAGGGCTTGGAGCCGGGGCGCCTCGGGGCCTCTGCCAATCAGCAAGAAGCCGAGCTGCAAGCACCGCAGCAGCAGCCTAGGCAAGATTGGCGCCACCGAAGCCAGCCTGGTGCCTAGCAGGAATCTGCATTGCCCAACTCCCCCATGCCTCTGCCTGCATACTTGGCCTGTTAAACCTCATTTCTAGCTGGATGATCGATTTAGCGAAGGGGGGGAGGCGGGCGGTGCAGATTCCCCATGCACTAGAAGTTGGTGAAGGAAGAAGGTAAGCGGCAGCCCCAGCGGAGCATGGGGCAGCTGCTCCTCTTCCCCACCTGCCTCCCCCTTTGCAGAGAACCGGTTGTTAAATTATTTGAATCTCACCACTAGATGCATGTGATAATACAGCATTGAAATATGAACCCAATGATCTTGTATGCTTCATGCTTTTAACAGTGCTACATCCCAAATTCAATTTTTCATCATAAAGAACACAGCTAAACAACACTAATTCCTTTCTGGACTTCTAATTTCTTTCATCTGAGCAAACTGCCAACTCAGAATACATTTTATTTTTCTAAGGAGAGACATTAATAATGGAACGGAACGGAACAGAGCAAAACAGAATAGAATTCTTTATTGGCCAAGTATGATTGGATACTGGATACAGTACACTTTTGAATACAAAAGGAATTTGTCTATGGAAGGCAACAAACAGAATTCCAAAATGCCATCTTAGACATTTATAGGCAGGCCCCCCTTATTCCTCTCCATCTTCTAGCATTCATTTCATAAAATATGGGTAATAAATGAAAGGCATCCTCTTTGGGGAACCTATTGTTTTGCCAAATCAGAATTATTATTACTTTGTTTAGTCAGTAAATTGCAATTTTCAATTTTTAAAAATGCTAAGTTCACTTTCCTAATGATTTTTGCTGGAATTATAAAATTGCAGTCAGGTTTTTACGGTTATGTTTTTGTTTAAGTGGAATTGCATGTGAAGCCTTTTTTGAGGAAAGGGAAAAACAAGGCTAAACTCCATTTTTTCAAGATCTCAGCAACAGATCAATGTCCTGATCTACTGGGGCTACTCTGATGTCATATCACCATTAGGAAGCTAGCAGAAAAACATTTTAACCAAAATAAGGAACTAGGAAAAAAGTGTTGATGAAGACTGAGAGTATCTATTAATTGGAGGGATTGATCACCATAGGGGTAAGGAAGAATTTTAGTGATACCTCCAAAATTTATCCTATTTGAATTTAGTATTATGCATGTTTATATGTTGTAGAAGGCCTATAATTATGATAATATTTTCCAATTCAAACTGTTATGTATGCCAGAAAAAAAAGTAATTCCTCCCAATCTCACCTATCACTAATTGTCCAACTACTAAAAACAATGCCCCAAAAGAGAGATAGCCTTCTTCCAATATTAAATTTTATTTTGGGTGGACTGCACGAGAAGCAGTATAGGTTTCAGGAATGTTAAAAATTCAATTAAGAATTCATAAAGAAATATATAGAATCCTCCCCACTTTAAACATATGGGGAGATACATAGTCTGTACACTATCACCATCACTTATCAATAATGCTTGTGCAAACTGTTCACAGCAGAATGCTATATGATCAATCACTTATTTCGATGAATTAAAATATTTTTTTCTTTGATGCTATCATTTAAACAGGTTTTCAAGGTGCTGACTTGGTCTAGAATTCTTCACCTGGTGAAGCATTATACATATATATCAATGCACATCGATAGATATTTTACAAGATTGTACATAGCATGGAAATATTGTTATAATGCACATTGGGCATAGATTGGGCATAGGTTGTATTGTCAACAATTAAGGAATTAGTTTATAAGTCCTTCAATCCTATCATAGGCATCACAGTTTCATTTACCATACATTCACATTAACATATCCAGAATTTTTCCAAATCATTATGCATTATAAGAAAATAATTATATTAGCAATTTGAGATTCAAAAATTACATAGCATTTCTGAAGTTAAACAGAGATGATAACAATTTTACAGCCTGCGAGCTGTCCTGGTCCTGCCCAAGTCAGCATTGGCATCACATCAGAAACAAGGAATCTGCATCAGGACTGGGACATCAGCAGTGTTGTGGATGGGGCATCAGAATCGGAGAGCAGGATGTCGGGATATTGACAGCAAAGGGGATTGCTGTCAATTGTTGCTGTCAATTGCTGTTAGCAGTTGAGCAGCAGGGAGCAGGTCAGAGGCAGCAGCAGGGATGGAGCAGCAGCAGAGAATGGGGCAGCAGCGACCCCTCGTGACAGTCCCAGTTTCTCATGGGGCCTCTTCAAAAAACTTATTGCCCAGCCAGCTTTAATCTGAGCTTTTCCCAAGTTTTTAAAGAAATATTAAAACCTACATAATCATCACTACCAATAAACAAATAAAAGGCTTTAAAACACAGCCTTAATGTCACTGTCTGCCTTTATTTACGAATATCTTCTCTAATTATTCAATAAAACAATCTCTGCTCTTGATTAGTTTTCATTTCCACTTTTCACATTCAATTTTTATATCCCTTTATATAAATCAAACAAATAGTTCAAAACTGACAAGTCTAAATTTGTTCTATAACCAAAACTACACTAGCTCTTTAAAAAGTTATTCATTTATTGGTTCTATAAATTGTCTATAAATTGGTTCAAAAGGTGTATGTATTTACCTTCACACTATATGATATCTATGTATTATATACATGTCCTCCTGATTTATAATATCAGGAGGGGCTTTAATTGTGTCACCACAACTGCAATCTTTCCTGTTTTGAATGCATACCTTGAAGAAATTGCTAAGTTTCTTCTTCTAACAAACAAAACCAAAACCTTCTTTCAAAATCACTTTATGGATTATAAAAGTAAAATTCCTTGGAATAAATTGTTATATCCCAGTTCTTACCTACTATAATTCTTCCAGATATCTTGGAAATTTTATATATATATTTAAAATATATGTACATTTTTAGAGAAAGGAAGTATAGGTAATCCTCATTTAATGATCACAATTGGAACCAGCAACTTGTTAGATAAGCAAAGTGATTGCTAAGTAAAATCATGCTTGTTCTTATGATCTTATTTCTGCTTTTCTTTGTTTTACAGACCAATGAAGGTCATAAATGCAAAGACTCATCATAAAGCTGCTTTCTCAATATTCTGATTTTTTTTCTCAGTGAATTTGAGCGTGAAATCAACTATTACAATTATCAACTCAACAATAGAATAGTATTTTGTCTCCTTTAACCATTAAACATCACCTTTGTTGACCAGCTAAAAAGATCTCATATTGTTTCCCAGGAAGACATACAAAATAGAGTTATTTTTATTTTATTGAATACTCTGATACTTGTTCACTATAGTAAAACCTCATTTTAACAGACTCACAGAGGGATCTGTTATTCTTCAAAGACTAGAAAGTCGATACATCAAAGAGGATATCAATGTGGCAATGCAAATTACACAAATTACATCATTTGAGTCAGTTAGTTGTTTGCAGGATGACATCATTATGCAAAGGATATACAGTAAATTAACACAAGTGACAGACATAAATTGCTTTATTAGTGTAATAGGATCATTATGCAAGTGAAGTAAATCTTTTGCATAATTACAGTAATGAAATTACTTAAACTATAACAGAATTTGGTCTGGTGCAAGCAATCTAGTGCACTTCTGTCTGAAAAATAAATATTTTGTGTATTCACAGATGACAGCAATATAAATGATTACATTTCCTATTATTATAGCAGCCAATACTTTTTAAGTTTCACAGCAGAGGTGTTATATAAATTAAGCAACAATCAATTCCAATAATGGAAGAAGAAGGATCTCATGAGAAGCTATTGGATTTACTCTGAAAAGCTAGGTTGCAGGTTAAAGATGGCTTTTCCTCTATTCTCAATGATAAGAAGTGCCAGATCTTCAGACCAATATTTCTCTTTTTTTGAGTGACCACCACAACCCTTAACTGCTATTTTTCTCTCTTCGGTAATATTGCTTTTCCTTCTTGATGCCAGTTTTGGCCTGAAATCTGTATTTTTTTAACTTGGAGATTAAATGTTAATCATTTTACTTTTTAAACAATGATACAAATTTGGCAAAATTAATCAAATAACCCCCTCGTCCTCATATCTCTAAGAGTCAAAATATAATGGTTAGAATGCCATACTGATATTGTAGAGATCCCAGTTTAAATCCTCAATCATAAAGTATGCTGGGTGATCATATATACCAATTATTTCTTAGCTGAAATTGTCTTCAGAGCTAGATAATGATAAAAAGGAGATGTTAGTTTATGCTCCTGGATGGAAAGGGAAGACATAAAGTTAATATTTGAAAAGTGGTTGCTGTAAGTATTGAAGCTGCAAGGTGGAAATCATTTATTCTCAGGCCAAAACAAAATTGACTTTCAAGCCATGGGAAAACATAGCTAAGATGTTCATAGAATGGAAAGGGAGCTTGAGTCTGACATGGTAGATAGGGCTTGATTTCTGTGTTCTTGATTTCTATGATCACCTGCGTATATATGATTTATTTCTTATCTGAAATTAAACAACAAATCTAGTTTGTGATGCTCATTATTGGATACAGGACTGAGTTCTTAAGGTCAAGATTATTGTTGTGTCTGATGAAGTCTGATAATCCCAGACAGAGATGCTTGTCTCAGTTGAGGAATATAAGCATTCTATTTTTCAAGCACTGCTACATATTTATAGGTGTATCATAATCTTAGTGACAAATGAGCGACATTCTGTATACAAAAATGTATTTTTACCCAAAACTGACACTTATTGAACATATTATCCCCAAACACTAGCGCTTTGTTCATTCATAAATTTAGTAAATTTCTTATTCCAGATGAGGAAAAAAAATCTCTACAAATTTCTCTGGAAGAAAAGTTCAGTCCAATACTTTAGCTCCTCCTTGTGGCAAGCCTTTGGTTAAATAGTACTGAGAAAGAAATGGAAGAATGTTAGATTGTGTCATCAAACTACATACACACCTACATATATTGATTAAAAGTTTGTATCGCAGAGAATTATCATTAACACTAAGCATGCAAACAAATACATAGCATATATATATCGGGCACTGTGGCTCACTATAACTAATTTTACATTCTGATCAGCTAGATGGCAGAAATACCAGCAACAATTATTTCAAAATAATTTTTCTTCTTGTAAACAGTTCAATTTTTCAATTGCTAACTCTTCAAATGAAAAACAAACCAAACAATATATGCAAAGTATAAAACCAAATTCTTTATGCTTTAATTGGGTCAGAATAAGTGAACAACTGATTTAGTATCACCCAGAAAGATTGGGATCCTACAGCTATGACAAGTGGATGGATTCCATTGTACAAGGAGAGGGGGAAACATATGAAGGAAAAGTCTTGTGAACCATAACCAGAAAACTATACAGTAAATTAGAGAGGGGAGACAGGCGAAGGCACAAACCTGAGTAGAAAAGTACAATACTCATATAGTAATGGAAAAGGAAACAGATACTCAGAATATGGCAGAATAGAGACCAGTAAATAGTGACATGCCCAATCTCCAGTGTGTCTATTCCAGTGCACAAAATATGACACTAATATGACAAAACCAAAAGTACCTTTTAAATCTTAGGGAATCTAGTAGGATGACAATCAAGTAGGATGACAATTAAGCACTTTATGAAAAAGCAACACACTAAGCTGAAATTCAAGATAATTGAGAAAAGTCTGGAGTGTTTGATGAAATGAAAAGTGGATAATTTATCATGACTCAAAATTCTAAAGGATAAATAAATATGAGATGGATAGTAGATCCTGAAAAGTAGGACCATGAAAGCACAGACAAAAAAAACCCCTCAAGCATAAAAAATAAATGAGGAAAGCTTTAGGAGGTCTGAATGTTGGACAAGCTGTAAAACAAAAAAAGGAGAGGTAAAGGAAATGAAAACAAGGATTAATAAAAACACAGGTCTTGGCTATGTCAGGGACCACCTAACTCCTATGCTGTCTACCCAGTGCAAATGAACACCTTAGAAACTCCACTTCCCTACAGTGTAATCTAAACCCAGGAAGCACACTTTCCCTATACAGGATCTACTTTCTGGAATAAAGTTCCTCCTGAGTTCTGTGTGGATCCCACCTTTATCAGGAAGATCTTAAAGAACTTGCTATCCTCCCAGTTTCTGAGCTAAGGTGGTTAGCTTGCTAGATCTGTCTGTAGGTTGATGCTGTTGGCCAGATCTACCATCTTCTTTTCTATTTTTTTTTTCTATTTTACATTGTATTTTTATTCTGTCGTCTTCAGAGCCAATCTGGAATTAGGTAGTGTGGGTGTGATCAAATAAATCAAATTCATAACAAGTGTGTATCTCAAAATATGTAGGGATGAACATAGGAAGATTAAGATTCAGTGAGAGAGAAGAACAGCATGAGATGTATAATAAGAAGGAGATCTGAAGTTAAAAAACAACAACAACAAGAAGGCTGTTATGTGGAAGAAGAAACAGTATGAACTCTGGTCTCTGGAGCCAGACACACACCTTCTTCTCTGTGGTGTGGCCTCCTAGTTCCTTCAAGCAAATAAATGATATGTGAATGGCTAGATTCACTTTTTCAAGGGGCCAGAATAATATCATTGGATCTGAACAAAGTGGTGACATGTCTTCTCCTTATGAAATCTTCCCTAGTTTGGGCATATTAAAACATGTTTTGCCTAGTTGCTAGTCTCCATTTTTGGGGAATGGTTGCTGAGAAGTTAATGGGGAATCAGCTATAGAGAATTGTTAAAGTTTAACTGGATCCTCATTATCAGGATTCAGACTTGGTCATTGTTTGTTATCAGAAGATTGAGCATGCATTCCACTTGATCCTTTTAGTCTTCTTAAATCATTCAAAACCATTGATCATGATATCTTCCTGGACTGCCTCAAAGGATTGGAGTTGGAGGCACATTTTAAACCATGAGGCAGTTGCCATCATTAATAGTAGAAGGATAACACTGGAGTCCTTGATTATTCTTCTCAGTTTTTATAAGGTTGTGTTTTTCCCTTTATTTAATATCCATGAGAAACTATAGGGAGAGGTCATCTGTTGATTTCAGGATACAAACCAAATAGGAGATACCACTAGAGTTGAAGGCTATTGGATGGATAGAGTAAAACAAACTCAGATTAGAACTGAATTGCTATTCTTCAAAAATCATCAAGGTAGAACTAGTTCTACTCTCAATAGAATCACAACCCTCACACACACAAAAATGGATCATGCTTTAGGATCCCCCCCCCCCCGGACTCTAGCTTATATTTAAACAGCAGATTAAGGTCATGGACCAGGGAACTTATTGCATTTCTCTCTGGCAATTACAACACTGATCAAGATGCTTTGGCAATAGTAACTAACTACAATATGTTTTGATTATTCCATTGATGGATTCCTGCAATTCATTTTATGTAAGATTGCCTTTGAGGATGACTCAGAAGCTGCAAATGGCTATAGTCCCCCTGCTCTGAAGTACATTCTTTTCCCTCATTTCCATCCTGGAGAAATTTAAAGGAGCCAGAAGACTGGAGAAAAACAAACATAATCCCAATATTCAAGAAAAGTATGAGAGAATATTCAAGAAAGTGCAGATCACTGTAATCGCTGATGGAATTATCTGCTAATGGTGGATGTTTTCAATCAGGGACTGGATCAAAACCTCTTAGGAATGATTTAGTGGATTCTTGCACTAAAACGATAATTCAGCTAGATAGCTTATAAGGTTTCTTCCAGTTTGCTCATTCTAATTAAAATGTATTTAAAAAAAAAAATCCAGACCCATGAAACTACTATAAATAGACTGTTTTTTTTTGTCAATTCAAAATGCACATTTTAATACATTTACAATGAATCCCCACTTACATTTGGATTCTAAGATGTAAAGTAAGCAAATTTTATCTTTTTAAAACAAATGTCAGAAATTTTATACAGCTATATAGTATATATAGCACTATTTTTTAAAACATTGATAGGATTGAAAGAAGTATTAGATTAGAAAGGTTAATACTTCAATAAGGAAATATCTATTTACATGATAACAAATCTATCGAGAGGGAATGAAAAGGGAGAAAGAAGTAATTTTAAACAACTTAATATAGCAAGCATTTATTAAATAAAAATGCATGAGTGACTGCATACACAGTTGGAGATACATATTTTCCAAAAAAATCTTAATGGTATTATAATTACTTAATTAAAGTGTGATAATTATAGATATTTTTAGAAATAAAATTTTGTTTCTTTTCTCTAGATTTTATGTATAAACATTACACTTCTTTTGATATCCCACTGAGAAGGGGAATCATCACCATAGTGCATTAAATTTTTGTTTCAATCTTTTTTTGCTAGAAATATTTCTTCAAGTTTAACATAACATGAAACGTAATGAAAATAAGGAGTAAGTCTGCCAAAGTTTAGGATACATTTTAATTTATTTAACATGGAGGAGGAGGAAAATATTTCCTCAAATACTCTCCACTAATTGTATTTCCCAAAACTCAGATGCTAATGAGTTGGATACTGAAGAAAAAATAACAGCTGCAGCTTATCCCGCTGTGTTGTTCAGTAATGACAATGTTATACCACATTAGCAATTGTGACATTAATAAAAAGAAGCCCATAGGATTAGCAAGTAACAGCTGACTTTAGTGAAATGTAGGTCATGCTTTGATTTCTCAGAGCTGAGTAATAAATTTCCAGGTAAGTGCTCTCCTGTGCCCACATATACATCAGGAGCATCATTTCAGCCACACTCAACAATCTGTATTCTTATACTACTGTAAGCCTTTTCTGAATTGGCTTTGAAAATTTAATTCTACTACATTATTTCACAAGCTTTTAAAGAGCATTAACTTTTCTTACAATGGTATGCAGGTTTCCTCTTTTTTTCTTATCACCACCGTTGCTATTTCTTTGCAACTTGATATGGTTTCCTTTTATCTGACAAAAGCAGCGATTCTGAAAGATGAGTACAATAAGATATTTAGTAAGCCTTCAAATCAAATATTTTGCCACTTCAGATAAAGAAAAAAATCCTTTGAATCAAACCTAAGGTTCAATATAGTATCTTCAGCCACAATAAACAGGCTTTTGTGAGGAATAAAAAAGAAATAGAAATAAACCTTTCAATTATTCCTCAGGATATTCCTTTTTAAAATCCCTAAATTATTTTCTTCCATTTAATGTTGGAGAGAAGACCTTGCTCTTAAAATTCCTGGGCATGTGAATGTGTATCTGTGCCCATAAAAATGAATAATACCTGAAAGACTATCCATGAAGTACTGTATATCATACATAAAAGCTGTCAAAATATGTCACTTTGTTATGACAAAGGATGTATGGATGTATGCAATGGTTAAATATGACAAATATATAGAGGAATTTCCAAATATCTTTAAAGAAAAACAACACTGTATCAAAAGCTAAACCAGCATCAGCAAATAATAAGGAAATCAGTTTAGCTTTTTTTTTTAAACTATGTTTCCAAACAATTTTTTTTAAAAAACTATGTTTCCAAACAAATGTATGGTAGGCAGGAAATGAGTACATTAAAAGTTTTAATGATCCTATCATCATTTTAAAGCCTGTTTTTCTATTTGATAGGTACATCTAGACCAGGGGTGTCAAACTTGCAACGTCACGTGTCGCGACGTATCACTTTTTTTCTATTGCCGGCAATGGGGTGGACGCAGTTTTCGCATGATGCATCTGGCCCGCGGGCCGGCAGTTTGACACCCCTGATCTAGACACACATATCTCTGAATTTAAAAGAAAGTCTCCTATTGAGATGGAGGTAAATATGGCCAAATGCTTTTCAAATTGCTCAGAAAGAACGGTTCTCTTCTATTGGTAGAACACTTTTATTCAGGAAATGTATGTAGGGATTAAGGAAGATTACCTCCATGTAGATTTGCAGAACCATTACTAGACAAAAGGAGTTGAAGCAGAACACAGAGGTAACATTGAAAAGTGGTTCAGGCAGATAATTCACTAACAGAATAAGGACTTTGGAGGTCTTCTAGTCCCAACCCCCTACCAGGCAGGAAACCCTATACCAGACATGTCAAACTCGCGACGTCACATGACATCACACAATGTATCGGGAGTTTTTCCATTGCCGGCAATGGGGTGGGCGTGGCTTCCGCATGACGCGTCCAGCCTGCGGGCCAGCAGTTTTACACCCCTGCCCTATACCATTTCAGACAAATACTTGTCCAATCCCATCTTAAAAATCTCCAGTGTTGGAACACCCACAACTTTTAGAGAGAAGTCATTCCACTGATTAATTATTCTGTCAGGATTTTTTTTCTTAGTTCTAGGTTGGTTCTCTCCTTGATTAGTTTCCATCCGTTGCTTCTTGTCCTGCCTTCAGGTACTTCTACTTCTTTGTGGAAACCCCTGAGATATTGGAACACTGCTACCATATCATCCATGTTCCTTCTTTTCATTAAACTAGCCCAATTCCTGCAACCATTCTTCATATGTTTTAGCCTCCAATCCCCTAATCATCTTTGTTGTTCTTCTCTGTACTCTTTCTAGTCTGAACATTTTTTTACATTGTGGTGACCAAAACTATTCAAAGTGTGATCTTACCAAAGCATTATAAAGTAGTACTAACAGTTCACGTGATCTTGATTCTATCTGTTAACTGTATTGACTTTTTTGGGAGCTACAATACACTGCTGGCTCATATTTAAGTAATTGTCCACTAGGACTCCAAGATCCCTTTAGCAGTTACTACTATTGAGTCAGGTAATACCTATTCTGTACCTATACATTTGTTGTTGGGGTTTTTTGCCTAAATGAAGAACCTTACTTTTATCACCATTAATTTCATTTTGTTAGTTAGGGCCCACAGGATCCTTTTGTAAATTGAACTAAATTAAAGTAGTAGTAGGTACAGCACAATCAGACATGCAAGATAGCAATTTCAATAAAAATAGTTTTAGGCTTCCCGTGGAATTGATTTCTTTGGTTCATCTAGTGGGGCCATTTCCTTTCCTTTCCTTTCCGTTCCTTAACAATATTCTGCTTCCCTATGCAAAAAAGCTGATTATGTGCAATCGGTCAGATTTCAGGCCAGGATTCAGTACAAAAACATAATTAACCATGCATTGTAATGATCTTTGGCAAGAGCTGGGATGGGGACAATATATCTGCTTTGGTGCTCCTTCACCTTTCAATGGCTCTTCACTATTGATCATTAATATCCTTCTAGACCCACTGTTAAATAAGGAATAGAAGTTTTGATGGTACTCTTGCTTTCTTGGTGACCAATTCCAATTAGTCTTGATGGGGAGTCAAAGTTGCACCCTCAGCTCTTCACTTATGCAGTGTCTCGGGGCTCAGTCATCATTATTTTCCTGCTTAACATCTGCATGAAATTGTTGGGCGAGGTCATCAGTTCAGGGCCCAGTATCATCAAAATACTGGTATTTGGTTGTACATTGCAATTCTCGACTGGCAAAATGGCACCATAAATGTTCTGTCTCAAGCTTTGTGGATCTGGATGGGGATGAACAGGTTCCTGACAAGACCCAAGTAGCCCTCTGAGTCTGAGTAAAAAACTTATTTCCTGCTTCTTTTGCTAGATCAGGACTCTGATGTTTCCTCCCATGTCATTTTATGTTGGGCTTCCATTGGTTCTGTTTGTTTCACTTGTGATTGAAGTATAATATTAATTTTGCTACAATTTTTTGTTTAAAATGTTATTTTATTTATAACTATAGATTTTAGGGATGTGTGCTTTTGTATATATTTTATAAACATATCTGAAATGCTTTGTGCTTTCTTGTTGGAAGACCATAATAAAAAAGCTGATGATTACAAGTACCATCCTTATAAACATACAATTGATTATTAAAGGTGCATGATTTATTGCTTATGTCAGAAGGCATGGTAATACCATGTACTAGAGATCATGTTGAGACATAGAAACAAGAAAGAGTATCTATAGACACGATCAATCAGCAGATGGAAGAGCTCATTACATACTTATCAAAGAAACAGACTCTTAGTCTGTCAGAGAAACAGCCTGGGAAAAAGAAATTCAAAAACATCAAAGAGACCATGTCCTTAATGAACTGACTAATAAAACAGAGCAGGGAAATTTCTCTATGAGTTGTCAATATTCTGTACTCTGATTCCTAAATATTAAAACTTACTAGAAAAAGTCTATGAGAATCTTACTATATTGATTTTTCTCATCAGTTAGGAGGCTTGACTCCATGAAGATTTTGCACAAAGGGCCAGACACCAAGATATTTACAATAATAATAATAATAATAATAATAATAATAATAATAATAATAATAATAATAATAATGATGATGATGATGATGATGATGATGATGATGATGATGATGATGATGATGATGATGATGATGATGATGATGCAACTGTGGAAGGAAAAACATCCGGAAAGTGATGTAATTGAACAACGATTAAGACGCTACATCATCCGTAATAAAGTTTTTACAGATGTGGAAATGCAACAATTAGAAACATTGGCTAAAAAGAAAACAACAAGTAATGATGATAAACAGGCTGAAAAAATTGTTCCAACACCTGAACAAACTAACCAACAAACTGACCAACTAGCAGAAGAAGCCGCCACACAGGGTGAAGATTCCCCTGTACAACAACTCGAAAATGTAGAGCTAAGTGATCTAGCGAAAATGCTGAAAGAAAAGATAGAAAACCACATCAAAGAAAACACAGAAAGAAAAAGACTGCCTGCCATTCGTGAAGTGCATAGCAAACGAGTGAAAGATATACTAAATGCTGTGAACAACATATTAATTTCCATCCCATCCAGCACACTGTATGAAACAAACCAACTAATGTACAGTACAACTGCCGTTATAACTGCAGAATTGGGTTATAAAATGCCAAAAAAGAAGCCCACTGGAACACCAAAGTGGAAAATTCGACTTGAAAATAAAATAAAAAAACTACGAGGAGATGTCAGCAAATTGAAATACTTGAAAGAAGGAAAACTAAAGAATGAAAAGCTGAAAAATAGTTTATACAAAAAATATAATCTGGAGAAAAAAAACAATAACGGAAACCATGGAAGAACTAAAACAGCGTGTAATAGCAACAGCAAAGAAAATTGAAAGATACGAAGGACGAATAAAACAATATCGTGAAAATGTCCAGTTCAGAAGAAACCAGCACCTCTTCTACCGGTCACTTGACAAAAATCAAGTCCAAACTAGTGTTCTCCCATGTAGGGAAAAAACTTTAAACTTTTGGAAAGAACTGTGGGAAAACCCAGTGGAACATAATAAAACTGCCTCCTGGATCAAAGATATCCAAAAAGAAGAAACACAAAACAAAATGGAGAATACTGTAATAACCACTGATATGGTTGCAAAACAAGTAAAGAAGGCCAAGAACTGGAGTGCACCTGGCCTGGACAAGCTGCATGGATACTGGTTGAAACATCTCACCAGTCTCCATCACCGCATGGCCACTCAGTTTGATGAAATGCTCCAAAATGCCACAAGTGAAGAATGGTTAACAGCTGGCCGAACATACCTGATAATGAAGGACCCAGAAAAAAGCACAGAACCAAGTAACTACCGCCCAATTACTTGTTTGCCAACAATGTTCAAACTTTTTACAGAATACTGGCAAATTCAGTATTCAACCATCTGATGGAAAACAGTCTGTATCCGGTAGAACAAAAAGGAAATTATAAAAAATCAAGAGAAACAAAAGATCAGCTGCTCATTGACAAAATGGTACTTAAAAATGCAAAACGACAGAAAACGAACTTAAATATGGCGTGGATTGATTACAAGAAGGCATTCGACTCATTACCCCATAGCTGGATTAATGCGTGTTTGGAAAACTTTGGAATCAGCAAAAATATATGTACATTTTTGAAAGCAAATATGCAAAAATGGAAAACAGCCCTAACAGTAAATGGGGAGAACATTGGTGAAATTAACATCAGACGAGGAATTTTCCAAGGGGACTCACTTTCACCACTACTGTTCAACATTGCATTAATTCCATTGACAATAATCTTACGAAACACAAAACAGGGATACTACATCTCAAGCCAGCATGGCAAGATAAACCATCTGCTGTACATGGATGACTTAAAACTGTATGCGAAAAGCCACACTGAACTTGAATCAATACTCAACGCAGTCCAACAATTTAGCAGCGACATCAGAATGAACTTTGGACTTGGAAAATGTACTGTACTATCCATGCAACGAGGAAAAATGGCAAAAATAGAAGGAATAGAACTGGGAAATGGAAGTATTGTGAAAGCACTAGCAAAGGATGATGGTTACAAATACCTAGGCATATTGGAAGCAGATAACATCTTGAATGGAAAAGTCAAAGAGTCAACGCAAAAGGAATACATCAGGAGAGTCCGCAAAATTTTAAAATCAAAGCTGAATGCTGGAAACATAATTAAAGCCATTAATACATGGGCAGTCCCAGTGATACGCTACCCAGCTGGAATTATCAACTGGACTTTGGCTGAACTGGAAAACCTAGACCGGAAAACATGTAAACTTTTGAATATGCACCACGCTCTACATCCACGAAGTGACATCGACAGGTTGTACCTGCCAAGAAAAATAGGGGGCAGAGGACTATTGCAAATCCACCAAACTGTAGAAGAAGAAAAACGAAGTTTGAATGACTATGTGAATCAAAGTACAGAAAAACTGCTGCAGGCTGTGAAAACAGAGAGCACTATAAAAATAACAGAAACAAAGGCAGAATATAAGGAAAAACGGCTGGATGACAGATTAAATAGATAGAAAACCAAAGCTTTGCATGGACAGCATTTGAAAAACATTGAAGGAAAATGTGATAACAACTTGACATGGGCATGGCTTAAGATGGGAACCATCAAGAAAGAAACGGAAGGCTTAATACTGGCTGCTCAAGAACAAGCATTACAAACTAATGCCATGAAAGCGAAGATATAAAAATCCACTGACAATCCAAATTGCCGACTTTGCAATGACAAAGTTGAAACTGTTTCACACCTAATCTGTGAGTGCAGCAAAATTGCACAAACTGATTACAAATCTAGACATGATCGAGTTGCTAAATTAATCCACTGGGCATTGTGTAAAAAATACGACTTGCCTGTGTCCGAAAAGTCGTGGGAACAGTTGTTGAGAATGAGAGGGTGAAGATCTTGTGGGACTTTCGAATACAGACAGATCGCCATTTGGAACACAATACGCCGGATATCGCAGTTGTAGAGAACCGAAGCGTACAGCTGATTGATATTGCTGTACCAGGAGATGCCAGAGTCAAAGAAAAAGAACTGGAAAAAATTACGAAATATCGCGACCTGGCCATCGAAACTGCGCGATTATGGATGAAACGTGTAACAGTGGTACCCATTGTCATCGGGGCACTGGGAACTATGTCCAAAAACTTTGCAAAACACATCAAGAAACTGCAGCTTCCTGCAATAACTCCAGCAATGTTACAAAAAACTGCGCTACTCTGAACATCTTATATTTTAAGAAGGTACCTGGTTGACACCTAGGATGCTGGTAGCAACCCGTGTCAGCCATCAGCACCAGCCAAGTTGACTGAGGTTCATGTTTAATGAATAAAAGATAATAATAATAATAATAATAATAATAATAATAATAATAATAATAATAATAATAATAATAATAATAATAATAATAATAATAATAATAATAATAATAATAATAATAATAATAATAATAATAATGTTGGAAGGGACCCTGGAGGTCATCTAGTCCAACCCCCTGCTCAGGCAGGAAACCCTATACCATTTCGGACAAATGGCTGTCCAGTCTCTTCTAAAAACTTCCAGTTGGAGCAGTCACTGCATCTGGAGGCAGGTTGGTTCCACTGGTTAATTGTTCTAACTGTCAGGAAGTTCTCCTTAGTTCAAGGTTGCTTCTCTCCTTGATCAGTTTCCATCCGTTGTGCTTCTTGTCCTTCCCTTTTTTCAGCTCTTTGAAAAATAGCTTGACTCCCTCTTCTTTGTGGCAGCCCTGAGATATTGGAACACTGCTATCATGTCCCCCCTCATCCTTCTCTTCATTAAACTAGACATACCCAATTCCAGCAGCCGTTCCTTATATGCTTTAGCCTCCAGTCCCCTAATCATCTTTGTTGCTCTTCTCTGTACTCTTTCTAGAGTATCGACATCTTTTTTACATTGCGGTGACCAAAACTGGATGCAGTATTCCAAGTGTGGCCTTACCAAGGCATTATAAAGTGGTATTAACACTTCTCGTGATCTTGATTCTATCCCTCTGTTAATGCAACCCAGCACTGTGTTGGCTTTTTTGGCAGCTGCAGCACACTGCTGGCTCATATTTAAGTGATTGTCCACTAGGACTCCGAGGTCCCTCTCACAGTTACTACTATTGAGCAAGGTACTCCCTATACTATACCTGTACATTTGGTTTTTCTTACCTAAATGTAGAACCTTGCTTTTTTCACCATTGAATTTCATTTTGTTAGATAGTGCCCAATGTTCAAGTCTGTCCAGATCCTCCTGTATCTTAAGCCTGTGTTCTGGAGTGTTGGCTATTCCTGCCAGCTTGGTGTCGTCTGCAAATTTGATGATTTCCCCATCCCCTCGTCCAAATCGTTGATGAAGATGTTGAAGAGCACTAGGCCCAGAACAGAGCCCTGGGGCACCCCACTGCACACTTCCCTCCATGTAGATGCGGTTCCATTGAGGACCACACGCTGAGTACGGCCGGTCAGCCAGCTACGGATCCATCTGGTGGTGATGCTGTCTACCCCACATTTTTCTATCTTGTCAAGTAGTAGGTTGTGATCTACTTTATCAAACGCCTTACTGAAGTCCAAGTAAATTATATCCACAGCATTCCTCTGATCCACTAATTTTGTCACTTGGTCAAAGAATGCAATAAGATTTGTCTGGCATGACTTTAATTTAAATAGATTGAAAGACTATCATCATCATCATCTATTTAGGGTAAGCAATAAATTATTGATACCTGCTTAATTCTTATTGTACTTATTGTACTTTTCATCTGGATTACAAGACTCATTGGTGTAATTGGATTGGATTACAAGACTCATTGGTAGGGAAAAGGATGGATGGGTAGGAATACTGCTTATAGACATCATAAATGATTGCAAACATTTGTGTTGTTTATTGTCTAAACACATGATTATTCACATAGCTATGAAATGAGCTGACAGTAAATGTACTGGTGCAATTTGAATAAATGCCAACAACTTATCATAACATGATATAGTGTTTGTTATTATAATGCTAGCCAAAAACAGCTATTGTATTGGGTGCCATTTCAGATGCTATGGTCTGCTTGTAGCTGAAGTATTCAGTTCCAGTAAATACATTCCAAACTGTCTGCTGTCCCAGATCATAATTTTTGCTTCATGATACAGATCAATAATAAGAGTAATAATTATAATGCTGTTTTAATAATGCTGTTTTCTTTTATCAAGCCTAGGAAGTATTTCTACCATTTTAAAAGTACCACAGACACAGAAAATTTGTCAACAGTAATATACATAACATTCATACTCCGCACACCATACACTAATCTAATATGCATACCAGTCACACTATACATCGAGAAAGATTAGAGTGTATAGATAGTATAGAAAACCCTAACAGTAAAGGATACTGTTGAGTAAAAATAATGCAGCTTTCAATTGAAATTCTTATAATGAACACGTTTGACTATAAGAATAGTTGTAAATCCATCTGTTAGTTATATATTTTAGCAACATCTAAATTATATATTTTATTTCTGAATTATAAAAATGCATGTTGGTTTCGGAAACAATTACTCAACTCTTCACAACCAAATAACAGTAGTTATTTTATGTTAAGGCAGTTCATTTCTACACAACCACTTCTCAAAAATTCTCTCCCTGCTTGTTTATAATGACACAAGCTAAGAAAACTAGTAGTTGAAAACTGCAAGATGATGATTATTGCATGACATTGAAACATGTGCAAAGAGACAAGGCTTATATCATAATGTTGCACTTGACATCCTGCAGATATGAATGGAGAGGATCTATATTTCTCCTAGATGGTATACTGACAAAAGTTAGGATCACTACATTTGGTAACTGTAGGAAGTGGAATTCTTAAAATATAAAAGGCAGTAATAAGCACAGAAAAGAAACATGCCTACTGGGCACTGCATCATATATATTAAAAGTTACCAATTTTCATTACCCAAATCTCTGTTCTTTGGTATTAATCCTTCAAATATTGCAATACATCTGAATTTAGAAAACAAAACTACAAACATAAATTATTTTCCAAAATAATAATAAAAACATTATTTTCCAAAAATAATGTGCTCAAAAATACAAATATTTAACATTTTTTAAAAATCACAAATCAATTTAGAAATGGATTAAAATATGCAAGAGGAAAAAAACAAAAAATAGAGAAACTAACACTGAGCCTGAGAAAAAACTGCTTACCGGTTTTGGTAGAAATCATGCTATATACTTCTATTTACTTCTTGATAAGAGGTACTTTCTCCTTCATGGATTACTGCCTTGTCGTGGCGAAGGGGCTTGCGTAACTCAATGAAGTTATGAGCTATGCCGTGCAGGGCCACCCAAGACGGACAGGTCATAGCAGAGAGTTCTGACAAAATGTGATCCACTGGAGAAGGAAATGGCAACCCACTCCAGTATCTTTGCCATGAAAACCCCATGGACAGTACTAAAAGGCAATGAAAGATATGACACTGGAAGATGAGCCCCTCAGGTCGGAAGGTGTCCAATATGCTACTGGGGAAGAGCAGAGGGCTAGTACTAGTAGCGCCAGAAAGAGTGAAGCGACTGGGCCAAAGCCGAAAGGACGCTCAGCTGTGGATGCATCTGGTGGTGAAAGGAAAGTCCGATGCTTAAAGATTTTTTCTCCATAGGAACCTGGAACGTAAGATCCATGAATCAAGGCAAACTGGACGTGGTCAAACAAGAGATGACAAGACTGAACATCGACATCTTAGGAATCAGCAAACTAAAATGGACAGGAATGGGTGAATTTAATTCAGAGGACCATCAGGTATACTACTGCGGGCAAGAATCCCTCAGAAGAAATGGAGTAGCCTTCATAGTCAATAAAAGAGTAGGAAAAGCAATACTGGGATACAATCCCCAAAATCACAGAATGATCTCAGTGCGAATCCAAGGCAAGCCATTCAATATCACAGTAATCCAAGTCTATGCCCCAACCACTGGTGCTGAAGAGGTGAAATTGACGGTTCTATGAAGCCTACAGCACCTTATAGAATCAACACCAAAAAAATGATGTCCTTATCATCATGGGGGATTGGAATGCTAAAGTAGGAAGCCAAAAGATAAACGGAATAACAGGCAAGTTTGGCCTTGGAGTACAAAATGAAGCAGGGCACAGGCTGATAGAATTTTGTCAAGAGAATACGATGGTCATAGCAACACTCTTTTCCAACAACCCAAGAGACGTCTCTACACATGGACATCACCAGACGGTCAACACAGAAATCAGATTGACTATGTGCTCTGCAGCCAAAGATGGAGAAGCTCTATACAGTCAGTAAAAACAAGACCAGGAGTTGACTGTGGCTCAGATCATGAGCTTCTCGTTGCAAAATTTAGGCTTAAATTGAAGAAAGTAGGGGAAAACACTAGGCCACTCAAGTATGAACTAAATCATATCCTTGATGAATATACAGTAGAGGTGACAAATAGATTTAAGGAATTAGATCTGATAGACAAGAGTGCCTGAAGAACTATGGACGGAGGTTCGCAACATCGTACAAGAGGTAGCAACTAAAACCATCCCAAAGAAAAAGAAATGCAAGAAAGCAAAATGGCTGTCTGAGGAAGCTTTGCAAATAGCTGAGGAAAGAAGGGAAGCGAAAGGCAAGGGAGAAAAAGAAAGATACACCCAATTGAATGCAGAATTCCAGAGAATAGCTAGAAGAGATAAGAATGCCTTCTTAAATGAACAGTGCAAAGAAATAGAAAAGAACAATAGAATAGGGAGAACCAGAGATCTCTTCAAGAAAATTGGAGATATGAAGGGAACATTTCATGCAAAGATGGGCATGATAAAGGACCAAAATGGCAGGGACCTAACAGAGGCAGAAAAGATTAAGAAGAGGTGGCAAAATTACACAGAAGAACTATACAAGAATGAGCTTAGCATCCCTGATAACCACGATGGGGTGGTCACTGACCTTGAGCCAGACATCCTAGAATGTGAAGTGAAATGGGCCTTAGGAAATCTGAGCAACAACAAAGCTAGTGGAGGTGACAGTATTCCAGCTGAGCTATTCAAAATCTTAAAAGACAATGCAGTAAAAGTGCTACACTCAATTTGCCAGCAAATTTGGAAAACTCAACAGTGGCCACAGGATTGGAAAAGGTCAGTTTACATTCCAATTCCAAAGAAAGGCAATGCCAAAGAATGTTCAAACTATCGCACCATTGCACTCATTTCACATGCAAGTAAAGTTATGCTTCAAATCCTACAAGCTAGACTCCAGCAGTAATGTGGATCGAGAACTTCCAGAAGTACAGGCAGGATTTTCGAAGAGGCAGAGGAACTAGAGATCAAATTGCCAACATATGCTGGATTATGGAGAAAGCTAGGGAGTTCCAGAAAAACATCTACTTCTGCTTCATTGACTATGCTAAAGCCTTTGATTGTGTGGATCACAACAAATTGTGGCAAGTTCTTAAAGAGATGGGAGTACCAGACCATCTTATTTGTCTCTTGAGAAAACTATATGCGGGTCAAGAAGCAACAGTGAGAACTGGACACGGAACCACTGATTGGTTCAAAATTGGGAAAGGAGTCCAGCAAGGCTGTATTCTGTCGCCCTGCCTATTTAACTTATATGCAGAGCACATCATGAGAAAGGCAGGGCTAGATGAATCAAAAGTTGGAATTAAGATTGCCGGGAGAAATATCAACAACCTAAGATATGCAGATGATACCACTCTAATGGCAGAAAGTGAAGAGGAACTAAAGAACCTCTTGATGCGGGTGAAGAAGGAGAGTGCAAAAGTTGGCTTGAAACTCAACATTAAGAAAACCAAAGTCATGGCATCCGGCCCTCTCAATTCCTGGCAAATAGATGGGGAAGAAATGGAGGTAGTGACAGATTTTATCTTCCTGGGCTCTAAGATCACCACAGATGGGGACTGCAGCCAAGAAATTAAAAGACGCTTGCTCCTGGGGAGGAAAGCTATGGCAAATTTAGACAGCATACTAAAAAGCAGAGACATCACCCTGCCAACAAAAGTACGTATAGTCAAGGCCATGGTTTTCCCAGTTGCAATGTATGGCTGTGAAAGTTGGACCATAAGAAAGGCTGAACGCAAAAGAATTGAGGCCTTTGAACTATGGTGCTGGAGAAGACTCCTGCGAATCCCCTGGACTGCAAGGCGATTAAACCGGTCAGTCCTAGAGGAGATCAACCCTGACTGCTCTTTAGAAGGCCAGATCCTGAAGTTGAAACTCAAATACTTTGGCCACCTAATGAGAAGGAAGGACTCACTAGAGAAGAGCCTAATTGCTGGGAAAGATTGAGGGCAATAGAAGAAGGGGACAACAGAGAATGAGGTGGCTGGATGGAGTCACTGAAGCAGTAGGCGTGAGCTTAAATGGACTGCAGAAGATGGTAGAGGACAGGAAGGCCTGGAGGAACGTTGTCCATGGGGTCGCGATGGGTCGGACACGACTTCGCAATTAACAACAACAACAACAACAAGAGGTACTTTTGTTAGCTAGTTAACAGCATACTCACATTTATCATTATATTGTTCCTTCCCTTTGCTGATGCCCTTTGCTATCCTATACAGACTCAGATAGTTTGGCAACAAGTAGTCCAGATTTTAGGTTAACCAATCCTTTCATTGGACAATAGTTATTGGGTCTTTCCTCCTCATAGCCAATCACTTTCCTTTTTATTGATATGTTTTCCTTGACATACTGCATATATGTTGACATAGTGTGTGTGTGTGTGTGTGTGTGCCACATTTGTGCACATTTGCAAAATACCATTTATGCATAATTTTATTCATGCACATACACACATGAAAGAATAATTATCCTTCCAAATAAATCTGTTGCAGGATGAGACCTGTTCACTGAAAATTGTGGACTGTAGGACATCTGGAAAAGGAATGGTGGACTGAAAACACTCAATGAAAAGCTGAGCCATGACCACAGCGAAAAATTAAAAATCAGGAGTAGACTGTCTTTTCAAACCTCTCTATACAAAGAGAGGATTGGCGATCCACAAGTGCCCCAGATAGTTACTCCTTGCTAGGAAATCACCTGTGGTCTCTGGCAGGTTTTGAACACTCAGAGATGAGGAAGAGCCATCTTGAGCTTCCGGTTTGGTTTGAGGACGGGACGGATGGAAGAAGCTGGAGCTCCAGCTTTCCAGTCCGGTTTTGCTTTGCCCAGCATCCCTTAAAGGGGCTGAAAGTTGCCCCGGAGGGGCAATGAAGAAAGAGGGACATTTCAGGAGCTTGGATCTGGTGGCAACCGATCTGAGCGAACTGGAGCCCTCTTTAAAGGGGCGGAAGAAAGGCTGCTGGGAGAGCCGAGGCAGCCCAAGTCCTCTCCAGCCGGAAGGGAAGCACCGCAAAACAGCTGATCTTCAACAACGAGCTGAGTCTGGGTGAGCTGAAGTCTTTTCCTTCTCCTTGAGGATTTAAAACGTTGAGACCCTGAAGGGGGGAAGCTGAAAGAGTAAAGACCCCCAGAAAGATTAACTCAAAAGCGGCGAATAATTATACAAGGGGAAGCATTTTAAGAGTATCGGTGAGCGATAAATAAGCCGAGGAAGCCATCTAGTGGCGAAAAAAGAAACGACAGTACCAAGAAAAGGAGAGAAAAAAAGGAAAAAGTGTTTTTACTGTAAATGACCTTGACAGATATTTGTGAACAATATAGTGCCTTGGTTTGAGACTACAAACGAAAAGATTGTTTACAGTTACATTTGTTGACACTGGCTAAAACTAAACAGATGCTATCTGGAGAAAGAGAACATTTTTAATCCAAGACGTGACTGGAGGAGGTGGATTTGCCTTACAACAGCTGGCTCCTGTTTATACTTTGGATGTTGGTCTAAGACTGTGAGCCGAAAAATGAGTACATCAAATATTACCAGACTTGCAAAGAAAACCTCTTCTGCGCCCTCTGTGGGACAATCTAGTCCAACAACTCTAGGATCTGTTGGGACATTGTTGCAACGTGAGAAAGCAAGCACTGCTCAAAATGAAATGCAAGCCTCATTAAAACAGATTCAAGAGATGATGCAAAAAAGTCAGGAAGTAACACAGAAAAATCATGAAGAGACACAAAGTAAACTGGAGAAAGTAAGTGAAGAAATTCTGGACATAAAGAATTTATTGGGAAGCTTTATTACACATCAGCACAACAGAAAAAAAGAAGGGTTGCAGTATATGTTAAAGAGACAATAGATTCTAAATTAGTGTACTCAGATGAAGAAGGAAGAATTGTAATGGTTGAAATATATCTACATCAAAAACAAACATTGTTAGTGGCAATCTACGCTCCAAATAACAATCAAGACGAATTTTATCAAAGCCTACATAGGAAACTAATAGAAATGGATTACCAAAATATTTGTTTTAATAGGGGACTTCAATGCGATAGTAGACGGAACAATGGATTACAAAAGCAACAAAACAGGAAAATCTGCAAGAAGAAGATTACCTAAGATATTTTTTGACATGGCAGAGGAAATTGGAATACAAGATGCCTGGAGAGAAATTAATCCACAAAACCTACAATATATTTTTTATTCAAATAGCCACAAATCGTGGTCAAGAATTGATATGATTTGGATGACATCTAAATTGAGGATGGATATACAGGGAACTGAGATAGAAATAGGTACATGGGCAGACCATAATCCTCTAAAAATGATATGGAAAGGAATACAAAAAAACCCAAGATGGATATTAAACCAATCTATACTAAAAGAAAAAGAATGTATAGAGTTAGCAAAAAAAGAAATTTCAAAGACATTCAAAGAAAACAAAGAAGAAGACACATCACTACAAAACTTATGGGACACAGCCAAAGCGTAGTTCAGAGGCATAGCTATAACGTATATGGCAAAGAAAAATAAACAGAGAAGACAGCAATATCTACTACTAAAAGCAAAATTTGGAAAGCTAGAAACAGAACTACAAAAAAACCCACAGAAAAAGATTTTGAAAAGAGAAATGGAAATAATAAAACACAAACTAAATCTGTTGGACTCAGAAAAACTGGCAGAACAGATAAAGAGAGCAAAACAAAACTTTTTTGAAAATGCTAATAAACCAGGAAGATGGTTAGCCTATAAACTCAAAAAACAGAAAGAGAAGAAAATAATACATAACTTAGTAGATGGGAAAGGTTGTCTACAATTCAAAAATGAAGAAATAAAAAAGATAATTAAGGAATACTATAGGGAATTGTATGATAAAGAGGAGATTTCAAGAGAGAGAATTGTTCAATACCTAGAAGAAAGTAAACTTCCAAAAATTCCAGAGGCATTTAAAACTATGTTAGAAGAAAGGATTACAATGATGGAGATATCAGAGGGTATAAAATGACAAAAAAATGGGAAAACACCGGGCCCAGATGGGCTTCCGGCAGAGCTCTATAAAAATTTACAAGACATATTAAGCGAACCGCTGAAAGATGTTTTTAATGGATTCTTGTTAGAGGCTAAGCTTCCAAATACATGGATAGAAGCAAATATTAATTTAATACCAAAGGAAGACTCAGCTTTGACGTATATTAAGAATTATAGACCGATTTCATTACTTAATGTGGATTATAAAATTTTTACTTCAATAATGGCAGAGAGACTGAAAAAATACTTAGTTGAATTCATACATCCAGACCAAAACGGCTTTTTACCAAAGAGACAAATCAAAACCAACTTAAGAGTGATAATGGACGTATTAGAATACTATGAACTACATCCAGGGAAACAATTAGCATTAATATTTTTAGATGCCCAAAAGGCATTTGACAATGTTTCCTGGCAATTTATGATTCAGAACTACAAATAATGGACTTTGGAAAGAACTTTACAAATATGATAAAAACAATATATAACAATCAGACAGCAAAAGTGTTTGTGAATGGAGAAAGTACTGAGAGCTTTGAGATAAGAAAAGGCATGAGGCAAGGATGTCCACTATCCCCACTACTATTTATTTTTACTTTGGAAGTCTTAAACAGAAGGATTAGACAAGATACAGAAATTAAAGGACTGAAGATAAAAGATGAAATATGAAAGTTACAAGCATTTGCTGATGATCTAGTATTTATTCTAGAAGAATCTTTAGAAATGATTCCTAAACTATGGGGAAAGATAGAACAGTATGGAGAAATGGCGGGATTAAAAATAAATAAAGAAAAAACTAAGGTAATAGTTAAGAATCTCACAGATAAACAGAAAAAGAAAATGCTAGAGAAAACAGAGGTACAGGTAATGAAAAAAGTTAAATATTTAGGTATATATCTTTCGGCCAAATGTTCGTCAATAAAAGAAGATAACTATACAAAATTATTGAAACAAATAAAGCTGGACTTGGAAAGATGAAAGAATCTGCAATTGTCAATATT
This sequence comes from Azemiops feae, assembly GCA_023970755.1. Lineage (NCBI taxonomy): Eukaryota > Metazoa > Chordata > Lepidosauria > Squamata > Viperidae > Azemiops > Azemiops feae. The sequence goes on along the minus strand of JALGBA010000087.1, from coordinate 140,650 downwards.
AGGAAGAACTGATACAGTAAAAATGAATGTATTGCCGAAGATTTTATTTCTATTCCAAACAATTCCGATAAAACTTGAGAATTTTTTTTTAGAAGATTTAAACTCATTAATTTTGAACTTTGTTTGGCAGGGGAAGAAAGCTAGAATTAATATGAAAACGTTACAAGATGCTAAGGAAAATGGAGGATTTGGGTTACCGGAATGGGCGTTGTATTATCAAGCATCTGTTTTAACATGGGTGAAAGAATGGATAATGCTTAGAAATAAAAGGTTGTTATATTTGATATAAATATATTTGATTTTACACGTCACTACAGTAGCGAGAATAATCTTTGCACAATATTGGAAGAATGAAGGACTACCATCAGAGGAAGAAATAATCAGAAAAATATTGGAATGCGCAGAGATGGACAGATTAACTATGAGATTGAAAGATAAAGAAGACACAGATTACTACCAAACTTGGGACTTATTTTATTGTTGGTTAGAGGAAAGAATGAAGGATTAGGAATCGAGTATATATTAGTTAGCTAACCCCAGACACCTCGTTGGTTGAAAAATTAACATATGTCTGTACAAGAAAATCAATAAAATCTTTATTAAAAAAAAAAGGAATAGCCATCTTGCTCAAACTGTGGCTTGGACATGAATAGGGTGCAGTCAAGGTGATATAATTTAAAAATATATATTCTGGAAGCAGAGCATAAAATTTATGCCCTGAGGCCCCATTGAAGATGAATAACGACTATTTGTTTATTTTTCTTATATATCACCAGCTTCAACAACATAGAAACAGGATAAAAACATAAAGGCCAACAAAAAACATAGCAGAAGGAATAAGGATGATAGTTCATAATAGAGAGGACATTGTCCATTTCTGCCTTCCAGAAATAACTGCCTATATGAAGCACCCGGGCAGGGCAGATAGATATTAATTTAATTCCAGCCTCCATTCTTGAGATTTCTAATTGAATGGGAAGTTAAACTTAGAAAATAGGCAGCAATAGCAAAATTAAAGCAAATATACATAACAGAAGTTTAACAAAATTTAAACAAAAGTGGTTTTGATATATACAATATATTAGATAGCATGGCAAATATAAGCCCTTAGCCTATGGTTTCTAAGGGGTCCTAAATACTTATAAATATTGCAAATTCTTAAGGCACAACAATGGGAAAGTTAGAAACCAAAACTTACTTTGTATTTTCTTTTTTAAGTATGCATACACACTAATAAGTGACAATACAGTGGAGATCTTAGTAGTAAGCTTAAAACAGAAACTTTTATTATATTAAAATGTATTTTAAAGATATTTATCAATGTCACATTGTCATCAATCTCTGTTGGTGACTCGGTTACTAATCTCTGATGCTGCTAGGTCTTGCTGTTTCTTCTCCTAGTTTTGTTCCTCTTAATCTCTAAGTTTTGTTCCTCTTAATCTTCTCTAAGAAATTAAGAAGCATGAAAAGCAAGGATAAAGGCCATTTCTTATCTCCTCCCTCTTTCTTTGAGGTGGTGCCAATAAGGCCCAGAGGAAAATCAAATGGAAAGTAGCAACTCACTACCAATTAAATACTTTAGTTGATGACAATACTATTTCCATGTACCACTTCATTCTAACAGCTCCTTATGGCAATCTAATCACCCTTACATTATCTGTTATTTTATATTCAGACATATTTAGACTAGACTCTTGGAAGCCATTTCTAGCTTCTCCTATTGATTTCAGTTAATGTATGGATCCACTTCATATTATGTATATAGTTAAGGAAAAATATGTTTAAGTAATAGCAATCATTATACTAGGATGACAACTGATCCATGAAATCACAGCTATAATTATAAAAGGCGATTATAAAAAACAATAAACATAAATTCACCCTGTAGTTAGATAACATCTTCATTAGAACCAACTAGATTAGCACAAAAATTCAGTAAAGGTATCATTTTATACCATTACATTGGTTTCCCAAAAATTATCTAAAAATGAAGGGAAGAAGAAATAATAATGAAAAGTTTTACGGATCAGAGTAAAACTGTTTTCCACAATTCAATGGCAATTATTGTTTTATATTGTTGTCTACCTGTTGTTCTGTTCGCAACACAGACATGAAGACGAGGCAGTTGATGCAAAAAGATGTTTTTTATTTGGTACTTGCACTGAACAGAAGCAAGCGAGGAAATGGCAACATGCCCTTTTATACTTCCCCTGCAAGGGGAGGCTCAACCAATGAATGCAGGCTATTCTCCCGCCTCGCACATGCGCACGAGGCTGGAGACAGCCTGTCTGGGTCCCGGGCAACTTATGGGCTGCCCGGGTCTTATTCAACCGGTCCCGGGCAAACACGTGGTCTGCCCGGGTCTCTGCAGTTACCCTGCAGGTTGCCTGTGCCTTGCTGATTGACTCAGCAAGGCTCAGGACACAACACCTGTAGTTACCATATTCTCACCATAATTATATTCAACTCAAGTGATAAAATAACATTTCATGACAGCATATTACAAAACAAATTGAAGTAATTACAAAATAAAAGTTATCATTATTAAAGCAAAAATGTAAACATTCAAATCTTTACATCATTAAGATGAAGCATCTCTACATTACAATTAAATATTAAAATATACCAGTGGTGGGATTCAAGTATGTGAACAACCAGTTCTCTGTTTGGATGCCGCTTCCGGAAGTCCATTCTGGGCCTGGGCAACAAAAAATTAGCTACTGGTTCTGCCGAAGTGGTGCGAACAGGTTGAATCTCACCACTGAAATATACCATCCAATAATGCAGGAACATATTCCAAATACTGCTAAAATATTATTTATCTATATAAATTTTTAAAATTTGTATTTTCTGAGCATCTTTAAGAATAGCAGTAGTATCTTTATAAATTTCATCTTTCTATACTGTCAAATTAGTTTGCCAACAGTTGTAGTCATCTGTATAAGCAGCCAACGTATTCTTTACCTCTTTCTACCATCTGACAAAGGTGTGTAATTTCTCTTCCATCAAGAGAAGGATTTGCTCAGAAATAATTCGTCACAGACTGCTGAACAAGTGGGCATAGCTATAGTTGAATGTGTGAGAGAATACACACTATTTTAACTTGTCTTTTCTTTTTTCACCCCCTCCCCTTTCTAATTTTCTATATTTTATTTTTTACATGTTTTGTTGTTGTTCTTGTTGTTTTCCAAACAGGAAACAATAGGATGAGGATATATGTCTTTCTCTGGAGCAATGAACTGATAAAAGAAAACTTTTAAAGTTAGAGTGAGGAATGTACAAATGCATGCCATTAAAATTGCATGCTGCCTTAGGAGTGCCGATTCCCTATTCCTACATTGTAACAATGAATTTCATTTTTTAATTGTGTGAATAATTAACTCATCTATGAAACTAGCAATAGATTGAGGATTGTCAAAAGCAAGTAAACTCCAATAGAAAAGAGTTTAAGTTCTATCTATGTTGGTAAACATGCAGGAACTGCAGCAGAACTAATAGGCTAAACTCTTTGAACACATAGTATAAAAGCCACATGCTGTTGAAACCACAGAATGCCGTCTGTCCTTATTTTATGATGTTACAGTGAACCCAAGCATAGTCAGAAAAATTTGTTATTTGAAAGTGTTCATTTCAATACACTGTAAAAACCATTAGAGGGGAACTGTGGGAATGAAATTTAGAATTATTTTTCCATATATGCCTAACAGGCACAATTACTGATTACACAGAATGTTTACAGCTGAACCATGATCCCAGTGCCTTAACTTTGTAAATAGTGTTTATCCACATAAAGGATAGGGGATAAACTCTGTCAAGCAGACAATAATTCACTGCCTAAAGTTGAGTTCAAAGACTTCAGATTATTGTTTTGACAACTATCATTGAATGTTGGTAACATGAGGGCACCAAAAGGCATTACTTTAATTACTCCAAGGGGCAAGAACTAAGACATACAATTGAGGAAGTGAATCAATATACTACATTCCAGCTATGTTGTCACAAAACAAAATGCTTTGAAGTTGCTATTTAATTTGCATTAAATAACAAGTTCTATGCTATACACAAGATTTTGAAGCCTCTAAATAAGGCATTGGCTACAATATTTATAGTGAATTACTTCTTAATAGAATCTGTTTTTATTAGACTTCTACTTCATCAACCTTTATTAAGCACACATACAAGATTGCAATACATATTGTGAGGTTGAGTTTCCATTTCTCCATCCTTGTGTTTATCTTCCAATTAATTATGCTATTAAATATACTGTCATAATTGGATTGTTTGGTTTTTCCCATAATTTGGGAATGAAGAAATTTTATAGAAGCCCAGTTATGGCTATAATACAATCTGTAATTGTTTCATTATTATCAAATGGACAATCTCCTTTCTATCTTTTGAGAATATTTAAAAATAGTCTTCCAATTTGGGAATTTTGAGAAGAGAGAAAATGGAATAATGTGGTGCCTTCTGATAAAACATACAAGGAATAATTTAGAAAAATAGTTTTAGATAAAGCTTAATGGATTGAAAACTATGGACTCCAGTTCAGATGTAGGAAAGTCTGCCATGGATAAGCTGGAACAAACTTGTTTTTAGCTGTTCCAGAAAGCAGAAATAAAACCATCAGATAAAAATAGCAAGGAAGCAGTTTTTAGAAAAACATTAGGAAAAACCTCTAGACTAGAGGACTGGGAAATAATGGTTTCTTTTTTGCTGCAGTATTTAAACAAAAAAAAAATCTGTCGAAATGCACTGCAGATTCCACAATTCTTTATTAAAGATCCTGCAATGAGAGGCTGCAATGAAGGGCTTTACATTATCTCCAGGGCCCTGTAAAATGTTTTAATTTTTCAGTTTTTATTTTCCTGGTTGCTTTATTCCATTCCACTGGATCTTTCTTGAAGAATTCCTTGTCCTCCTAGTTCAAACAGTGCTATGGAGAATATAGTAGTTTATAGTTATATAACTGCATATGTTCCTTCCCAGAGTGACTTCTAAAAATCCAGGTTTGAGATATAGTTGCTCTCCACAAGTCTCAACAGACTTGAACACTGGTCCTATCTAACAAAATGAAATTCAGTGCATAGAAAGGTAAGGTCTTACATTTATGAAAAAAAAAAAAAAAGTACAGATACAGATTGGGTGAAACCTTTCTCAATAACAATAACTGTGAGAGGGATCTTGGAGTCTTAGTGGACAATCACTTAAGTAAGAGTCAGTAGTGTGCAGCAATCCTAGGTTGCATTAACAGAGGGATAGAATCAAGATTATGTGAAGTACTAATACCACTTTACAAAATCTTAGTAAGACCACACTTAGAATGCTATATCCGGTTTTGGTCAGCCCATTATAAAATAGATGTTGAGACTTTGGAAAGAGTGCAGAGAAGAGCAACAAAGATGATTGGGGATCTGGAGGCTAAAACATAACAAAGAATGGTTGAACTAAGTAGGTCTAGCCTAGAGAAAAGAAGGACTAGGGGCGACATGATAGCATTGTTCTAATATCTAAGGGGCTGCCATAAAGAAGGGAGAGTCAATCTATTTTCCGAAGCACCTGAAGATAAGACAAGAAACAATAGATGAAAACTAATCAAGGAGAGATCCAACCTAGAACTAAGGAGAAATTTCCTGACAGTGAGAACAATCAACCAGTGGAACAGCTTGTATTCAGAAGTTGTGGGTGCTCCATCACTGGAGGCTTTTAAGAAGAGCTTGACAAACGCTTGTCTGGAATGGTATAGGGTCTCCTGCGTGAGCAGAAGGTTGGACTAGAAGACATACATGGTCCCTTCCAACTCTCTTATTCTGTTCCATTCTGCTCCTTAATCCATAAGAAATGCTGAAACCACACAATTGCTATACTAGAAGCTTTCCTATTGACTTTTATTACTTGCAACTGTACCACATGAGTAGCCAAGAAGTCTTGGTATATCCAGCATTGCAAACTTTTGTTTCTATTATCCAGTCCCTGCCTTTACCAACAAATATTTTTAAAAAACTGGTAGACTTGGACCTTGTTTAACAGCATAATTCAGTTCCAGAGGAATGTAAACAGGCTAGTCATAAATCACAGAGACACTTACTGATGTAACTGCTTGTCAAGTCATAAATCTCATTCCAGTCTTCCATCTTCATTGCTAAGGGCCAGACAATTGCAAGGTGCTGAGTCAAGCCAAGAGTCAGTGTGCAATTTAAGCAAAATGGTCAGATTCAAGTAGCAAGATGGTAGCTGATTTACAATACAATGAATGTCAAGTACAAGTAAACAAGTTTAGGGCTCTGACAGAAATTGTTTTTAATATTCAATGTTTCTTCAATAGCCAGCCAGGTATATTTGAAACTGTACAGACCTGATTTACTAGAATCAGACACTGTAACGCCTCCTATTTATAACACATAAAACTAGAAACTAACCTAGAAATAGTAACAAAGTATCAATAGCATCAGGATAAACTTGTATGTTCCTTTTGTTGGAGATAGAAGACAAGAAGAACTTACCCAAATGTAACAAATGGATTCTGATTGTTCAGAAGCCTTGGTATAAATCCTGTAATGACTTGCAAAGAGTCATTCCTTTGCCTTGCAGACTTCTGATTCTTCTGATGCTGCCTATATATAACATTTGAAGGGCAAAGGGACCTGATTTCACTTTCAGGTACAAATCATCTATATCAGTGGCAAAGACAGTATTGAATCCACTCTCCACTTTCTCAACTAATATTGGACTTTGGTTCCTTGGCTTCTGAGTCTCTTTTAATTCTTCTATATGATGACATACACAGTATTGTCTATAAAATAGACAGTATTTTCCAATCTTTAATGGGACATATCTGAACAGAAGATTGGTCTTAAACTACTCAGGGCCTAGTACTCGGTAAAAAAAAATTAAATTTGATCAATCAGATTCATTCAGGGATAGTACTATAAACAATGTTATGTGCACTGGACAACAAACTTATTACAGTACTTTTGCAATTAAAAGCAGCTCCAATCAAGAACAAAGACAATATCACATAGCAAAGATTCAAGTAACTAAGAAACAAGGTATTAATGGAGGAGTAATTCTTCTTAAACTGTATTTTTCCAGTTATAACCACACTGGTTATTGCTTTTATGAATAAAATTTAAGCTGCTCTGGGAAACATTTTTGCTTTAAGACCAATATTTGATTTCATCAAATGTAGTGACTAATACATATATGGTTATATGAGCTACTAAGATGAACAATCCTCCACTCTGTTTGAAGTTTCAACAAATGGGAATTATGTTTCATTTTTAAGGCTTTCTAATATGTTACCATAGGCTGAATTTGAATTTTCCTTAATTGTATGTACTTTCTATCTACATTTTGACATTGGCCAACAACTCTTTTTACAGTAACTTGATCCAGGTAACACTTAAGTTTTTTAATTAGAATTGAAGTTAAATATCATACTTGTCTTTCTTGCTGAAATGAATAACCTCAGATAGACTATACTGCTATATTTCAGACAGACTCTTATCACATACTAGATGAATCACTTCTATGATATTTGGATATCGCTGCTTTATTACAAATACATTTTGCATTTTAATCCACTCACCCAGAGCATTGCTGCAAAAACACTGAAAGCAGATTGACCGATGGATTTAAAAATAGGAGCCAAGTTAAAAAAAGATTGCTTTTGATGAAGCCTTATCTAAAAGCACAGCTCAGTGTATCCCAATCAGAGCTGTCCTTTCATATACCAAGCAGAATGGTCAGTCCTCTCACTAACCAATTTAGCTCAGACAGCAGGAAGCATCACTCCATAAGAAACAGTTCAACCTTCGATTTCAAAGCATAATACTATTAACCTCCTCTAATGATTTTAATTATTTTCTTTTTGTTTCTTGTGCAAATTTCAGACTTTTAAATCTGAGATCTAAAGTAACTAAAATCAGTATATTTCAATACATATATCCCACTAAGATATAAGTCTCAAAAAACTAAATCAGTTTTTTTCAGGGTTTCCTTCCAGTAAATTATTCAGTCTCATGTAAAATTGCTAAACTATCAGCTTGTACAATTTCCCATGTGTTGTATTTTTTTTAAAATAGAAAACTAATGTTAAAAGGCAAGCTTGGCTGCAGAAAGTGCTAATGAACCAGCATCTGGTTGAAAGAAGCAGAGCAGCAGGAACAGAGGCCAGAGGAGATAACGAAACCCTTAACAAGGGAGGCATCAAATTGTAACACACATCAGTGACTTCTTTGTTAGTCTCAGTCAGTCTCTGCTGCAAGCAAAAATGTTATTGAATAGGTTACTATCAGGTTGTTACAAACTTTAATCATACAACTAATAAACAGCACTGGGAAAATAAAGAAGGAAAATAGAAACTCCCTCTAGTGTTGCAGATATATGTGTAATAACTGAAAAAACAAAAGTATTGGACAGCGTCGCTGCTTCATTCATAAAAATTGGGATTTTCATCTACTCTGAATTACGGATTGGCATTTCTATATTCTCAGTCACCATTATTGCTCACAAACTAATGACTTCAGATAAAATGCAGCTATATACTTTAAAAGACAAAATTTAAAAAATATGGTTTGTCTATATCTATTATTTCTCTATCATTATGTCTATTATTACTTACATTTAAATACATTTAACTAATAAAAAACTTGCCTTTTTTAAATGATAGCTTGAATAAAATTTGGAAGGACTACTAAGCCCCTATCTAGCCCATATGTAAATACGTTTTAATAGTTATTATTTTTTTCGAAGAAAGAATATTGTTAACTTTGTTCTGAATTGAGTTTTAGCTGAGCTAGACATCAGACAAAACGCATTTTTCTAGTGCTTGCAATTAAAAAAGACACTGAAATCAGACAACACCTGTGTTATCCTATGGCTTGCAGAGTAATGCATGGTTTAATCTATGATTCATCCTAAATTTTCCTGCATGTTCAACCATATATTGTTTTCATTATCTTTAACAAATAAACTTCCTGATATATTCAAAGTAACTTTTAACAGAATAACAGTGTTGGAAGTGACCTTGGAAGTCTTCTAGTCCAAACCCCTGCTCTAGCAGGAGACCCTATACCATTTCAGACAAATGGTTGTCCAGTCTCTTCTTTAAAACTTCCAGTGTTGGAGCATTCACAACTTCTGGAGGCAGGTTGTTCCACTGATTAATTGTTTTAACTGTTAGTAAATTTCTCCTTAGTTCTAAGTTGCTTCTCTCTTTGATTAGTTTCCATCCATTGCTTCTTGTCCTGCCTTCAGGTGATTTGGAAAATAGCTTTATTCCCTCTTCTTTGTGGCAGCCCCTGAGATATTGGAACACTGCTATCATGTCCCCCCTAGTCCTTCTCTTCATTAAACTAGACATTCCAGGAACCATTCTTTATGTTTTAGCCTCCAGTCCCCTAATCATCTTTGTTGCTCTTCTCCGTACTCTTTCTAGAGTCTCAACATCTTTTTTACATTATGGTGACCAAAACTGGATGCAGTATTCCAAGTGTGGCCTTACCAAGGTGTTATAAAGTAGTATTAATACTTCACGTGATTTTGATTCTATCCTTCTGTTAATGCAGCCTAGCACTGTGTTGGCTTTTTTGGCAGCTGCAGCACACTGCTGGCTCATATTTAAGTGATTGTCCACTAGGACTCCGAGATCTCTCTCACAGTTACTACTACTGAGCCAGGTACCACCTATACTGTACCTGTGCAGTTGGTTTTTCTTGCCTAAATGTAAAACCTTACTTTTTTCACCATTGAATTTCATTTTGTTAGATAGCGCCCAATGTTCAAATCTGTCAAGATCCTTCTGTATCTTAAGCCTATCCTCTATAGTGTTGGCTATTCCTGCCAGCTTGGTGTTGTCTGCAAATTTTATGAGTTCCCCATCTATCCCCTCATCCAAATCATTGATGAAGATGTTGAAGAGCACTGGGCCTAGAACAGAGCCCTGGGGCACCCTCCATATAGGTGCAGTTCCATTGAGGACCACACCCTGAGTATGGCTGGTCAGCCAACTATGAATCCATTTGATGGTGATGCTGTCTAACCCATATTTTTCTATCATTGTGGAATATAAAGCCTGTGTTCATTATTAATATATTAGTGATAGTTGGATGATGTTTTAAGATACTATAACTCACAATGAAGAAATAGAAATAACAATTCCTATTTTCCCTATTCTGTAACCCAATAAAGGAATGAATAGACAAAACATTCAAAAGAAAGAACAAACTAATTAATAGCATTGTCCCTTATAATTATCACTTGAGTAGTATTTCCTACCATGTTGGTCTGAAGTAAGGTATAGCTAGCCAAAGGAGGCAATGCTGTACCACATCCAAATTTCATACTATAATGTGCTCTCATGTGATAAATATGTGTTAATTGACCCTTTTCACAGTTTTGAAGGCATAACTGATTTAGCATATTGCATAGTTTTTCATATTGTCTTGGCTCATATAAGCATGGAAATAAAATATTTATGCATGTACTGAAATCTCCATAACTATGCCTAGAAAATGCAATTATTTTGAAAGTTATAATTAGATTTTGCTTTAGACAAAAGTTGGGGGCAATATGGACATTGTTTTGTAAATGGCTGCTATTGAGAGATGTTTTCTATTCACTAGATCAGGGGTCCCCAATCCCCGGGCCGCAGCCCACTACTAGGCTATGAGCTGTTAGAAACCGGACTACAGAAGCAACGGGCAGCGGGAAAGTCTGCACGTGCATCCCCACTTGCGCAAGCATGGGTGAGTGCATGTGAGCATGCTCCTTTTGTATGTGTCCACCCCTCAAATGGAATTGTGTGTGCCATTTGTGCGGAACCATCCTCTCTCCTCCCCTTCATTGATCTGCAAAGCCAGAGTGTGGGGTGCCTGGAGGAAGAGATCTGGGGAAGCTTCTTTCAGGAGCTGAAAATCCTTGCTGAAATCCAAATAGGATTTCAGCCCCCATGTAGAGAGACATTTCTATGTGGCCAGTGTGTGGCCTTTCCCACTCCTGAGGCACTCTGTGCTTTTCCAAACTGCATTGCTTCCCATTTTAGGAGCCAAAATCTAAGCAGGAGTTTTCAGCCCTGAGCAAAGCACTTTTGTACAGTCTGCACCAGGTCTCCCAGAGCTTCCCCCACCTGCCTGAGGCACCCCACACTCCTTACCTTATTACATTACCTCTCTGGTCTTTGCTAGGATTTCAGCTCTCTTTTATCTCTGGAAGCTGGTTGAAAAAGCTGCCCACCAAAGTTCTGATATCCTCAGAGCACAGGAAGAAACTCATTTACAGGGTGCAGGAACAGAGCTCAAAGCTTCAGGATTTGAGCTCTATTTCTTCACCCTGCCAAAAGAGTTTAGCTCACCTCAGTGGGCAGTTTTTTCAGCCACACCCCCCCCCCCTGCCTCCAAAGATAAGAAGGAGTCCTCTTGGCAGTCAGCATGGCTTGCAACCTTTCCTACAAGCGTCCCCAATGATTTTATGGAGAAGCTGGTAGATTGCAAATAGTAATCATATGATTACTATTGATGTGGTTCCCATTTTCAAGAAAGGGAAAAAAACGGACCCAGGAAACTACAGTTTAACATCAATACCTGGGAAGATCCTAGAAAAAATAATCAAAAAACAGATCTGCGAACAACTAGAAGCAAACAAAGTTATAATTAGTAGCCAGCACGGGTTTGTTAAAAACAGATCATGCCAAACCAATCTTATTTCATTCTTTGATAAAGTGACTAAACTAGTAGACCAGCGAAATGCTGTAAACGTAATATACTTAGACTTCAGTAAGGCATTTGATAAAGTAAACCACAATCTACTCCTTGGTAAGCTAGAAAAAGGTGGAATGGACAACATCACCACCAGATGAATCTGTAGCTGGCTGGCAAACAGTACTCAATGAGTAGTCCTCAATGGCACTACATTCACATGGAGAGAAGTAAGCAGTGGGATACCACAAGGTTCCGTCTTAGGTCTTCAATATTTTCATAAATGACTTAGATGAGGGAATTGAAGGGGAAATCATCAAATTTGCAGATGACACCAAACTGGCAGCAGCAGCCAACACCCCAGAAGACAAACTCAGGATCCAAAAAGATCTTGACAAACTTGAACAATGGGCCATATCCAACAAAATGAATTTCAGTGTGGAGAAAACCAAAGTCTTACATTTAGGCAGGAAAAATCAAAGGTACAAGTACAGATTAGGCGAGACCTGGCTTAAAAACAGTAACTGTCAGATGGACCTTGGAGTCCTAGTGGACAATCACTTGACAATGAACCAGCAGTGTGCAGCAGCAGACAAAAAAGCTAATACAATCCTGGGTTGTATAAACAGAGGCATAGAATCAAGAACACACAAAGTATTAGTACTGCTTTATAAAACCCTAGTAAGAACACACCAGGAATACTGCAACCAATTTTGGTCACCATATCAAAAAAAAGATGTTGGGAGTCTGAAAAAATTCAGAGAAGAGCAACTAAGATGATCAAAGGTCAGGAAATTAAAACATACAAAGAACGGCTGCGGGACTTGGGTTTGGCTAGTCTAAAGAAAAAAAGAAATAGGGGAGACATGATAGCAGTATTCCAGTATTTGAGGGGCTGCCACAGAGAAGAGGGGGTCACCACAAGAATTCCTGCCCATATGCTGTCAGCAGCTTGGACGTAGGTGCAAGGGGACTCACCCCGTGATGTCTCCCCAATCAGTTGAAGGCTCCATTCCTGCCCTCAAACTAAGGGTGGTGCATGCAAGTGAGCAGTGCACCCGGGCATGGACGGCATTGGTTCCTGCACCTGGCTGACTCAATAGCAGTAACTGTGAGAGGAATCTTGGAGTCCTAGTGGACAATCACCTAAATATGAGCCAGCAGTGTGTGGCAGCAGCCAAAAAAGCCAACACAATCCTAGGTTGCATTAACAGAGGGATAGAATCAAGATCACCTGATGTATTAGTACTTCTTTATAAAGCTTTAGTAAGACCACACTTAGAATGCTGTATCCGGGTTTGGTCACCCCATTATAAAAAAAGATGTAGAGTTTGGAAAGAGTGCATAAAAGAGCAACAAAGATGATTACAGGAGTGGAGGCTGAAATATATGAAGAATGGTTGCAGAAACTGCATTTGTCTAGTCTAGTGAAAAGAAGGACTAGGGGTGACATTATAGCAGTATTCCAATATTTGAGCAACTGCCACAAATAGGTCAACCTATTTTCCAAAGTACCAGAAGGCAAGATAAGAACCAATGGATGAAAATTAATCAAGGAGAGAAGCAACCTAGAACTAAGGGAAAAATTCCTCACAGTGAGAACAACCATGCAGTGGCTTGCCTTCAGAAGTTGTGGATGCTCCATCACTGAAGATGTCTTAAGAAGAGGCTGGATAGCCACTTGTCTGGAATGATATAGGGCAGTGATGACGAACCTTTTAGAGACCGAGTGCCCAAACTGCAATCCAAAACCCACTTATGTATCACCAGGTGCCAGGTGGGCATGGCCCATTGGGTGGGCGTGGCCCATTGGGTGGGCATGGCTGTGGTGGTCACGGCAGATGGTGGGCGTGATCGGGGTGGGCATGGCCACCTCAATGTTGCTCGTGGGGAGGAACTATTTGCAATCTGCCAGCTTCTCCATAAAGTCATTGGGGACCACCGCACGGAGTGCCCTGCTACCGCCGCTCCCCACCCCACCCCCACGCGGCACCTTTCCAGGTCCGACGTGTCACTTCCTCCGCTGCTGTGTGGGACTAAAAATAAAGTTCAATCAATCAATTCCAACTTTGCGAGATCTTTTTTTTCCCACGAGAAGTTGAAATTGATTGATTGATTGAACTTTTTTTTTCTTCGCACACAGCGGCAGAGGCCTAAAGCGAAAAGGTTTTATAAAACCCAGCTTAAAAAGCCACTTGCCCGGAGAGATTTTGATGCAGGTTGCTCATGGACAGGACTGAAGGCCTAGGAGTGGGGCGACGGCGTGCATGCCCACACAGAAGGCTCTGCGTGCCGCCAGTGGCACGCGTGCCATAGGTTCGCCACCACATGTATAGGGATTGCTGCTGCTGATGATGATGTTTGAGTAATATATAAATCGCTAGTGAGGAATTTCCTGCAGACTATAACAAGAAGTGAGAATCTGCCAGAAACTAGAAGATGACATGGCTGCTTTTAACATGAACAGTAACCTCTGCCTGCAGAATTCCCCAACTGATAGTGATGTTAATTAGAGCACTATAAATTCCAGACATAACTCCCTTTTTAGAAATTAAAGCCATTAGTTTTATTACAAAAATAACTGCTATAGTTTAATCCAATGATCCCTAAAACTATAATAAAGTATACCAGTGCTATCCCAATGATAAACTGCATTCTTCACAAATAAGTCCAGTGAATAAAGCTATCATTACAGCACAAATTAAAAAAATGATTGGTAAATCACTTGGCTCCATTTTCTCTTCCAGAAAGCAACTCCTGCCTGCAGGAAGCCCCAATCATTTACCTTCATAAATGATGCATATACTGGTGCCTCAAAAAGCAGGTTTAGTCACCTCTGAAGTTGCCTAACAACTTGCAGATGATGACCTGCTTTTCACCAATGATTTATAAGCTAGGCTGCTCCTGAACCCAAGTTCAGCACTGTTTTGAAACTGTACTAAACTGACTGGTTGCTGGATCAAAGGAGGGGTATATGATTAAGTAGGAGGGAGGAGTATTCAGAAAACTTCCACCCATTTTATTCAAACATTTCTTCCACGCTTGCATCCAGCTATGTAGTGGAAGAATTGACAATGAGCAATTGTCAATGAGCAGCTAAGGCCAGAAGTATCCTATTAAAAAGTAAGGGCATGTTAGCAAAAACAGTGAAGCATCTGCAATATGCTTTTTGGTGACAGTATCAGCAACATTTTATTGGCCAAATCCAATTCTCTCATTTTAAATTAAAAAACAGATCAATGCTTTCTATAGATAGCTAAAGCTATAGATAGCTTTAGCTATCTATAGAGGACCCTGTCAAGACTTGGCAAGCATTTCGGAAAGCTCTGATCAGGCACTGCATGGAAGTCATCTCTGTAGAAGCCAGATGCCGAGTCTCTCTGACAGACCAAACCAAAATGGTTATGAAAGGAAGAGCCCAGTGATCTAAAGAGAGAAGCCTCAAGCTGCTTATAGGCCTTGAGAGATCCCCTGATCATTTCATCAGCCACACCACTGGTGACACCATAGTCCAGAACAAAACACATTATACGGAGAAATGGAAAAGACTGAACAACTAAATATGACTTCAAGCTTTCTCAGCTGTGAGTTGGAGATGAAACAACAGCATATCATGGAGATAATATATAAAAATAGTTCTGGAAAACACGCTTATGCTGTGGATCTGGGAATGAGATCAAAGTATAATATGCAAGTTTTGTAAGTTTGAAAGACTCCTCCCCATTTCTCCATTTTTTTTATTGTGTTGAACTCTAGATTTCTGGCTTCACTTTAACCTTCTTAGGGGACGAAAAAATTCGCAGATGAGAGTTCTGATGGATTAGCCTCATAAGACCCAATTCCATGTCCCCAGAGGGCATGGACAAGCATTTCTGCCCTTTTTGCGTGGGCTAAGTGATCTTCTCCCCTCTTATACTATCAAGAATTAGCCGTACTATTTCTCTGACTCCTAAACTTGGACTCTTCTTCGTTGTTAACTCAAGGCAGCGTTCAGAGTTTACGGAAATAAGACGTTCCTTCAAAAACCACACAGGCTTCACCCTTCTCTAACCATCTGCCTCCCCTTCTTTTTGACCTCAGTTTCACCCAAACAAGAGAACCCACCTCCCCTTCCCTGCGCTACGCACTTCGCCCTAAGCCAACCTCCTCTCTCCCGCCTTACCTCAACCTCACTTTCCCTTTAAATCGTGCTTTTGTCTCCGCCCTCCCGCCGCCTCGTCTTCCTCGCGGCCGCGCGTACTCGCTCCCAATTCCTCAGCTAGTTTTCCTCGCGCCGTCATTCTGTCCAGCCCGCGTGCTCAGGCGCGCCCCCGCCTGGTCCTTCCCTTCCCCCCGTTCCACAGCCCAACTCTTGGCTTAATTGGGCCATTCGGGAACGCGCTTCGCGCAGCGGGTTTACTTTTCTTCAGGCGGCGGTGGCGAAAGAGTAGCTAAGGAAGTCATCGTCGAGGGTGGATGGGAAGAGTTGGTGGGCGCGTTATGTTTCCGTGACCGGTCGTTAAGAGGCATTCCCCACCCCCTACTGGGCGCCCCTTCCCTTGGATAAGGATTGACACGCAGAGCACCGAAGCTGGAGAGCGAGAGACTTGCGCCTGCCCTTTCTCCCACAGGTAAAAGCCTCGTTTTCCCCCTTTTCCACTCCTGAAAATGCCCCCTTCCTCAAATACAATCGCTCTCCCCACTATTAAAACTGCCCCCGCCTACCGCGGCAAGCAATGCTAACCCCCTCTTCTCCATGATATTGATTATCCACGAGGCAGGACCTCCCCACCTCCTCCCCAACTTGGCGATGTTTCCTTTAATCTAAAACGTCCTTCAATTCCCGGTTAATCTTTTCTACATCCCTCTCTGTAATCGGGGCTCCAATACTAGTCGAAGGCAAAGAGTTCCCGTTCCATTCCGGTACCTCCCGCCTCCATTTCTTCTGCCCAATCTACATCAGCTATTTGCCTCCTGCCCCCCACCCCGTCATTCTTTTCTCCCTCATTCTTTCTTACTCCTTCGTCTCTCCCATAAGCATCATCAACTGCTCTATACCCTAGTGGCATCCCTTTAATTGCCGGTGGTCTGCCAACACTACCCAAGACCATGCTACAAATGCCCTTTCATCACCCTTCTATACTCACAAGAGGAAGGTGGATTTGGTTTTCTCATTCCTTTTATGCACATTGAAGTGGAAATTCTGATCCTTATTATAATATGCTGTTGGGCATCACAGATCATTCAGGTATGTAGAACATCTGTAAAGCAAAAAGTAAAAAATAGTGCTTCTTGGATAGATTTGTGCACATCAAGTATGCAATCCTTTTCATGATCTTTCTACTCCAATCAATCAAACAATGCTGCTGTGGCCTGCTAACTGCTAAAATACTGATAATGTTACCTAGGTCGGTAAGAAAATGTTTACAAGCAAACATCCAAGGTCAAGGAACACCAAAGTCTTCACTCCTAAAACAGTTTTTGCTCCCAAGCAATAGCTTATCACTTTTTATTTAATTTTTAAAAAAACTAATTTTTAAAGTATATATTCATTTATTATCTCTTAATTCTGTCATATAAAAAAATAGATCTTAGCAAATCTTAAAACATCCTCTAAAAATGCAACCTTTTCCAGAGCAACTCTGTCATTGATCCAGTTATTCTAACTGGTATTTCTAACACAGAATTCCTTCCTAAACTCAAAATCAATCCATTGCCTTCTTATAACATTATCTTCCAAATGTCATTATATACCATCACAAAGAAATACTCTATTTCTGATATAGTCACATAAAATTTCTTGTGATCTATTATTTTAGGATAGCTATCTATCTAGCTATCTAGTATTATTATAATAACAGTGCAACCCAAACATGTTTAAAAAGTAAACAACAGTAGGTTCACTTCAAAGTAAGTAATACAGTAATTGAACCAAAGGATTACTTTTCATTTTATTAGTTTTCCACGTGAACTATTTCTTTACAAAAAGTACCTGTGTATTGCCCTTTGTAATAGTGTTTATGTTATGAAATGATAGACACTCAGGTATTCATTCTTCTGTTGGTGTGCACCTTTTTACACAGAAGTATTGATATAGAAAATTCATTATGTATAACTAAGGATTCGATTAACACTTCCTGAGACAATCCTTCAGTCTGTATAATCTATCATCAGTTAATCTGACATCACTGAATTATTCCTGCATTCTTATATTCTCAGTGGATTATATTTCATCAGTACCACCAGCATTCCAGTAGCTTTTTCATTGTATCTTTTTAAGTAACTCAGTCAGCCTAACAATTTTCCATCTTAAGGAGATTTTTCATTTGAGTTTTTCATTCTTATTTTCTCATTTTAATGCTGCCTGTTAATATGAAAATGTTTCGTGATTCCTCTATATTCTATTACCTTAGCATGTACGGAGGTATTATTTGATTTATCTATGAAAATTATTTTTCTTATGGTAACCTATGATTGCTATCATCCTGTTTAGTGTTTAACTTTTATTATCTTACTACTTGTTAAATATCAAGTAGTACCTTTTATCTCCATATGTACAAAATAAATCTTTTCTTCATTTCTAGTTAAATGAAACAAATATTTTAGTTAGAAATAGTATGTGAAACAGGCTTTCTGTGATAGATATTTCAGTTCTCAAACAGAAGAAAAGGTTAAACAACTTTCCCTTCCCCCTTTTAAAACAGATCAGGGAAGTGTGACAGCAAACATTTTTCTATAATAGCATTTTGTGATGGGAATTTTCTAAGATTGCCTCCTACCACCACTTTACTTATGTCATTTCTTGAATGTCCATATATGTATTTCAGGCAGACTACAGCCTCTTAATCTCATTACCTGCCATCCTCCATTTCTACCTATTTCTTTATCCCTTGTTAGTAGTTTTAATACAATTTTTTTTTTACCCCATTGTTTTTGGGGCCTTTCTAAAAGAAGTCTTGAAAATGGAAAACATCACATTTAAAGTTTGCATTTTAATCCCATTGCCATTGCCAGTACTACATAATTATGTCTATGACATGTGGTTCTTCATCCCCTTTAGGAAGACAGAAAAATAGGCAGCTTGTACAAAGTTCTCTGCTTTACTCTTTTCTCTTCCACTTCCAGAATCTCAAACCTTCGCTTATTTTAGCATAAACTAAGGTCCCCTATTCTCCTTCTGTTTCCCCATCCTAAATGCCAGTGTTTCTACATTCTTATCCTTTAGGCTGGCTTCTAATAAAGGAGTGGATGGGGCTGGCTGCTACTCTATAAGAACCTGGAATATTTTTTCTTTTTAGCTTTTTTCTGCAAGTGCAGAGTCTATGTAGGTTGAGAGAGAGTGACTGGTCCAAAGTCATCCAGCCAGCTTTCATACCTAAGGCAAGATTAGAACTCATATTATCTTGATTTCTAACCTAATGTCTTAACCACTAGACCAGATTTGGATTTGCAGTAAATGTTCAATTCATTTTTGCTTCCTTGAAATTAAAGATGCTTTAGGAAGACATCACTATCTTCCATTGTCATTAAATCACAATTGCATGTTCTTCAGATTCTGTCCATTCTTTTCTGGAAGGTGTTAAAAGGACAGGCTGGGCGAGGGGGAAAGGAAGGATGAGGTCTCCAATTATTTATTAAATTTTACACAAATCCCAGATTCTGTAATACCCAAGTTTGATTCATTTTCTTGACTTCTTAACTTTCTAATCATGTTACATCCCTGCCTAAATCCTTTCCTTGTATGTAGAGCAATTTAATAAAAGGAATTTAAACTTTGTCTTTGCATTGTGATTTAATCTTGAAGCTACTTATTTGTAGTAATGCTAATAGCAGCAATAAAATGTTTTCTGGATGCATCTTTCTCCTTAGTTGACTTGTTTTTGTTTTCTTTTCAACACATGTAAAAGATTGAACTTCACATGTTTTTATATTGAAAACATTTGTTCTAACATTTATATTTAATTACAAATGTCTTAAAATGTAGCTTGATGTTCATTTCAGATGGCTACATGAAGTTTGTGTAACTGTGTTTTGATTGAAGGGAAGAAGTGGGCCAAAAAAAAATAAGAAAATAGATAATGACAGATTTAAACATTTATTTTTTATTGTAAAAGTTTACATTTTCTTATTGAAATAATTATGTGTGGCAGACTATTATACATTTATCTGATGAACTGTAACACTTGAAAAAGAAAATGTAGTCAATACTTTTTATGGCACACAATTATTAAAACAAGCATATACTTGGAGAACACTTATTTTTTTTCTGGCAAACCACATGAAAGTACGATATGCACAGGTTTTGTTGTCCTTTTTTAAAAGTTGTGTTACTTGAAAAGATTAGTTTTAAAAGGAAGAATAGATAAAAGTAGATTTTTTTGGATTTTTAATTTAATATAAAATGTAGCTGAATTAAATATGCATATGACAACAGTTCAACAGTTGCACAGTAAAAATAAGAGTAAATATTTCAGATTTCTTTCTTTCTGCCATAGTGAACTTTTTAATCCAACACTTCATAGAATTATTGTGTGGAAAATTGGAGGAGGAAGGACTGCTGGTACGTTTGACACTTTTGAGTTGTATATGAAAAAAATGAGACAAAAATTTATAAGTGATTTTTAGATTTTAAAAATGCATTTTTATAAACAATAGTTGTCATTTGCAACAAAGATGATTAGGGGACTGGAGGCTAAAGCATATAAGGAACGGCTGCTGGAATTGAGTATGTCTAGTTCAGGGGTAGGCAACCCAAAACACTCAAAGAGACACTTGGACCCGTTTCCCACCGAAAACAAAACACTGGGAGCCATAAAACCCTTTTGATATCTAAAATGAAGATAACACTCCATATATCCTTTTTTACCTTTATATATATATATATATGTCTTTAATAATTTTAAATATTGGAATCCCAGGTATGGACATTTAAAGTCAATTAAATAAAATAATGAACTCCGGGATATTAGAAAAAAGGCTTCTTTATTGCTGAGCTTTCGTTAACAACCTGTTAACATCATCAGAGCAAAGGGCTAAATGGCAAGGGAGCATGTGCATAAATTCACATAACAGTTGGAAAACGGTTACATTGTGGCATGTGCACATAGCGTGCTTAGGAAGCTCGTTTAGAAAAAATCACATTGACAATAGCAGGTATACAGCAGTAAGTCTCCCGACAAGATTTAAAAGTCGCGCCTATCAGCTGATAAGCGCGACTTTTAAATCTTGTCGGGAGACTTACTGCTGTATACCTGCTATTGTCAATGTGATTTTTTCTAAACGAGCTTCCTAAGCACGCTATGTGCACATGCCACAATGTAACCGTTTTCCAACTGTTATGTGAATTTATGCACATGCTCCCTTGCCATTTAGCCCTTTGCTCTGATGATGTTAACAGGTTGTTAACGAAAGCTCAGCAATAAAGAAGCCTTTTTTCTAATATCCCGGAGTTCATTATTTTATTTAATTGACTTTATATATATATGGATGTGTGGTGGTGACATCATGTGGGTCCAGTGTCGCTCCTTGTGCTAGGGATTCGTCTGTCAATAAGGCTGGGTTTCCAAATGGCTGGTAGGCGGGAGGTATCATCTCAACCCAGCCTTATTGACAGACGAATCCCTAGCACAAGGAGCGACACTGGACCCACACTCACGAAGACCACACATGATGTCACCACCACACATCCACGCAAAAAGCAGACTCAAACCCGCACTGATGATGAGGCACGACTGCGGACCAGAAACCAGACCACAGCTGCATCATTGGCCATTTTAAACCCCTCCATTCCATACGTGAAGCAAACCGACACCCACCTTGAAGATGTGGCACGACCACGAACGCGAAGCCAAACTACAGCAATGCAGCTCTCCATCTCAAATTCCCCTGCAACTCAGACTAATCCTAGCACAACAGGGCCCCCACCCAAGCAGAGCACACCCCCATCCAATCAGAGCACAGCCAACCCCCCATCCAATCAGAGCACAGCCAAGCCAAGCCCCTAACCAATCAGAACACACCTCCACCCAATCAGAACACAGCCAAGCTCCCACCCAATCAGTTCATACCCCCACTGGCAGTTAAAAGGAAGAAACAGCTGCGATCACACATTGCTCCTAGAAGCACGAAGCCAAAGACGCCAGCCTGAAGATGACGAATGGGACTTCGTCGAAACGTTTGCGCAAGACACTTTCATTTTACTCGGGGAGAAAACCCGAATTACCCAAGGACCTACTATATATATATATATATATATATATATATATATATATTAAAGGTAAAAAAGGAAATATGCAGTGTTATCTTCATTTTAGATGTCAAAAGGGTCTCTCTGTCTCTCCCTCCCTCTCTTGTCTCCCTCTTTCTGCCCTTGGTCTGCCAGTCCTTTTCCCCACTCAGTATGTGTGTGTGTGAGAGAGAGAGAGAGAGAGAGAGAGGCACTTGCGCTCCCTCTCTCTTTCTCTCACTCTATTTCCTCTCTTTTTCTCTTTCCTCTCCCTCTCTTTCCTCTCACTCTCACTCTTTCCTCTCCCTCTTTCTTTCCTCTCTCTCTCTCTCCCTCTCTCTCTCTTTCCTCTCCCTCTCTCTCTCTCTCTCTCTCCAGGTGAGGAGAGAGAGAGAGAATGAAAGGCAGATGGCGCCAAAGGGGAGGGGAGGGGGGGCAGGAGGCAGAAGGTGCTGAAAGGTGCCCGGGGCACCAGGGACTGGCCCGGGGAGATGCATGGCCAGCTCGGCTGCCCAGGGAGCGGCCCGGGGACGGCCCAGGGAGCGATGCCCCAGCCGGGACTGCCACCCAGGGGGCGGCAGGAGGAAGAAGAAGAGGAGGGCGAGGAAGCCGCTGCAGCTGAGACTCCGCACTGCCCGAGCTCACCCTCCACCCATGAGGTGTAGCCACAGCGGGCCACTGGGGGGGCTGGTGCCGCTGGCCCTGGCCGCGATGCTGCGGCTGCTCTTCCTGACCGGCCCCTTCCAGCCCCTCCGCCTGGTACAGGTAAGCCGGGGGGGCGCCACCTACCCCGCGGCCGCTTTGCGGCGGCGCTCCATGGACTTGGAGCCCTCCCTCTCCCCCACCACCGACCCTCCATCACCGGCTCTGCTGCTGGTTGGCGAAGGAGGCTCGGAGCCATAGGAGAAGGCTCAAAGAGCCGCATGCGGCTCCGGAGCTGCGGGTTGCCAGCCCGTGGTCTAGTTTAATGAAGAGAAGGACGAGGGGGGACATGATAGCAGTATTCCAATATCTCAGGGGCTGCCACAAAGAAGAGGAAGTCAAGCTATTTTTCAAAGCGCTTGACGGCAGGACAAGAAGCAACGGATGGAAACTAATCAAGGAGAGAAGCAACCTAGAACTAAGGAGAAACTTCCTGACAGTTAGAACAATTAACCAGTGGAACAACCTGCCTCCAGAAGCGGTGAATGCTCCAACACTGGAAGTTTTTAAGAAGAGACTGGACAGCCATTTGTCCGAAATGGTATAGGGTTTCCTGCCTGAGCAGGGGGTTGGACTAGATGACCTCCAAGGTCCCTTCCAACTTTATTATTATTATTAGTATTATATTTATATTTATAATTATTTTTATCCATATTAAGCCTGTTTAGTCTAGTGGGTAAGGCACCAGGCTATTAATCAGCAGACTGAGTTCTAGCCCACTTAAGGCATGAAACCAGCTGGGTGATTTTGAACCAGTCATTCTTTCTTAGCCAACTCATCTCACATGGTTGTTTTTTGGGAGAAAATAGGAGGAAAGAGTATTAGGTATGTTCACTGCCTTGAGTTATTTATAAAAATAATGGTATGGTAGAAATAAATAAATTATTATTATTTAAAATTTACTGACTTCCCAACTCCAGTGGGCAGTGTACAAAAAATAGAAAAAAATAGCTTGATATGTTAAATCACATAGCACAGACTAAAATGATCTAATAAACAACAAAACAAAATAAAACAGAAGTCATAGACAAATAATAAACATTGCCCCCAGACCTGGTACCAAAGCCAAATTTGGGGGGGGGGGGGAAATATTACAAGTGTGATTAAATAGTGGCATTTTTGAAGTAAATTAATTTTTAATGATTTAAATATTGTTTTACTATCTTTGTAATTTTCTTTGGAAAATGAATTGATTTTGCATCTGGAAACTCATTTACCAAAATATGATTTAATATGATTTAATTCTAATTAAATAGTTTTTTTACCTGAAAAAGTCTAATACTTTTTATATTGCTTTTTATTAAATAGCTAAAATTTGTTACTTGAGTTATCTCCACCTTTTCATCAGTTTTATTCTATTATCCTAAACCTCTAAACCAGTTTTAATTATAATAGGGGCTAACCAGAAGGAAAGATAAGAAAGGGATCTCTTTACTCACTTTAGAAAAAAAAGAGGGGAGGAGAAGCCCATGGGTGCTACTTATTTTATTTATTTTCACCTTTCAGCTTAGAGTAATTACTGAGACAGCTCAGTAGTAATTACCTCCAGACTTCTGTTTGTGTCTTGCATCATGTTTGCCTTGAGAACAGAATACAAGGCCATAGGACTGAAAAGTACTTGCTACAGCAATAGAATCAAAGGGGGCTTTTCTATAAGATGTTTTGTTTTTGAAGCAATGTGCTTTGTAAGAAGCACGGTTTCATTTCTCATTTCATAAGAATTTTAATAGACTTGTTTCTGGCATTACTGCGAATGATGTTATATCTACCCCTTTGATAACATTGCTCATTTTATATTATTACTATCTAATTTATTTAGAATTCCTATATCGATCTACAACTGAAACATATAAGAACTTTCATTGTGCAGGACCTTGAAGACTTGGCTTGTTGCCCAAGCTTTTGGCCAGGATGGTTGAAACCTTCAAGTAATATGTGTGTGTTTTAATACATTTATTTATTTATAGTCTTAAGCTTCTACAAATATTGATCAAGTGTTAAGTACTGGCTTACTTGATGAGAGTTGCTTGATTTTGTTTCAGATTTTTTCCATCCTCTAATCAGTTTTATCAAAAATTCTCAAATTTTTCTCAATTAGAGCAACATGTTAAAACATCATAAAATAAGTATCAGTGATAAAAAATAATGACTTTCAAGAGTCACATTGCTTTGTTAATTCTAGTATTTTTAACAATATTTTGATCAGGAGTAAATCATTTTGGATTGCTTGTGAATTTTGGGAATTGGAGCCACTGTATTGAAGTCATTGTGATCCAAACCCCAATCAGTATGGGAAACTTGGTTCCCTCCATATATTTTCAACTACAGTTCCTACAATCCTTTGCTATAGATTGTGATGATTCAGTCTCATTTAGAGACAAACATGAGCTTATTTAGAATAGATGTTGGTTAATATTTTGATATTGATTCATATTTTGAAATACATTAGGGAAACACAACATTTGGTTTAATGTGTTTTGTATTGATTAGCATTAAAAAAAATTCAAATGTATTGTTTTACAAAATAGTGTTATATTTTCAGACACAGTAGTCCTGAATGGTTGAAACATGCATATTTGCAGAAAAATATATGCCATATTTTTGCAGCTCTTTTTAGCTCTTTTTTTGGGTAGTGTTAAATTGTATTTGTAGATATGATTGTCTATTATTGGGTATAAAAACTACTCAGTTCCAGATACTATATTGACATGTTTGTGGAAGGGAGGGTGGTACTGTTAGCACTGTTCATTCAAGAGGTGTTTCCAAAATCTTTCTAGTTCATGTTTTTGACTGAATTTCAGCTGTTAAAGGAAATATTCTTGCTTGAGCACAATTTGTTCCCTAGTTTGACTTTTGTATGTGCAACTGTAATGCTTTCTATACTTCACCTTAGCCAAAAGGTGGAGAAGTAATTGTAAAATCCTCTATTTTAATTTCCAAAAGGGAAGAAAAATCAATAAGCATTATAACATGTACAGTTTTGTTTGCTTGTCTTTTATGTAACTTTTACTGCTACGTTTTGTATTGATTATTAGATTTATATGTCATTTTTATTTTATAGAATTTAAAGTGGTATACAACATTTTCCGCACTCTTGTGTTTTCTGCTGCAACAATCCTGTGAGGTGGTTTGGAAAGAGTTTGGCTGCCCCAAAGTTAGCCAGTTAGCTTTCATGCCATGGCTTTCAGCAAGGAGTAAAATTCACCAGTTTCTAGTGCAAAACTTTAGCCACTATACCAGACAGGCTCTCACTTAAAACATAGAGACATATGTGAGATACATGGCATACAATTATGAAGAATGAAGGCTAAAAGGCTAAATAATTCAAAATGCCAGTTTCCTATTTTTCATTCACTTTTTCATCATACTTGCTTCACTATAATTTTCAGTAACTATACCAACATAAAAATGAGACAGTAATGGAGAAAATAAGTACATTTACAAGATGGAAGAGAATCTCTACATGGTAGAGATTTTATAGAATGTGCATTGCCACTTTTTAAAATTTTCTCATAGGAAGATCCCTGCTTTAGTAAGCTTTGCATAGCATTTCTATTGTTTTGGCTCTCACTGTTCTTTGTCACAATTTTGAGACAGTTGACTTCATCTATAGTCTTTTGTTACAAGAACTTTGTCTTCTTGTTTTGAAAATGCTATACTTATTCATTTTTTCTTACAGTCTTCTAAAAGCGTCTTCTTGTTGATATTTGTTTTATCAGATTTTCTCACAATAATTTCAGATAGATTTCTTACTGCCATTCCAGTCTATCATTTTCCAGGTGTATAACTTTTCTATCCAGCTGTTGTAGTCTACTGACTCAGTCTCGCTCTTATTATTCACATCTATTGTTAAGCATGTTTTTTTAAGATTCTCTAGTTTTGTTTATGCATTTTAAAATCTCCACTCATTCCCTATTCACTGACTGATCAATGCTTTTGGTTATAGCTAAATCAAATTTGTGTCAAAAATCAATTTACACAATATAGAACAGAGGAATTTATCAGCTGGATCTAGAAGCTGATATGTTTTTTTATGAAAAGGAGTCTCTTGAGTGTCCTTATGGAGGCAGTTACTAAGCAAAAAAACAGCCTGTTGATTTTTAATACTATTGCTATTACTTTTGGGAAATATTAGATAGAATCCTGTAGTTAGAAATAAAAAGAATGGAGTTTCAGATGTTGAAGGCATAATTACAAGCATTCCAATGAGCAGGAAAAGTAGAAACCTCTCAACCTATAGAGGAATTTAGAGAAAGATTATGGAGTATAAAAATATATTTCACTTCAATATGATATTCTACTTTTGCTGATAATAGAAGAAAGAATGCATGAAGTAAAAAGTTTATGAGCATTATTGAAAAATGTTTATTGGAATCAGGCACTGAGGCAATATTTCTACAATTCACTTATGATTAGTTCTTCCATATTTGTCATCATATTTTTCTTCTGAAAAAAATAATATAAGATTCTTATAATTTTCTCATGAGATTGTTGTGTGAATTAATTTTCTCTTTGTTAAAGTTCACAAAGACAGGAACAGAATTTTATATTTGAATTTAACTCACTATTTTGGAACTGAGTCTCATTGGGTGAGAAAGATGAGAGAGTATAAGAAAGATTGCATTCTAGTACTCGGATTCTTTGAATCAAATAGTCTAAACCCTCAAATATATTTAGAAATAATATGAAAATATTCAAATACATATGATTTAATTGGGTATATTTTATTTAGTATCTTCAAAGCAGACAGCAGTATTCATTCTTCTATTTTTAATTTTTATTACTTTTCATTTAGAATATAAGATGTCGACTGAAGGGCAGAGAGTTGATGGTAGTCCAAGTACCAGTGGAGGCAGCTCTGATGGAGATCAGCGAGAAAGTATTCAACAGGATCAAGAAAGAGAACAAATTCAACCCAAGAAAAAAGAGGGCAAAATCTCTAGCAAAACAGCAGCTAAACTTTCAACCAGTGGTAAAAGGTACGTGCTCTTTGGGTTAATTTTCAGTCTTTTTTCTTTTAATAACTATAATTGGTAGTCTTATCATATTTATATGCTAACGGATTGATTGACAATTTTGCAGAACGTGCAATAACAGTTGCTTGTTTAATAACTATACTCATCTCACTGTTACTAAAGTTGGGCCATTTTATAAGTCATGTATGTATGTGCACATGAGTAAGAAAACTAATATTCATATTTGTCAATGTATCTTATAGTTAATTAGCCTTAAACATTTCAGATAGAATAACACAGTAATTCTTATTGCTGTAAAATTCACATTTCTCCGCCCCCCCCCCAATTGGGTAGATAGCAATAGCACTTAGACTTATATACCGCTCCATAATGCTTTACAGCCTTCTCTGAGCGGTTTACAGAGGTAGCATATTGCCCCCAACAGTCTGGGTCCCCATTTTACTGACCTCGGAAGGATGGAAGACTGAGTCAACCTTAAGCTGGTCAGGATCAAACTCCTGGCTGTGGGCAGAGTTAGCAATACTGCATTCTAACCACTGCACCATAAATATATATGATAAAATATATAAGTGTCACTTAATTTTTTAATATTTTTTAATAAAAGTTTCACAAAGAACATAAAACTAGCACAAATTAATAAATAATAAAAGAAGAAAAGAAAAGTACAGAAAGAATACGAGAAATAGAAAGAATCTTCCAATTTTAGCAAATATAATTACAAAATTATCCCTTAGTCTATGATTTAAAAAAATCATTTTTTCTATATCGAGTTTTTTTTCTAATCAAAATTGAAAATCATGTGCATTTTTCGCTTTTCGTGCAAGAGTCTATAAGGGATTTGAAGTCGACCTAAAATGTAAATATTTTTTTTCTCAGACTAAAGAAGTTAATTTAGCCATCTGCAAATTCCATCATCTGTGCCCACTGTTCTTCCATTGTGGGTAATGTTGAACCAGTGTGACTTTTAATTTTATAATGCTGAATGATAGAATATCTTAGTATTTTGGCTTTCTTTCTTACCTAAGAGGTAAGCGAAATCTAGAGAACACTCAAAGATTTTCAAAGTCATGATTATTGTATTTAGATTTGATATAGATAGAGCTTGGATTAATAGGTTTTCCCAAAGCACATGGCTTTAAAAGTCTAAACATTTCTTGCCTTTCCAGTATTATTGAATTGTACACATGCTGACAACACCATTTTGACATACCGCAATTCCATTCTTCTCTGTTCAGTTTAGGTAGTCCACTGACTTTGCAAATCTATCATTTGTAGGTACTGTTAATTTGTTAATGATTTTGAGATGTTTTGCACATCCAAATATTGTTTCAACATTTAATAATCTAAAAGAGAGCTTCTGAATTCAAAATAAAAAATGCAGAATATAACTTCATAACCATTGGTCTTTTAACAAGTCCAGGTTGTAATTTCAGAGGTTTATCATCAATAGCTTCATCACGATTGTCAAGAAATTATCACTAGGAAAATAGAGTTAATTTTTTAAAAGGAGAATATAGTTTTAATTAATGGGAGAAAAAACTTTCCTGGTGTACTCCTGTTATTAACTTACAGTTTACCTTATACAGTAGTGGCCAAAATTGTGGAAACCTTTTGGGAAAAGTGTACAGTAGAAATGCCACCTTTGGTTAAGTTTCCACCAATTTTTCTACTAATTTCTTTATAACTGTAGCCTTGTTCACTTAATAATACTATTTTACATTGCTTTCTGGGCAACCAGTCAATTCTTTACTTTAATTTTATTACATTTTACAAGCTCACTAAATGAAAGAACACAAAAAAACCCAACCAACTTGATAGCAATCACATAACACACTGACAAATGTCCTCCTCTCAGCTTCAATACATGACATCAATAACTGAATCCTACTGTGATCTGATTGGCTCATTGCCAAAACAAGATGACACCTGATTGGCTCTCTAAACACTCATGCTCATTGGCTACAATCAGATGAAGGAAAGCTACCTGATATCAACCTAAGCAAGTTGTGCTTCCTTTTTCTGGTTATTTGGTTATAACGTTTCATATAATACAGTACAGATAATTGAACAAACTTTGTTACATTACATTCTTGATTAAATTATCTTTCCATTGATATATAATTTTATGGTACTCAAAAAAAGTGGTGTTATTAGCCATCAAACCTCAAAAATACACTTTTCCTAAAAGGTTTCCACAATTTTGGCCACTACTGTATATTAAACTAGAAGTTTCATTCCATGAACTAAGGACAAGTCCATTTTTTGAAAGATTGTGTAGGTAGATCTGGGTATAAGCACCAGAGAAATAATATTAATACACAGCTAGCATTACAAGGGATTACAGGTAGTCCTCAACTTACAACTACTAGTCATTTAAAAACTGTTCACAGTCACAATGGCTCTGGAATGGGTGGTTTATGATCCATATATGTTGCACCAGCCTACCCTGCTCACATGACTGCATTTCGGGCACTTGACAACCTGTTTATATTTAAGACCAGTTGCCAACTGCCTTGCAATCATGGGAACTCCATTTGCAATCTTTTCTGCCAGCTTCCTCAGAAAATCAATGGGAAAGCCATCAGGAAAGATTTCAGGTAGAGGGGACATTGGTACTTCATGCAGTGAGAGTAAATCCTCTCACGTGCTAAAGGAATGAACCTCAAAGCTGGCAAAAATAATAAAAATGTGAGCCTTTTAGAACATTAGCACTGTAGGGAAGAATGCTAGTGAATGCCAGCATCACTATCCCTTTAAAGGAGAAAATACTAACAAATGCCAGCCTTTTGAGCTTTTAGAACTCTGGTATTGATTATACTGTTTTCCCTTCTTTCTAGGGTACTAGCTGTATCGTTCATATACAAATTTCTTACACCTGTTCAAATAAATAATAATAATAATAATACTGTATTACAGTTGTCAGTTGTCAATTCATCCCAAAAATATGCTACAAGTAGTCCTTGATGTACAATCTCTTGTTTAAAGACTGTTTGGAAATGGGTGCTTTATGGCACATAAATCACTTCTAAGCATCCTCCCCAAAATTACATGTTGGCATTTTGGTCACACGGCAACCTGCTCACATTTATGACTGGTTACAAGTGCCCTGTGATCGTATGATTGTCATTTGCGATCTTTTCTGCTGGTTTCCTCAGGTTGCAGTAAAAGAGATAGAGGATTTGAGGTCCATTCCTTCAGCGTTCAGAATATTCCCTCTCCCCCCTCGATGCATTGGAGGAATGGACCTCAATTCTGCGAAAAGGCCAACGTAATTTGCAAGCTGTAATGCAGAAAATAAATCAATGATATTCAGTTTCCCTAACACTTTTACTCTCAGAATCAAACTGATACAAACATATTTGTAAGTAAATAGCAATAGTAATAGCACTTAGACTTACAGTATACACGGTGCTTTACAGCCCTCTCTAGGTCAGTGATGGCGAACCTTTTAGAGATTGAGTGCCCAAAAACTGCCCTGACCCACCCCCGGCCCACCGCCGCTCCACCCCCTGCCACACCCCCTCTGCCCCCACCCCCGCTCCGCCCCTGCCCCGCCCGCAGGGCCACCAACCGCCTCCACGGCCCACAGCAGATTGCCCAGGTGGTCCTGCAGCGCCATGGTGGCCACACCCTCCACCTGTGCCCTGCAGTATCATCTGCGTGCGATGGGGCGTGAGGGCGGAGTCTTGTCCCTGCTGCCCGGCTGCCATGTCCTTGGCTGCGCTGCTCCATGCAGGCTGTTCCGGGGGCGACTCCCCTCTGGGGGGGCTGCTGGTGAGGGGGCCGCAGGGGAGGCAGGGCTGGGGCGACGGCACGTGTGCCCACAGAGGGCTCTGAGTGCCGCCTCTGGCATGCGTGCCATAGGTTCGCCACCACTGCTCTAGATGGTTTACAGAGTCAGCCTATTGCCCCCAACAATCTGAGTCCTCATTTTACCGACCTCGAAAGGATGGAAGGCTGAGTCAATCTTGAGCCGTTGAGACTTGAACTGCTGACCTGCTGGCAGCCCACAGTCAGCGGAAGTAGCCTGCAGTAGTGTAACCACTGTGCGACCACGGCGGAAAGTCTATCAAATAGACTTTGATAGGGAATTATATCTGATACAATACATATGTTTTATTTTTAACATTGTAATCATACTACATAAATAGTTGGATGCAAATACTAGTCACGCTTATCCTATTAGCTGTGAGGAATGAAACAAACGCAGATAAGCAAACAATCTCATGAAACATTTTCTAGGTATTTGAGGAATACTGGAATTACAGGGCATTTGATTTAAGAAATGTTGTTCTAGAAGACATCCGTTACATGACCTAGATATGTACTGAGTAGAAATAAATGAACTTTAATTCTTATTTTATGTAGCTACTTCAGTTAAAAAGATTTGTATTATTTTTAAATTACGTGTATCCTTGAGTTATATTGGCAGTTGGAACTAGGATTTCCATTCCTAGGCAATACAAAGCTCAACATCACTTAGCAACAGCAATTCCACCATTATCCATTGCCATTATTACCCAAATCCTACCAATCATTCTCCAAGGATCGACCTCAATCCAAGCTATTTCTGAGTTTCTGTTCTTCCAAAATAAAGACTGCCTTCTCTTTAACTCCCACCAGCTGCCTTCACATGCACAAGCAGCCTCAGAAATGTACTGTTCTAGGGCTGCTTGCCGCTCTATGGCTCAGGGATTTCTTGGTGCACCACAGCTCTGGGATTTCAGGAAGCTCTCGAGCTGCAATTTAGGATGAAGTAATAATAATAATAAAGTTGGAAGGGACCTTGGAGGTCATCTAGTCCAACCCCTGCTCAGGCAGGAAACCCTGTACCATAAAGAAGAGAGAGTCAAGCTAATATAAGCCCTACTCCCAAAATAAGCCCTAGTTTTGGGGCGAGGCGCACACCTAAAAATCAAGCTTGGGTGGCGGTGGGGGTTGAAGCTGCCCCACATGTCCTGTACCCACTTACCAGTAGAACCACCACAGCCAGGCCTCCCACGCCACACTTGTCAAGCCGCGTGGCTTGTCACACCAGTGCCGCTGCTCTCGCTACTGCTCGTGGCAAGAAGCCACACGGTGCTTTGGGCTGTTTCCTCTGCTTGCAGCAGGACGCCACATGGTGATTTGTGCTGTTTCTGTTCCGGTAGGACACTGCATGGTGCTTTGCGCCGTTTCTGTTACTCGTGGCAAGCTGCCGGCAGAAACGGCCCGAAGAACCACGCAGTGTCCTACCATGAGCAGCAGAAACGGCCTGTAGCACTGTGCGGCTTCTTGCCGTAAGCAGCAGAAATGGCCTGAAGAGTTATGCGGCGTCCTGTGAGCAGCAGAAACAGCCCAAAGCACCGTGCAGCGTCCTGCGAGCAGCAGAAACGGCCCCAAAAGCCACGTGGCGTCCTGCCGTGAGCAGCAGAAATAGCCTGAAGCACCATGCGGCGTCCTACCGGGAGGAGCGGAAACGGCGCAATGCACCACATGGCGTCCGGCTGCAAGTGGCGGTAAGCGGCCACAGAAGAAGTCAAACAGCGGCGCGACAGATGTCGGAGTGTGGGAGGCCTGGCTGCGGTGGTCCTAAGGTAAGACATTCTCCGAAATTAAGACCTAGTGCCTCTTTTGGAGGGAAAAAATATATATAAGACCGGGTCTTAATTTCAGGGAAACACGGTAGTTGCTGGCCACACAAGGCCTACCTCCCCAAGTAGGACTTGAAGAAAATTACTGCACATGATCTCAGGAAGAAAACCTCAGATGACTAGCAGCTGAAAGGCCAGGCCAGATTAAATTGATCAGCATTGTCTTTTAATTTGTAATTAAAATCCTAGTTTTATTCCTGGTGATTAACCATCTTCAATAAAATTGGAAGGAAACTGATTTTTAAAATACTTCTATCATTTTAATTTGTGTTTCTTTTCTTGTGAGGATTCAGAAGGAGCTTGCAGAAATTACATTAGACCCTCCTCCAAACTGTAGGTGAGTTTTGAAGTTTATTTATCTGTAATACCATGTGATATTTCCTCTAGCATAAATATTTCTTCAGTTTCATTAGACTTATGATGAAAAGGTCTGGAAATATTTGAAATATTTACAGGAAAGGCTATAGTGTCACATGTTTTCCAGGGAACTTACTTCAAAATATGCTTGTGTGAATCTGCCTCTTGCTGATACAACTCTGGTTGAGAAATTATTTGCAGATGTAGGATCATTTGAATCCCTCTAATATCTCTTCATATCCTACTCTGCATTTTAAGATGCTTTGGTTAAAAAAACTTTTTTCAAAATTAAATTATTTTGGGGAGACACAGATATGATTAGGAAATGCCTAGTTCATCATCACTTGTTTCTATGTGTACATATAATGAAGAAATAATATATTACTCTACTACTTTCATAATTATCTATGTGTTGAATTTTAAATTTGTACAGTCTGGCGTGTTTATTTTGCACTAAATAAAAACAAATATGTGTTTCTCATATATTGACATTATAGGTGCAATTTAAAAAAACATTAAAAATAAAAAACCAAAAATAAAAATATTTCAGTAAAAATGAACATTTAAACCAGGGGTGTCAAACTCAATTTCATTGAGGGCCACATCAGCATTATGGTTGCCCTCGGGGGGCTGGATGTGTGTGGCTGGGGTGGGCATGGCCTAATGGGTGGGTATGGCCAGCTAAACATCACTTGCTTCAGGGGCGCCTGGGCAGGCCTGGGGCAGATCCGAGGGTCTCCGGCGGAGGACAGAACCGGGGCGAGCGCCAGGGCGTGGTCCACTGGAGGAGTCTCATCGTCCCTCTCAGGCCATGCGGGAGGGCCCTGGACAGTGGCATGGGCTGCTCAGAGCCCTGGTCAGCGGAGATTAAGTGCCCAGCCCTCGAGTTTAGGGACCTGCAGCCCAGCCTAGCCTAGCCCCACTTCCACAAGGGGGCACCCAGCTGCTGCTGCTGCTATGCTCACTCTCCTTGGCCAAGTTGCTCATGGTGTGTGCGGGAGGGCAAAATATGTGGGTCAGAGGGAGGCCTACTCCCTCTCCCTGCGAGGAGGCCTAGCTTTGTAACCAAAGCATCCTCAGCAATAGGATGGGAGACCACCAGGAGAGGTCAGGAGGAGGGGACAAGGGGATGGCGAAAGGGCAGCAGGGCTGCTCGTGGCCAAGTGCTAAGGCAGAACTTCCCTCAGACCCTTCCTCCCTCTCATTATAATCTTATCTTCCTTCCTTTCCCCCCTTTCATCTTTTTCCTTCTCTCTTCATTCTCCTTTCCTTCTTCTTCCTTCCCCTCTTTCCTTCTTTTTGTTTATCTCAATTCGTATCATTTACATAATATAATTGTAGCAGCATTGGATGGTGGATATATGAGGAATTATATGGGAAACATTAACATAAAAGAGGAAAGAAGAGAAAAGCTTGTATTCTTCTTCTTCTCCACATTATTTCATTCCAAGTTCAATATACTCTCAAGCTGAAGGAAAAGATACAGCAAAAGCAAAAAAAAAAAAAGATTACTGTGTACTGAGATTATTGTTCAGCCCAGCTATGCTATGAACAACGTTAATATAACAAGAAAAACTAGATGTGTACAATCCGTGAAATCGGAGTCACAGTTTTTCACTGTCACTTTATACAGCATTATCTTAATCTTTTATCTGCATAAGAAACATTTTGGCTTTTTTTGTTTCCATATATTATGCACTAATTCAGTGGTTCTTAACCTTTTTGAACGAATCGCCCCCTTGAGCCAATGAGGAAGTTGTCATCGCCCCCCTCCCCCAACATGCTCCAGGCGGCGGCCTACCGGCGGCACGGGAAGCTCCAGCGTTGGTCCTGGCGGGAAGCGGATCGTTGCCCCGGTTCCGACCGAGGACGCCGGTGGCGCGGGAGAATGTTTGGCGACGCAGCCGATGGCGTTCCACGGATGCCCCATGGCCCACGACTTGAGCCCAGGGATGCCGGCAGTGCGAGGGGAGGCTTGGCGACGCAGCCGACGGGCGGGGCGTTCTGCAGATGCCCCGCGGCTAGAGCCCAGGGATGCCGGCAGCACGAGGGGAGGGGGGCTTGACAGTGTGGCCGGCTCGGCTGCCCAGGGAGCGGCCCGGGGATGGCCCCCTCTCTCCCCCATATTCTGCTCACCTCACCTTCGCCGACAAAGCAGTCGGGACTCCGGCGCACCTTCCTGGTCAGCTGGGCCAATGGTCCCACTGGCTGGGGATCGCAGGGGCTGCTCTCCCTCGGGGCCGCGGCTTGCAGGAGGGCTGGCCACGTGCACCTCGGACGGGGCCAGCCAGGGAAAGGGACTTCGTGGCCGTGCTGCTCCCAGGGGGCGGGGCACCTGGGCGCAGGGCCAATCAGCCCTGCATGAGAGAGAGAGAGAGACAGAGAGGGGAAGCGCTAGTACCTCTCTCTGTCTCTGTCTCTCTCTGCAAATGGCGGAGGAGGCTCGGAGCCGCAGGGGAAGACTGAAAAGTGTCCCCCAAACGTCTCGCTCCATCGCCCCCATATCGCCCCCTTTTCATTCCTTCGCCCCCACGTCGCCCCTTTTTGTTCCATCGCCCCCCTGAAAAATGAAATCACCCCCTGGGGGTTAAGAACCACTGCACTAATTCATCATGCTCATAACTTGAGGGAAAGAGGGAGGGAGTATTTCAGATTCTCACCTTATTTCCTTATCATTGTTGCCACATAAATAATTTCAAAGAACATGAATGTGTGTAATAGTTATTAGAGTGTATATACTTCATGTAATAGATGCTGATGTAGACAGTAAATTTCAAATGAATGACAGTTTTTGGAATGTTTCCAGATTATAATTTATACAATGAAATATTATTTTACATAATTTTTTTTGCATAAACAAAGTTTATTTTACAGAAACACTTTGCAGAACAACTTGTAAGACTAATCTATAAACTGGGTGCGTTAAATATGGACTTGTTCCTTGCATGTTAATTGCTCTCATGGTTATTTTTTATAAACTTAAACTTAAAATTCTTAAAATGCTCTTACATGCATTAACTAAGAAGAGAAAATAGTTACATAGTAAACAGTGGAAATATACATAGGAAGGCTGTGTCATTATTTACTGTACCTTTAAGCAAAGAACTGCAATTTTCTAAATCATGCAGAAGATTATGTGCTTGTGTCATACAGGGCTGTACTGAAAGCATCAGTTGTCAAGCCTCTGCAGGCTCGACAAAAACGGGCGGGGGAGGGGGCCGAGAACAGCGTGCGGGGCGGCGGCGGAGACCAGCGGCATGTGCCGACAGACCGTCCCATGATACCTGGTGAAGCGTGGCTGCAGAGACGTCGGCTTCGTGGTCGCCCCGCCGGACAGCTGAGCGGCTCGGTTCCAGGCCGCTGAACAGCTGTTTGGCACGAGGAGTCGAAAGCCGACAGCGTGGCCCGACGCGCAGCCAAACGACGCAGGGATGCGGGAACTGGGGCTGCAGTGCATTCTGCCTGGATGCCTTTAAAACCGCGCATACCGGATGCTGGTTAGGTGGGAGGGGGTGGGGCCGGCTGAGGGGTGTGTAATATAAGGCACTGGGAGGCGGTTGCTCCCAGCGCTGACTTTGATTGTTTACTCACCTAAAGGCATGCCAGAAGTTCCTTGATTAAATCCAGCCACCTGTGAACTCGTCGACTTGTGTCTTCTTGCCAGGGGTGTGGTAAGGATTTCTTACAGAAAGTCAGCGCTCCCTTTTTCCTTTCCTTGTGTCCCTACCCATTTTCCTTGGTGGCCTGCCAGTATCCTATTTAGGCGCTGGGGGAATGGCTGAGGGTACACAGGAGATGGGGCCTGCAGGCGAAGGGGCAGAAGCTGCCAAGGCTGGGGTGGTGGCGCCAGCCCCGGAGGATGACGCCCGGCCAGTAGTACGCCCTAAAGTGCTTGAGGCCCGACCGGCGGACTGAGCACGTGACATACAAGCGGTCTCTGGAGGCAAGAGCCTCAGGGGAATGGTGGCATAGTTCAGCTGCTACCGGCCTGGCAACCGGCCAACCACACACACCAGGAGCCCCGGACCACCCTTTGTCACAATGGAGAGAGAGACATCTGACGGACGACGACGAGGGGGACTGGAGCTACTCCAGGGCAGACCACGATGGATATATTGCGGGAGCACTTTGGAGAGGCAGGTTTCCAGGATCCTCCCTCATGGCCACGTTGGGAGATAGGCCCTGAGATGACGTCATGGTCACGGAAAGGCCTGCCTCCAATCGAGTCAGGGCAGGCCCGGTTTCGGATGGCCAGTCCGAAGCTGAAGCTGGATGCCAGCCAGGGCTTTGACACACCGCAGGTGAGAGGCCCCACCCAGAGTGCGTCCTTGCCCATACCAGTGGGATGCCCGCAGGCTGCGTGGGGAAGCAGACCGCTATTGGAGCCAACTGGGATCGCCACCAGGCGACTGGTTCCAGGGGCTGGGACATCGACCCGGAGGGGTGTGGGTGCCGGGGAGCCATGCCCTGTGCCTGTTGCGGATGCCATGCATGGTCCGTGATGGGTCATGGGCCCTTGGCCCCAGGGCATGGTCTGGGGTCCCCCACCGCTCAGGTAACATTTGACGGGAACCCAGACCGTTTGGCATTATTCCTCAGCCAGGTCATCAGCCACCTGGACCAATACACCCGCCTTTACCCATCCCAGTGGGCTATGGTGGGAGCAGTTACAGCAGTGTTGCAGGGGGAGGCCGCGGAATGGGTGGCGGATCTCCATAGCGACCATGCTAGGGAGCTAGCAGACGCTGGGTTGTTTCTGGAGGTTCTGCGATCCTGATTCGAGGACGTCTCTCGGGTCCAACATGCAGAGGGGGAGCTGTTGGCTCTCAAGCAGCGAGGCCGACCAGCAGCTGAATACGTGCGGGAGTTCCGGCGAGTGGCCGGCAGGCTACAGGCATGGCCGGAGCGTCTACTGGTCCACCAGTTCCGGGCGGGTTTGGATCGTGACCTACTCCAGGCCTGCGTGTACTGTGGAATCCCGAGCAGGTTGCAGGACTGGTTCCGTGTGGTGGTGGATCTGGATGCAGGACTCCAGGAATTCCGATCCAAAGGGGACGGTCCAACAGGACCACACAGACCCACGGAGAAACCAAGGACCCCAGGGCCGGGGCCAGGTCCTTCCACAGGTACACACGTCCACCGATTCGTTGCTTCCGCTGCAACCAGCAGGGACATCGTGTTGCGGAATGTCTAGTTCCTGCTCCTCAAGGGAAGCCAGGAACTCCTGGAGAGTCACCCCCAAAAGGACTCCAGAGAAGTCGAGGGCTGCGCACCAGGCAGAGGGTCCCACCCTTCGAGGAGGGGGTCCAAAGGAGGACGCAACCGCTGCAACGAGATACCAGCTGGTCGCCTACGACAGCGAGGAGGCAGCGGAGGACCCTATGGTAAGCGAGCCCATATGATCATTCACCATTCCCATTGTGTTGACGGGCCCGCAGACAGGCTATCGCGGGGAGTATAGCGCCCTGATCGACTCTGGCTGCACCCGTTGCCTAATCAGTAGAGCAGTGGTAAAGAAGGTGGGAATCAGAGTGAGGCAGTTGACCAATCCAGTGTGGTTCGAGCAGGTGGACGGCTCCCTTTGGGGGGGCTCCGGCCACCCTTATAACAGCACCAGTACGAATGGAGATGGGGGCCACTGGGAGGTCCTTCGCTTTATAGTGGTCCCTTTGATGACAGAGGCCGTCATATTGGGGCTAGCGTGGCTGGACAAGTGGGGCCCCACAATTTGGTGGGAGGGGGGATACCGGAAGATGCGTATAGGTGTTGGTCCTCAGCCGCCTCCTCACGAACATGCACAATTGAGCATAGAGAGTAATAAGGGGGATGTCGCGGCCCCAGTGCTCTTCAAGGAGAAGAAGGATGGCACCCTGCACCTGTGCGTGGACTTTCGGGGCATCAATGGAGTGTGCGTTGAGAATCTGTACCCCCTGCCGCTTATGAAGGATTTATTGGCCCATTTGGCAAAGGGTAGGGTATTCACGAAACTCGACCTACGTGAGGCATATTACAGGGTCCGACTAAAACGAGGGGACGAGTGGAAGTCTGCGTTCAATTGCCCATTAGGGAGTTACCAATTCCGGGTGATGCCGTTTGGGTTGCAGGGGGTCCCTGCAGTGTTCATGCAGCTGATCAACGAGGTGCTTCATGAACATCTATATCGCGGGGTCCTCGTATACCTGGACGACATCCTGATATACTCCACTGATATAATAGAACATGTCAGCTTAGTGAGACAGGTGTTGGAAAAACTACTGCGGGCGCACCTGTACGTGAAGTTGTCCAAGTGTGAGTTCCACCAAACCCGGTTGGACTATCTCGGTTATCGGATCTCGGGGGACGGAGTGGAGATGCATCCCGCCAAGGTCAAAGCCGTGCTCGAGTGGCAAGCACCACAGACCCGCCGACAGCTGCAAAGCTTTTTGGGTTTCGCAAACTTCCACCAGCAGTTCATCCCCTCGTTTGCCAAGGTGGCCCTACCCTTAATGGATCTGCTCCATACAAAACACTCAGTGGCTAAACCACGCCCCGGTCAACCAGTCTCATGGATTCTCACCTGCCAGAGGGCCTTTGAGGACATGAAAGCCCTCTTTGCACGAGAGCCGGTCCTACTACATCCCAATCCCGATGAACAGTTCGTCGTACAGGTGGATGCAAGCGATGTAGCAGTGGGGGCAGTTCTGCTCCAAAAGAACGGGCAAGGAGTCCTGCAACCTTGTGCATATACCTCCCGAAAGCTCACCGAAACTGAACGAGCGTGGGCAATATGGGAGAAGGAGGCGTTCGCTGTGCAGTGGGCATTGACAACATGGCATTTTCTGGAGGAGGCCAAAGAACCGTTCGAGGTGTGGACCTTGAGGCCCTCCAGACGCCTCGACGCCTATCTCCAAAACATGTACGCTGGGCACAATACTTTCAGCGATTTCGATTTAGACTCAAATATGTGCCTGGAGGAAAGAATTTCCTGGCAGACGCTTTATCACGAATGCCACAGTATAATAGCAGGAGGAAAGAGGTGGTACAAGCCATCATGCCTCCTGTCCAGCAGTCGGCCGCCAAAGTGGTTGCGCGCAAACCGGCAGAGGACCTGGTGCAGGAGTTACAAAGCGCGAACCAAGGCGACCCCTGGCTGTTGGGGCATCCGGCCTTGCTGACTAAGATGGAGGGGTTGGCATGGAAGGGGGACAAGATTTACGTCCCACGGGCAACCAGGGCTAAGGTGCTCCGACAGTGCCATGATGTCAGACAGGCTGGCCATTTTGGGTTCTTTAAAACCCTGCACCTGGCAAGACGCCAGTTTCGGTGGCCAGGGATGAAGGTGGACATAGAGGCATACGTACGGGACTGTCCCGTGTGCGCCACCACCAAGCCCCGTACGGGGAGGCCGCCTGGGTTGTTGCAACGAGTAGTGGATCCAACCCGGCCATGGGAGGATATAGTCATGGACTTTGTCGTGGAGTTGCCAGAAAGCCATAGATGTACGGTTATATGGACAGTCATCGATCTCTTTTTGAAGCAGGCCCACTTCATCCTGTGCAAGGGGTTGCCGTCTGCACGAAAACTGGCCAATCTGTTCATAACACAGGTGTATCGTCTGCATGGGGTGCCCCGACGGGTCATATCCGATCGGGGTGTGCAGTTCACTGCTCACTTCTGGCAGGAGTTCATCCGCTCCATTGGATCATCACAGGGGCTCAGCTCAGCTTTCCATCCCAGTACCAACAGGGCGGCTAACACAATGGTGGAGCGGTACCTGAGATGCTATGTCTCCTACCAGCAGACAGACTGGGCTGACTTACTACCATTTGCCGAGGTGGCATATAATAATGCAGTCCACAGCAGTACCGGATTCACCCCTTTTCGGGTGGTACATGGGGTGGAATTTGTCCCGATTCCCGAATGCCCGCAGGGGGACCTCTCCCCCTGTCAACCCCAGAAATGGATGGCCCGCATCCAGGAGGTCTGGGATACCGTAAAGAGAGCTCTGCAAAAGGCAGAGGAGGTTTCAAAGGTGCAAGCCGATAGGAAACGGACACCACAAAAACCCTTTCGGGTGGGGGACATGGTGTACCTATCAACCAAGTACTTGCACCTGAAAATACCGTGTAAGAAGTTAGGACCTAATTTCATAGGTCCGTTCCAGGTGACGCAGGTCATTAACCCGGTTACGGTACGGCTGCAACTCCCCCGCCTCTTAGGGAAGGTGCACCCGGTATTCCATAGCAGCCTGTTGAAACCGTTGATGGGGTCCTCCTTTAGACACCTAGAACAGCCACCAGGTCCTGTTGTGGGGGACCAATACGAGATTCAGGAACTGCTCGACTCCCGCACCCACCGGGGACGTTTACAGTACTTAGTGCGGTGGAAGGGGTACCCGGTGACGGAGGCGTCCTGGGTGGGGGAAGCGGACATAAATGCCCCTCGGTTGCTGCGGCGTTTCCATCGCCGGTATCCTCATAAGCCGAAGGGGTGTGTGGCTATATCAACCACCACGACCAATGCTTAACCATGTGTTTCTCCTTGCCTTCCAGGAGAAGCCCTGGTAGAGGGGGCTGCCTGTCAAGCCTCTGCGGGCTCGACATAAACGGGTGGGGAGGGGGCCGAGAATGGCATGCGGGGCGGCGGCAGAGACCAGCGGCATGCGCCGACAGACCGTCCCATGATATCTGGTGGAGCGTGGCTGCAGAGACGTCGGCTTTGTGGTCGCCCTGCCGGACAGTTGAAAGCCGACAGTGCGGCCCGACGCACAGCCAAACGACGCAGGGACGCAGGAACTGGGGCTGCAGCGCATTCTGCCTGGATGCCTTTAAAACTGCGCATATCGGATGCTGGTTAGGTGGGAGGGGGTGGGGCCGGCTGAGGGGTGTGCAATATAAGGCGCTGGGAGGCGGTTGCTCCTAGTGCTGACTTTGATTGTTGTTTACTCGCCTAAACGCATGCCAGAAGTTCCTTGATTAAATCCAGCCACCTGTGAACTCGACTTGTGTCTTCTTGCCAGGAGTGTGGTAAGGATTTCTGACATCAGTATTATTTAATCACTCAAGTTTAATGATGACTTCAGGCACAAATCAATGTTTATTCATACTTTACTGAGAGATGTGATTGTGTACTATTTCAGTAGAGTTGGAACCTAAATATTGTATTAAGTCTAGATTTTATATCTTGCAATTATCCATTAATGAATGGCTGTAATAAATTATTATAGCTGAAGACTTTTATTTTTGCCTTTTAAAACTGAATCTCATCCACATTCAATAAAGATAGCATGTAAAAAGAAAGTTAACAATCAATTCAATTTCCATGAGATACCATGCACATAACATTTGCCATGTTAACGAAGTAAATCTCCTTTGCGTCTTATCAATACCCTTCAAGTATTGAACCATAGCTTTATTGCTGTAGCAAAAGAAGCAATATATGATATGTTTGGGCAAAATAAAATAATAGTAAAAAGTGCTAATTTGTCCTTAATTGAATGTAGACAATAGCACCTGGAGAACTTTTTCTGCCCAGGTGAATAGAAGGAATACTAAAACAAACACATATTAAAAGAAAGTGAAGCAAGTAATTAGAAGACTTAATGCAATGGGAATTTATAGTATCTGCCATTAGTCTTTCAGTTAGCAAATTTGAGGACTAGGAAAGCATATTATGTTGTATTGATTGTT
Source organism: Azemiops feae (assembly GCA_023970755.1). Lineage (NCBI taxonomy): Eukaryota > Metazoa > Chordata > Lepidosauria > Squamata > Viperidae > Azemiops > Azemiops feae. The sequence goes on along the minus strand of JALGBA010000087.1, from coordinate 97,417 downwards.
CTCTTGGTTCAAGAGAATAATACTATTAAAGGAAATTTAAAAACTACCATGGCTCACTGGCCAATTATAAAATTATAGAAATATAAAACAAAATGCCAGTCTCTTCTTGGCACGCCAGATAATTCAATGTAGACAATTCTAGCAATGGGAAGAAAAGTTGTTAGAGATGACTGGGAAGACAAGTTTAAAGAGAGTAACATCTAAAATTCAGCCTTACTGACGACCTCTGGTAGAATTGACTTGTTTTGTTATTGTTGCTATTGTTTTAATCTAGTTTGGGCAAACCTATAGGGCCTTTTTCAGTATTTTAAGCATAGAAATTGCAGCAGACAGCATGCCACTTCAATGTCCTATAGAGACCCAAATAGTATGCTCCAAATAGCAATGTTAAAGTGCAGTCCCTGCTACCATGTTTCCCCGAAAATAAGACCGGGTCTTATTGTTCTTTTTTTTGCCTCCAAAAGAGGCACCAGGTCTTATTTTCGGGGTAGGCCTTACCTCACCTCCGGCACTGAGCCCCACCCAGCCAGTCCACTTCTTCTGGGGCCGAAGTTCTGCAGCTGCATTCGGGCCTGCCTTTTGCAGTCAGGCCTTTCCAGAAGGCCTGAGCAGGCGAGTATCGAGCTATGGATCCAATCCATAGTTTGGTGCTCGGCTGCTGAGGTCTTGCAGAACGGAGCTATGTATTGAATCCATAGCTCAGTTCTTGGCTGCACAAGCCTTCGGGAAAGCCCTGTGACTGAGAAATGCAGGCCTGGCTGCAGAAGAGGCCTCAGAAGAAGTGGACCGGCAAGGAAAGGTCTGGCTGCAAGGTAAGTGGGTGCAGGGCGGATGGGGCAGCTCTAAAGTAGAGGGTTGATACCCGGATAAGGTTGGGCTGGGCAACAAAAGCTCAGACCCTTTGGACCATGTGGCAGGGAGATAAATTACCCTATCTGCCTCACTAAGCAGAGACAAAGGGACCAGGAATTTGGTAAACTTATACCCTTATATGGTAGTTAAGCATAGTTAATGAATACCCTGTCCCATTATCAGTAGGGGTCGATGTGTACGTGACAAGATGGCAGGGACCTAGGGTCTACGTGACCCAGGAAGTGTGTGTGTTTTTTACATAATAATATCCTGAAATGTATAAAAGCTTGTGTGAAACCATTCTTCAGGGTTCAGACCTCGAGCTTGTGAATGCTACTGAACCTTGCGCAATAAATCTTTCCCTGAGACAAAGAGCTGGTGTGGCCTCTTTTCTGTAACATTTTTCTGGCGACCACGAAGGGACTGACCAGGCGATTTTTCGCTCCTGGCAACCAGGAACCGAACTCGGCAGAGCCCCGCTCCATCCATCACTTCAGGCACCACGGAGGCCTTTGACTCCGGAAGGAAGGAGGAACGGGACAGTGTCGACAACGGCACAACCAGTCAGCCAAAGGACTCTCCGTGATACAGGGAAAGAGACGGTCTGAACAATTCCTGGCCAGAACCCTGAAAGAAGACCTGCCGGCAGGCGAGTATACTATAATATTGTATACCTACTCCGTTTGAGAGTAGAGGAGGGTGCCTGATCACCGCCCTGGACTCGGGACGTCGTTCCTAAAGAAGTCTGTGTTAGGTTGTGGGGGAGGTTAAACCATTGCAGTTCCTGTTGGTGGCCGTTGGAACGTCCAGCACCGCAGGTCAGTGGTAGTGTGTTGGAGGATGGGTGGTGGAGGAAGTGTCCCGCGAACGCCACTCCAATGTATGCTGAATAATTTTAAGAAAGGTTTTAGTGGAGATTATGGAGACCCTCAAGCTACCAAACACAAACTTAAAATATGTTGTGAAAGTGAATGGCCTACCTTCGGCGTGGGGTGGCCTTCAGAGGGAACGTTAGATCTTCGCATAATAGACCAAGTCCATCAGATGGTCACTGATCCAAATTATGGACATCCCGATCAATATCAGTATATTGATCAGTGGCAGATTACAGTAAAACAGAACCCTGAATGGTTATGGAAATGCCGCACCAAGTTAATGCGCATTTGTGTTAACTGTTCTATTGTAAAGGGTCCTGTTAAAATGCCCAAAAGAAGGAACCCCCCTATCCTGAAAGAAGATTCAGAGAAGGAGGAACAGGAGGAGAGACCCCCGCCCTATGTCCCTGTATACCCTCCCCTGCCCTCGCCAGCCATCGTAGCTGTGCCTATGCAGCCCAAGGCGACAGGCGATCAAAACGCTAGTTCAAAGCAACTCCCTCAGAAATTGGAAAATCAGTCGGACTCTGAGGAAGGGAATCCCTGTGGCCCGGAGGACTAGAAATAAAGATCGAAAACCAGAAACAATTGCTCCCCTTAGACAAGTCCAACAACCATTTATGAATGCACAAGGACAGCCCGCCTTGGCTGCCATGTTCCAATATAGTCCTTTTACAACTACTGATCTCCTTAATTGGAAGCAACATTATGGGCCCTTCTCAACTAAACCTCGTGAGGTGGTAGATCTCCTCCAAACCATTATGCAGACTCATCTGCCAACCTGGACTGATATTCGGCAGTTATTAGGAACCCTTCTCACAATAGAGGAGCGAGAAAAATGGAGGACAGCCCATAACAAAATTTTGAAAGAAAGATACCCTGAAGATAATCAGGCAGATCAACGAACTGAGAGGGCGGCAGAAGAAAATCCTAATTGGGATCCTCAGAATAATGACCACATGACCCGGTTGGTCGAATACCGAGCCTTGGTCTTAGAAGCTCTCAAACGTGCAGGAAAACCCCCGGTTAATTTCTCCAAACCAGGAACGGTCCTGCAAGAACCTAATGAGAGCCCGGAGGCTTTTCTTCAGAGACTAATTGAGGCCTATGAGCAGTATGCCCAAATTTACATTACAACTCAGGCAAATTTGGCCCTGCTGAATGAGAAATTCATAGCTCAGAGTGCAGATGATATTAGGAGAAAGCTTCAAAGGCTAGAGGGAGCCCTGGGAATGAACACTTCCCAGCTAATGGAGGTTGCTAGGAAGGTGTATGTGAATAGGGATAAGGTTGAGAAGAAGGAACGAGAAGGCCGGATGCACAAGAAGGTAGAATTGTTAGCAGTTGCACTAGGAGGGATGGTCCTCGGCCCCAACCAGTGTGCCTTATGTAAAGGGGAAGGCCACTGGCAGAGGGAATGCCCATGGCGACAGGCACCTAGGGGAAGAGGGGGGCCATGGGGACGTGGAGGCTTCCAGTCCAGATTCTCCGCCTTCCCTAGGGGAAGGGGAAGAGGCACATGGCCCAACAGAGGAGGTAATGGGCGGAGGGAATTAGATGATAGGGAACTGATAGGACTGGCAGGATCACAATGGACGGATTGACGGGGACCGGGCTTTGAGGCCCCACCCCCAGAGCCATTGGTTAAAATTAAGGTGAGAGGAAAGGATACCTCTTTCCTATTAGATACAGGAGCTAGTCGGTCTGTTATTAATAGACCAATCGCTCCGCCTAGTGGACAACAGGTTCAAGTTCAAGGGGTGTCAGTCGCCATTTTAGGACGAAGTATGTTACAGCCTGCCTTATGTCAGTTAGGAGAAACCACTCTCAAGCATCAATTTTTGTATATGCCGGAATGTCCCGTTCCGCTTTTAGGAAGGGACTTGCTCACTAAATTACGTGCCACTGTCACTTTCTCCGAAGAAGGCCATGCATTGCATATCCGTCATCCACCCGAGAATACATGGAGACTCATGGTTTTGCAAGAAATATCACAGGGAAATAAATGGGCAGAGTTTGGAACTCCAGGGGTCTGGGCAGAAGACAACCCTCTGGGACTAGCCATCCACCAACCTCCGCTGATTATAGACTTAAAACCAACTGCACAACCTGTTCGAGTCAGGCAGAGATATTATTCCCAGGAAGCCATTCAGTCAATTCAAACGAGCATTTCTAAGTATCTGAAAGTAGGCATCCTCAGGCTCGTCCAGTCCCCCTGGAACACCCCCATTTTGCCAGTAAAGAAACCAGACGGTACCTATAGGCCTGTTCAAGATTTAAGACCTGTAAATTCGGCAACCATCACCATACACCCCGTGGTGCCCAATCCTTACACATTGTTGAGCACTATTCCTAGGACAACAAAGTGGTTTTCCGTGCTGGACTTAAAGGATGCCTTCTTCACTATCCCCATCCACTTGAAAAGCCAGCCTCTGTTTGCTTTCGAATGGGAGAACCCCCAAACCGGGCGACGGGCCCAGTACACATGGACTAGACTGCCCCAAGGCTTTAAAAACTCTCCTACGCTGTTTGGTGCAGCCCTTAGTAAAGATTTGGAACAGTTCATTCCCTGCCAAAGACAGGATGTTCTCCTCCAATATGTGGATGATGTCCTCGTGTCTGGTACCACCGAGGAAGATTGTTGGGAAAATACCCAGTTCCTACTGAAATTATTGCAGGAGGCAGGATACAGAGTCTCCAAATCCAAGGCCCAACTCGTGCAGGAGGAAATCAAGTATTTAGGATACCACCTCTCCCAAGCCTACGGGCACTGGGAGAGGAGAGAAAGTTAGCAGTCACCCAAATGATGGCCCCTACAAATAGAAAAACTCTAAGGGGCTTTCTAGGGGTGGCTGGCTTTTGCAGGCTATGGATCCCGAGTTATGCCATACTAGCAACCCCTTTATATGAATCTACGAAGGGAGGAGAGAGAGACCCTTTCATATGGCAGGAAGCTCAGGAGATTGCATTTCGGGAGGTCAAAGCGGCTTTGCTTAAAGCCCCCGCCTTGGGCCTGCCAGACCTCGAAAAACCATTTCACCTCTTTGTTGATGTACGTTTGAACACAGCAGTAGGAGTACTTACTCAGATTTTGGGGACCTGGCATTGGCCGGTGGCATACCTCTCTAAACAACTAGATGGAACGGCTAAGGGGTGGCCCCATTGCATGAAGGTGTTGGTAGCACTCTTGCTGCAGGAAACAAATAAGTTAACGTTTTCATGCACCGTTACCATCCACACACCCCATGCACTCCAGGCTATCCTTGAAAACAAAGGCCACCTCTGGATAAGCAACCAGCGACTGTTTAAATACCAAGCCATGTTTGTCGAGAATCCTCAAGTGCATTTACAGGTATCCACCCGCCTGAATCCAGCAACCCTCTTACTGCTAGAAACTGATCCGACTATTCATGACTGTCTACACGCCCTGGAAACTCAGTTTTCGTGTAGGAAAGATCTTAGAGATGTCCCCTTACCCCATGCAAAATTTAACTGGTTCACTGATGGTTCAAGTTACATCTCAGATGGGGTGAGAGTGGCAGGGTATGCTATTGTCAGTGCAGAACAGGTTATTCTTAGTGGGCCCCTGGTTACAGTGCCCAACTGGCTGAACTATGGGCTCTCTTGAGGGCTCTGGAAATAGCAGAAGGACAATCTCTGAATGTATGGACGGATAGTAAATATGCTTTCCTTACCCTTCATGCCCATGCTGCTATCTATCGAGAACGAGGATTCAGGGACTCCCAAGGAAAGTATATACAACATGGCCACATCATTGAACGTTTGATTGCTGCAGCCCAAAAGCCGAGTCAAATATCAGTCATGCATTGCAAAGGCCACCAGAGGGGAATGGATCCCATTGCAGTTGGAAATAGGGCGGCCGACCTTGAGGCCCGAGCAGCTGCTCTAAAGGATGGCCCTACCCCCGACTTATCCATCTGTTTAGCCCAAGACGTAGGGGTCATACCTCCAACATTGACCCCCACATATACACCCGCCGAACAGGTGCAAGCTGTACAAGATCTGCAGGCTACTAAAGTGAGAGGCTGGTATGTCTTACCTGACAATCGTCTGTTTGTGCCATGAGGCTTGGCCTGGACTTTAGTACAGGAAGCCCACAATTCTCTACATTTGGGAAAAACGGCGTTAGCAGAAACTATTCTTAAGGAATATTTTGTCGACGGAATTCATGCCTTGACCCACAAAGTATCTCTTCAATGTACTGTTTGTGCTTGCACTAACCCTAGACAAGGCCCCAGTCTTCCACAAGGATCCCAACCAATCACCTTTTTCCCAATGGATTCCGTTGTGGTAGATTTTACTGATATGCCCCGTAGTGGACCTTATAAAGCATTGTTAGTCATTGTGGATAATTACTCAGGGTGGCCAGAAGCCTTTCCAACCCGTACCAAACAAGCCAGAGAGGTGGCCCGAATATTCCTGAAAAATATTATCCCAATGTTTGGTTGTCCAACCCTTGTATCCTCTGATAATGGCCCAGAGTTTGTCCATCGCACCAACCAGGCCTTGGCTCAAGGACTTGGAATCAACTGGAGGTTCCATTGCGCCTTCCACCCGCAATCGGGACAGGGTGGAGCGCATGAACCGAACTTTAAAAACTGTTCTTACCAAAATATGTACAGAAACCCATCTTAAATGGGTTTCCATTGGTGCTGTATATTGTAAGGAGTACCCCCAGAGGAAACCTTAAGTTATCACCGTATGAAATGGTGTTTGGACGGCCTCCTACAATATTACGCCATCAATTAACTGGGTGGCCAGAACTGACTCATAAGGGGGGAATAGGTAATAGGGAATTGTTGGTACAAATGCAAGCTTTAAATAAACAGATCAACAGAGTCAGACAATATGTGGTAGAACAAAAAAACGCCTCACTGACAACTCAGTGCCACCCATTCCAGCTGGGCGACAGGGTATGGGTCAAACACTGGAAAAATGAGCCCTTGGTGGGAAGATGGAAAGGGCCATATACTGTAGTTATGGTTTCTCCCCTTGCAGTCAAAACCTTGGAATCAAAATCCTGTATCCATTGGACTAGGCTCAAAAGTGCATCTCAAAGTGATCCAGCCCAATGGGAGGTAGAGACCAGTGAGGAACCTTTAAAGTTGACCTTTAGAAGGAAGACCGCTAAGTAATGATTTTAAATCACATATATTTTTTGGTAGCGGTGGTAATATTGGTAGTAGCATTGATTTTCTGTGCATCTTGCATTATTAAAAGGACATTCTGCTGAACCTTACCGGCAATAGGTTCCCAGCGCACAGTGTTGAAGACGCTCTGCTGGATCACTCCAGAAGCTGATCCTCTACGCACAGCACAAGAATGATATTGGGATGTATATTAATAATTATAGTAATAACATTTACAATACAATTGGGGATCGGTGAAGTGTGTATTGAGAACCTAGGTGAATGGGGCCCTAACCATAAGATTACTTATAGTAACCCAGTTGGTAGGGCGAACTGTGAAACTAATAAGGTACTTAGATTAGACCCAGCATATTGGGAAGATAGATGGCCTCAGCCTTGTGAGGGCCCTGTAGGATTTGATTTACATGTTTCCATAATATGTATGGAAATGGGGCCCGGGAACTCAGAAGTATGCAAACACCTAGGAAAACTATTCAGAATTGGAATATGTAATCATCTTTTAACATCTACTGGTATGCCCTTAATGGCCTTAAACTGTGGACCACCCCCCTTCTTTGTAATTGGACGAACAATTAGTCCTTATCAGCTAAGAGGAGGATGGGCAGGGTTGTGTAAAGTCAAAAAGCAACCGTCCTTGGTGGCCCTCGCGCTATATCAGGATGGCCATAGAATCCGTAGACATCAAAGAATCAGACGAAGAACGGGGACGTCTGAACAGGGAGCAGATAATTGCCAGCAATGTGTCACACAGGCAAAACAAGGTCTGGCTATTGTGACCACTTTAATCTATCATACCCAAGCCCCAAAGGATTGTAAAGCAACAGGTAAAACATGTCAGAGAAATGGAACTATGTACACACTGTGTATTTTAGGAAATAAGGAAACTTGTTATAAGCCTGAAACCCGGGTCAAATTGAATGTTACCCTATGGGCAGGGCTGGCCAAGATTGGCATCAGAAGTAATCCAGAAGGGGAAGGCCAGTTGTATTTTTTAAATTTTACCACACAACTACAACAGGGCAGCCAACCCCTACAAATTTTATTTGATGCATGTACCGCCATGAGTAAAGGAAATGGGAAATCCTGTGGAGATCAAACCTGGATAAAAGCTTACCGAAATAACCACAAATATTTATGCCAAACGAATTTAAATTGGAGCCAAGGGAATCCGAATCAATGGCTCCTCTGTGCTGGACAGAGGAACTGTTCAGGATGGCAGTGTGTGTGTGACTACACAGGAGGTGGTTATTCCGGTTGTCCCCAGGTCTCAAGTTTTATAAAAGGATCGAACAATATGGTTAAGTTAGAAGTAAGTAGAAGTCACCCTGCACTGGTTAGTTATGGGTTTGGAATTGATGGCACAGGATCAGACCCTATGACATATCTTACTATAAGAGTTGAGAAAATATATGATGGAGAGATAAAATCTTTAGGTTGGTCAGTATATGACAATTTGAGAAAACTGGAAAATAGCCCCCTCTCGATAAGTACAAAGGCTAATAACCTGTTTGTAGAAATGGCTGAGGAAGTTGCAAAAACACTAACTGTAAAGAATTGCTTTGTGTATAGTGGTACGAACATGGGTGAGCAATGGCCTTGGGAGGCATTGGAAGCATCGCCTGAATTGTTTAATAAAATGAGTAAAGAAGGTAACATCACTGAAAGAGCCCACCTAACCCATATTATCTGGACATTATCAACTAATTTAGTGGGGAGAAACTGTTTTGTGAGAAATGGAACTACTCATGTAGGAGAATTGATTTGTCTAGGGCAGGGGTAGGCAACGTTGGCTCTTTTATGACTCGTGGACTTCAACTCCCAGAATTCCTGAGCCAGCCATGCTGAGGGGAAGGGAGAGATTTCCAAGCTGAGCCATGCTGGCTCAGGAATTCTGGGAGTTGAAGTCCACGAGTCATAAAAGAGCCAACGTTGCCTACCCCTGGTCTAGGGGTATGGGATGAATCCTATAAAACCTGGACATCCCCAGGCAATGCATCACAGCCCGAAAAATTTAACCTAACCCTTATGACATACCTTGATCAAACTAAGGACCAGGAGTGGAAAGCCCCCAGAGGGATGTACTGGATCTGTGGTAATTTGGCCTACGAACAACTTCCAGCAAATTGGTCCGGATCATATGTTTTGGGATGGATAAAGCCCTCCTTCTTTCTTTTACCAATGCAATCCCGCCAAGTATTAGGAATACCCGTATATGACCAAGTAGGTCTTCAGAGGAGGAAAAGAAGTTCTGGGATGGCGTTCTCGAACTTTGCCTGCAAAGAGTTGGCCGAATATGAGAAAACACGTATTTGGGACTCAGAGAGAATTGTTTGTACGTATGGCCAAGCTACCTGGGCAGAAGATGGGGCCTATGGATATAGGACTCCTATATATATGATAAATCGCATAATTAGATTACAGGCTGTCCTAGATTTAGCAGGACAACGGATTGATAAAGCCCTAAATATCCTGTTGGATGCTACTGATAAATTAAGGGTAGCAGTGTACCAAAATAGGTTGGCATTGGATTATATCCTGGCAAAGGAAGGAGGAGTGTGTGGAAAATTTAACCTATCAAACTGCTGTTTGCAGATAGATGAAACGGGCAGTGTAATAAAACAATTAACTACAGAAATGAGGCAACTCACGCATAATGAAGCCCAGGACTGGACCGGATTTAATTTTAAAGAGGTTTTCAGTGGATGGTTTCCTAAGTTACCTGGACTTCAGGCCATAGTAGCTCTAATCGGGTTAATAGCAGATGGCTGTGTCATCCTCCCTTGCGTGTTGCCCATCTTTGTAAGGACTATTTCAAACAGTTTATCCCTACTGGCCGAAAGACGAGCTACCGCCCAGGTCATAGCTATGTGGGAATATGAGAGGATTGGGAACTTGGATGAAACTCCTCTTGAAAAGTCAGAAGAGTTTCAAAGGGGGGAATAAAGTAGAGGGTTGATACCCGGATAAGGTTGGGCTGGGCAACAAAAGCTCAGACCCTTTGGACCATGTCGCAGGGAGATAAATTACCCTATCTGCCTCACTAAGCAGAGACAAAGGGACCAGGAATTTGGTAAACTTATACCCTTATATGGTAGTTAAGCATAGTTAATGAATACCCTGTCCCATTATCAGTAGGGGTCGATGTGTACGTGACAAGATGGCAGGGACCTAGGGTCTACGTGACCCAGGAAGTGGGTGTGTTTTTTACATAATAATCAATATCCTGAAGTGTATAAAAGCTTGTGTGAAACAATTCTTCGGGGTTCAGACCTCGAGCTTGTGAATGCTACTGAACCTTGCTCAATAAATCTTTCCCTGAGATAAAGAGCTGGTGTGGTCTCTTTTCTGTAACAGCTCCACACCCCCACCCCCTCCCTAGCTTGATTTTTAGGTGTGTGCCTCGCCCCAAAACTAGGGCTTATTTTTGGGATAGGGCTTATATTAGGCCCACCCCAAAAAATCAAGCTAGGGCTTATTGTTGGTGTAGGTCTTATTTTCTGGGAAATACGGTATATCATAATAGTATACAGTCTTTGGGTAGTTGAAGTCCACAAATAGGTTCAAGGAGAATACTTTCAGGCCACAGAATTCCCACTTATGTGAAATGACCACTGATTATCAATTATCATGTTTTCTAATACATAATCTGTCATCAGGGATCTACCGTCCCTCAATGAAATCGTTTATAGTAAGGCTTTGTGACTTTGAGAGCAACCCAAAGCTTGTGTTCCAGGAAGGATGGCTAGAATTCCTGATAAAACTACCAGTATACTTCTTCAAAACTAATTTTGAATAATTTCAAAATTTGCATGAAATTATTATACTACCAAATGCCAAGGCACAATGGAAGCACTGCCTCTAGCAGCTCCATCCTTTTATTCCCATTAAAGAATGAGGATTCTAAACTTGAATGGCAGGATAATCAACATATAGACAGATATACATCTTTTCCTCTAAGTAAGTTGATAAAGGAACAAGCCTGGATACTTCCTTTTGTTCATAATAAATACTTGTAACAATATGCAGTTCTGCTTCGTGGAAAAACATTGTAAATTGTGTGTAAGATTTCCCCTCTATATATACTTTATATATGAAAAGTGGATCATAGATAATGCATGTATATTTATTGTGAAAACTGCATTTTACAGAGCTTTACATTTTCAGATCTTTTTTCTTCATCTGTTACAGTTTAATAAGCTTAATACCTTATGGTATTACATTTTCATAAGTGTATATTTCTATGAATGATTTCCTTCTCACTGATTTTGGTTGTAATTCATCTTGAATGTTTCATCAAGGCTGAGATGTTGATAGCATAAGAATAAATTGTTATTATTTCTGCTTTCTCATGATAAAACCTCTTCTATATAAGGTGACATCATTTCTGACTTTTTTATAATTCATTCATATTAAAGAAACGTAAAGAATTGCCCAAGCAAACATAAACTGTGCTAATATACATACAATGAATAAACAGTAACAATGCCCCACCATTATCTTCTAAATACAGTAGTGATATTTATTTGAATTGAAAATCTTTTAGATTTACTAAATACTAAATACTAAATTCAATTTAGTATTTTAGAAAATATTATCCAATAATATATTAAAAATATTACAAACAGTGGGTAGGGTACTAAGTACTTTGAATTAGTCTGCATGTTTCTTAGAATAGTAATGTTGAGATCATGTTCAATATTGAAAGCCTCCACTATGACAATTTCAAACTTCTCTCTCTCTTCTTGATAATTCCAGATGCATTGTATCCACAATATTCTATCTTGGCATTTGGGGTGAATGAACTATTCAGGTTATATACAAGTATAGTATGTACCATTCTCCCAAGGATTTTAATACTTAAATTAATCTCAGTCATCATAAAGTTATTTCATGGCCAGCAAAACGGGACTTCAGAGCTGAAGTTCTTAAAAATTTATTAAATTAAGAAGCTATAAATGGTTATCATACCAGCTTACAAGGATACATCTAACGCCTACTTACAGGGATTTAAGAAAACAAGCTTTCTTTAAAGATTTTCGGTGGTACTGCTAAATATTGAGGATATGTGTTCTTAACTTTACACACATAAACTAGATTATATGCTAATTGCTAATTAATAATTGTTAATTTGAGTAATTAATACCCATAAGGTTTTTAAATTCATTGAAAATTGAATCAAGCTCTTCATTACTTTGACATCTTTATATATTCAGTACAGTGTCTTTGTTTTAATTAACTATTGTGGCTTTGCAAATTTATTTAGCCATCTAATTACTACAACTTTGAAATATATCAAAACATATGCCAAATGTTTATTAATTATAATTATCTCTATGAAATTATATTTGTTTCCCAATTTTTCAGTTTTCAGATTATTTTTTATTGTTTTATTTCCTACAGAAATTTTCTAGAGTCTTGATCTTATTTTTCTTATAGAGAATTGGATTAGGCAGGTTTTAAAAATACTTCCAAACTACTTGGCAGGAAGCCAATTACTGTCATTTTAACTAAAACCATGCATCATACAACATAATAGCTAGTTTTATACCATTAAAATACAGTAATGAAAACATTCACTTGATTTAAGATTAATAAAAATGTTTGGATGAAATATGTTGCAGGTTCATTTGCACACAATGAAAAGCTATTGGTATGCAATTTAAACTGTGTTCTGCATAAAATTACCATTTAAATGACCTCATGTATATAAAGGTAACTATTGTGGTAGCAGAGATCACCAAAATCTGATGAGTACGTAGTACTCACTTACCTTATGATCACTTATCCTGCCATTTAGTTCTTGAAGTACTCTAGCTTCTCCTCTAAACAAAAAATAGCAGTGTGTTTATCTTTGTGTATTTAAAAAGTTCTACGAAAATTAAAATACTGATTTGAAGTGGGCAAAGGATTCTTTTGTTGGCACGGAAATAAATATTCTGTCACTATATATAAAGGAAAAAAGAAAAACAACTGCATGATTTGTGTTTTATAAGAGAAAAATATAAGAGAGCAAAGAAATTTTGAATTGTAATTGCTATCTGAAATGCTGAAAATCTAAAATCTGAATTTTAAGAAAAGATAGGAAACACAATCTTAAATGTGAAGAGACACATCTGTGTTAACTACTTATTATGTTACTGAGTTGATAATGTATAAGAAAATTTATATCTCCTTGACTATTAATATGATATTATAGTTAAGTTTGCCTTCAGTTAAATGTATCATAATATTTTCATACCTCTATGATATCAAGTAGTGTAAGCACAAGATTATACAATATCGGTAAAATCAAAGATGAAAAGACTAAAAAAAAATGAAACCAGAAACATGATGGGGGAGTGGAGGAACAGTCTTCCTTCTCAGATTACGTGTTTGTCTGCTTCACTTTGAATCTCTGAACTACAGTAAACTAAGCTAAACTATATTGCATATCAAAACTGCCTAGAGTGAATTCTCATTAAAAATGATTTGAAATATTTGATGTAACTCTTAAATTGATAATTATCTTCATTAGAAACTCCTTCTCAAGATGGCTGCTAAGCTGTAGGAACTTTTCTTTTTCCTGCCTACAATCTGCCGATTTTGCTGCCACTTATTCCTGTCCATGCATTTTGCCAATCCTGTCATTTTAAGGTTTCAGTTATTGCTTTCCAACACTGAATGAAAATGGAAACATAAATAACATAAATACATTAAAATTTAAGATTGTTTTCACTATCCTTAGTGGCAATGAATGTAAGCAATAATATGTAGGTTTGTAGTAATTATATATATTTAATAGAATTCTGTTATTAATATTACAAGTGAAGTTATTAAACTCTCTAGAATTTCATACAGTATCTTTCATCTTTAAAAATAAGAAATAAGGAGTGGTAATTAGTTATTTTACTACATTTTAATACATTTAAACATTGTTATCTGTATAATATTCCTAGACTCTCTGAAAAATGTGCATATGCGCATTATGTGTTTGTGTGTGTGAGTGAGAGAGAGAGAGAGAGCGCTCTGATAAGCTTTTTATATGAATACTAAGTAATTCGTCTTTTTATACTTGAAGCGAAATGTCATACTACAAATGGGTGCCTTTGATAGAGCTACCTAAGTGGGGTCATTAAAAGTTCTTGTAAGGCTTCTTAATTTTTCAAATACCTGGCTATAAACCAGATATTTTCAGGATCTAGTTTACTGAATGTGAAATAATGCAATAATTCCTTAAGAAGTTAACAGATTCTGCTGTTTTTCAGCTTGTACCAGCTCTGATAGGTGTTTGGTACCTATGCTATGTGCAGTCTAGATTTTTCTTGTAGCATGGCATTTCTAATAATTATTAAATATCTATTTTGTTAGGATTTTTCTGGCTTGCTTCAAATTTTGTTTATACAGTTCATGTTTGTTGGGCTTATTAGATATAGTTATTGTGGGGAAATTGTGATGTTGGTATAGTTTATATGAAATTGATCAATCTTACTGGGTTGATATGGCTACTCTGCCACAGCCCTTTCTTGATGTATGTTTTCTCATTATACCTGTTTATAACATAGCTTTCCTAAATTAGTTTATTAATTGAATAGCGTGTTGCATGACCTCAACAGCATTCTCTGTTAGAAGAAAATATAGGATTTTTGCTGCATCAGGATTCCCAAGAGCACACTTGTTTTGATCATTGCTATGCAGCATATTTTCTTTCTAGTAAGATTAGATAACATATGCCATTCCATAAGAAAAGCCCTTTTAGTTGGCTGATTTCTGCTGTTTTTTGAACAACTATCACTAAATCTAACAGAGTGTGATGCCTACTTTCCTTAACTGCTTCATGGCCCAACTTTTCAGTTTATCATATACTTACTTAAAGAATATATATAGCTCTGAAAAAACAATGAACTATATGTCTTGTTTATTTTCAAGAGGTTTTTTTAAAACCATTCTATTTTTTTTAAAGGAAAGTGTTTGCTTCCCTGCCATGTCAGGCATAGAAGACACACTGACTCCTGCCTACAAACACATACATGTTCGTGGCTACCTGTAACATCAAGCTTAAAAATGTGAAATATTAGATATTATGCTTTATCTACCAGGTTGTTTGCTTTATACAAAATATTGTATACAAAATATGAAAATATTGGCTCAATGTAAAGATCAAATTAGACCATGAATATAACTTTTGAAGTACTATTATGTCAAATTAAATTCTTACTTAAGCTGAACTGAGCGCTGAGTTTATTAGACACCAGATTTCAGTTTGCAGCTAATATTTTTTCATATCAGTGCCATAGGCACATTGTTGTCTACATGAAAATAAAGAATTGATACCAAAGTTACATAGCATCTAGAATTACCAGTTCAGTTGCTTGAATCCTAAAGCATTTTATACTTGATTTTCTGTTGTTGCTTGCTAGATAGGCATTTCTGACTTAACATAGCAGGAATCTTCGGGGACTTGAAATTCCATATTCCAAAGAAACCATATTATGGAAGGTTATATTTGAAGAAGACGTTAAAACCAAAAACAGTTTCAAAGATGTAATTCCACTAAATAACATAGAATATCAAGAAACAGGAATAGAATAGGATTAGGATTTTACTGTTAATAAAGAACATTTCATAAAACAGTCTGTCAGAGTTTGTCTGTGTTAAATCTTATAGCTTAGGTTATTTTGAGGGGGTTTTCATGATTTCTTCCAGAACTGAATAGTTATTTCCAAAGATCTCCTTTAATGGTTTGTTATTCCTTCTCAGTTCCCAGGACCAAGTCATTTCCCCATTCTGTGTGCATATACAGGCCCAGGCCCAGCAGCTTGCCAAAATCAGTGGACAAATCTGTCGGGGATATGTATTTGTGGGATGTGGACATTTTTTATCCTTTCCTAAATCTCTTATTATTCAAGGTAACCATTCCAATGAATCAGACTTTCTAACCATTTCATATAGAATGTCTTGCAAATAAGGTGTATCTTATTGTCTTGTTTGTGTGTGACAAACTATGTGAAATTCTAGAAGTATCATTTCACTTGAAGAGGGATATTAGAATAAGTAAATTGGATAATAATCAGGTGTGAGGGGTCCTTGTTGCTCTCTGAGCTTGCTTGTTTTCTTGCAGACATTTCATTACCCAAACTAGGTAACATTATCAGTCTGGGTACCTGGGTAATGAAACATCTGCAAGAAAACAAGCAAGCTCAGAGAGCAACAAGGACCATTCATTTCAATCCTGAGCTACAAACATTCTCCTTTACAGATGTGAGAATAAAAGATCTTGCCCAGGTATTCATTTTCAAAACCTGATCTTCACAACACAGGTTTGTGGAAGTATGTGATGGCCTGAATAAAGGAGATTTCTGAAGATCTCCAAAAGACAGTTGTTGATCACTAAGCTGAAAATGGTTACAAAATTATTCCCAAAGAGTTTAGACTCTACCAGTCTACTGTTAGGCAGAGTGTGTGACGGGAGATATATGGGTGGAGGAGTTGAAGTCTATGCTGCAGTCGTAAATGTGGGCATACTGCAAATTTGGACACACCCAAATTTTGATCATGGGGTCATGGAGTGCTTTAATGACTACAAATTCAAGGACCTGCCATAACAATACATTCAGAGCTGTCATCATTTTGTGCAGACATTCAGTGAATGGTTAAGTGAAAACCACCTATAGTATATTGAGTACATTTTTACCAAAGACTCTGAAATCTATAGAAATCAAGTATTTTAAAATGCAGATTTAATGTTTATTTGATTATTATGGCCACTCATTTCACTTTTAAGCTAGGCAGCTTTTAACTTTTAGGTACCATCACTTAGAAACTGCAATTAGCCATTATGGTGTAGAAACTGAAACTGATCCAAACAATTGTTTACCAGTGTTTAGTAGACTGTATAATTAGGACCAGGAATTCAGATCACAGAAGTGAAAAAGATCAACTTAATTTTGATGACTTTTAATGGCTTACAAAACTATGTATAGTTGATCTTTCTCAAAATAACTAATTCATGCCTACAAATTTATATCAACAGTAAAGAACAAATTTAGCAAAAAATGTCAATATCCTATAACTTAAATATAGAGATAGGAAATGATCACTTTTATAGGTTACATATGGAAACAGACAGTCTTGATCTTTTCCAATTCAATGAAGTAATTTAGTAATGGAGATGGTACATACCTTAATAACTGATTGCTTAGATAAAATTCCATTGATACCTATCAGACTCTTATTTTTTTACCCCCTTTAACTCTTCTTTTCATTACTATTTTTATTTTAAAAAAATGTTCCTCTTCCTTCACATCTGCAAAAGGAAATTATACTATGAACTTTTACCATCTTTGGTTTATATATTAATTACCAAAAAACGTTAGGCAAACTAGAATTCTTCTCTTCCTCTATACTATAAACTAAGAAGGCAAGATTAATTCTCTATAACATAAGAAAGCAAAATCTTATATTTTCTTTTATATCCTTCTCAACAGGCTTCATGTAAGAATGCTTCATGTATGTATTTCTGATTATATCTAATGCCTCTGGTTCTAATTATCTTGAGCTAGTCAGCCACCTACTGTAAGTTTCCTGTTTTTATCTATGCTGTTTTTATTGTGCATAGCTTTTCTTATTAGATGTCCTAAACTAATAATAATAATAATAATAATAATAATAATAATAATAATAATAATAATAATAAAGTTGGAAGGGACTTTGGAGGTCATCTAGTCCAACCCCCTGCTCAGACAGGGAACCTTATACCATTTCAGACAAATGGCTGTACAATCTCTTTTTAAAAACTTCCAGTGTTGGAGCATTCACAGCTTCTGGAGGCAGGTTGTTCCACTGATTAATTGTTCTAACTGTTAGAAAATTTCTCCTTAGTTCTAGGTTGCTTCTCTCTTTGGTTAGTTTCCATCCATTGCTTCTTGTCCTGCCCTCAGATGCTTTGGAGAATAGCTTGACTTCCTCTTCTTTGTGGCAGCCCCTGAGATATTGGAACACTGCTATCATGTCACCCCTCGTCCTTCTCTTCATTAGACTAGACATACCCAATTCCAGCAATCATTCCTTATATGTTTTAGCCTCCAGTCCCCTGATCATCTTTGTTGCTCTTCCCTGTATTCTTTCTAAGTCTCAACATCTTTTTTACATCGTGGTGACCAAAACTGGATGCAGTATTCCAAGTGTGGCCTTACTAAGGCATTGTAAAGTGGTATTAACACTTCACGTGATCTTGATTCTATCCCTCTGTTAATGCAGCCTAGCACTGTGTTAGCTTTTTTGGCAGCTGCCGCACGCTGCTGGCTCATATTTAAGTGATTGTCCACTAGGACTCCAAGATCCCTCTCACAGTTGCTACTGTTGAGCAAGGTACCACCTATACTATACTGTGCATTTGGTTTTTCTTGCCTAAATGTAGAACCTTACTTTTTTTACCATTGAATTTCATTTTGTTAGATAGCGCCCAATGTTCAAGTCTGTCAAGATCCTTCTGTATTTTAAGCCTATCTTCTGGAGTGTTGGCTATTCCTGCCAGCTTGGTGTTGCCTGCAAATTTTATGAGTTCCCCATCTATCCCCTCATCCAAATCATTGATGAAGATGTTGAAGAGCACTGGGCCCAGAACAGAGCCCTGGGGCACCCCACTACACACTTCCCTCCATGTAGATGCCATTCCATTGAGGACCACACACTGAGTACGGACGGTCAGCCAGCTACGAATCCATCTGGTCGTTATGCTGGCTTAACAGTCTATTTTATCAAATGCCTTACTGAAGTCCAAATAAATTATATCCACAGCATTCCTCTGGTCCACTAATTTTGTCACCTGATCAAAGAATGCAATAAGATTTGTCTGGCATGATCTGTTTTTGACAAAACCATGTTGGCTTTTGGTAATGACTTTGTTTGCCTCTAGGTGTTCGCTGAATCATTGCTTGATTATCTTTTCTAAGATCTTCCCAGGTATCAAAGTCAGGCTAATAGGTCTGTAGTTTCCTGGATCCATTTTTTCCCCTTTTTTGAAGATGGGAGTTACTTCAGCTCTTTCCCAGTCCTCTGGTAGTTCCTCAGTGCTCCAGGATCTTTGAAAGATATAGTTCAGAGGTTCTGAGATCACATCTGCCAGTTCCTTCCTTACTACTATACATTATTAGCTTGTATAAGATCCATTCATCCAGAATCCTAGATTTGTTCGTCCATGCTACAGTGCATATGTTAAATGGTTGTAAATGATGAGAAATTGATGTTCATGGGAATCATTAGCTTACATCTGTATTTATTTTATTTTTTTACTCAGAAGAAAAGATGTTTAAGCATATTCAAAGACTTGACTTTTTGCTAGACTTTAATTATTTAACTTTAAAATGAGACTGAAACATTTTGGCATTTCTAAGTAAAAAATAAATTAATCCTTTAATCAATGTTACTCATGATGACTATATCTATTCAAGTTTAAACAAATGGTTTGCCATTGCACACTATTGAGACATTTTTTTCTGATTTTCCAATTTATCAATAGACTTAGAGTTTCCTTGTAGTCCTCTCCAATTTCTAATTAGGGCTGATTCTGCTAGTTGAGACAGGAGATGCCACCTATTTCTACACCAGAATGCAGTACTGCAGAACTTTAAACCCAGTTTTCTTTCTCAGCTATGTTACTTTAATTGTTTCAGAATCAAAAATAAAGACACAGATTAATATTTCTTATTTCTGTCACTACACTCAATCATGACTAATAATATAAAAAACATAAAATATTTCTTCAAGCAAATTCCATTGAATTTCCTGGATATCTTCTACATTAATCATGCCACATTGCTTAAAAAATGACTGCTATTAATTTTACAGGTGTAAATAATGGAAATTTGCATTACTTCACAAAGCTCAAGAATAATTGTTAATCAACTACCGTAGTTCCCAACCTATGACCAAAATTTCTGTTGTCAAGCGAAACATTTGTTAAGTGTATTTCGCCCCATTTTACCACCATTCTTGCTACAGTTGTTAAGTGAATCACTGAAGTTGGTAAGTTAGTAGTAAGTTGCTTCGCTATTGACTTTGCTTGTCAGAAGGTCACAATAGCTGATCACATGATCTTGGGATACAGCAACAATCATAAATATGAACTAGTTGCCAAGCACCTGAATTTTGATCGCATGATCATGGGGATGCTGCAAAGCTCGTAACTCTGAAAAACAGTCTTAAGTCACATTTTTCAATGCCATTGTAACTTTGAATGGTCACTAAATGAACTATTGTAAGTATTCAAGTAATCAGTGAGATCAGCCTTGCTAAGTATACTTAATTCCAAACAAGAACAAAGATAATGAAATGTGGAGTCCTTGGTGTTCTTTGAACTTGGTTGTTTTCTTGGAGATGTTTCATTACCCAAAACAAAGCTTAGCTGCAAATATTCTCCTCTATTGATAATGAAATGTTTCATTTAGTAATGCATTGTTGTAACAGAAGTTTTGTTGTAGGCTCTACAGTTGATAAGCTGCTCAAAAGTTATCAAGATGTCTATTATTAATCTTTAAAAGAACACTTCAGTAAGTTTTATTTGACAGTATAATTGATGTTAGCAGTTGTAATAAATATGTCGTTTTTATCTCTAATCATGTAGTGAGTCAGGAAGATTAGATTGCCTGAGAAATTATTTGAAAAATTAATGGCTATTCCTATAATTCTTGTCAGTTTTTTCTGATGTGTAAAATAAATTAAATTATTTACAGATGAAATAGTTTAAGCTCACAGGTATATTTCTCTGTGTAAAAAAATGTATTGTCTTCCATGAATAATATGAATAATCATAATATTATGGAAGCGTAGTCTGTAAACTGTCAGAAAAGTGCCTATGCCATCATTTTAGAAAATAGGTTTCAGAATAACCTAAAATTCAGCGATACTATGTTGGCTGTAACTGTTGAATGAGATAAATTGTTGGTACCTTTCTACCAACTAAACATACTAAATCTGAGCATAGGCTATCTCGATTATATCTAGTTTTAGAGTAGGGATGCAGATCTGCAGGAAAAGAGAATGGATAAGACTTTTCCATAAATTTATAAAATCCATTTTGAAGATCTTTGAAGTCTGGGTATAGGGACAGATTGGAATAGCAAAATCCAAGCTACTAGATACATGCTGAATTGCTTTACTTTGTTGTGGCATATGGGTGTCTGGCCTAGTACTGGTCTGCTGGCACAAATAAAGGGAAAAAAACAGCTCAGTTCTGGCTTTGAAAAGCAGCTGATAAACTGACCTGGTTGGTAACCAAGGCAGGTAAATTAAGATATCAAGACAGCAGCCCCATTGATCCAGCTTGATATACAAATATTGGGGACTAGAACCCTGGGAAGGGGGAAGTATACCTCTGTATCAGTGCTGCTAGTTTAACATTAAAATTGGAGAGAAGGAGAGGGAAAAAAACAAGTCTGGCATGGAGTGAACAGAACAGCTGGAAATCAAATTTGGAGAAAGAAGTTAAATATGCAAAACAGTTGTCAACCTCTGTTCAGGAAAGATCCAAGAAGGCTTCCTTGGAGTGAAGTGAAGGAAAGTGAAGAGATATAAAATCTCCATCAAGATCTGAAAAGAAGGAAAAAAGGGACCTGGCTATCCTGAGGGGGTAGATTCACCCATAATCTCAAAGAGGAAGAAATGGATTGGCTATCTAACTATATGTATTTATTTATTAAATCTATATGCTGCCTGTCTTATCGGTCACATATGTCTCTGAGAAAGGACTGGGAAAAAGACTCTGAAGCAATAGGTGTACAGCAGACCCCTGTACAGCAGACCCTCTGACGCCCAGGTGTTCAGCTGCTGCTAGTGAATGGCAGGTCAGTTAACAACAAAGCCCCCTTTATTTGGGACATAATTGGAGAACTGGAAACCGATGTGGCATGCATGACTCCAGAAGGGGAAATCTCCCTTACAGATATGTCTGTAGTCTGGTTTAAGATTTGGCACCAACCAAGGTCTCAGATCATGATCATTGTCAGATCACGTCCTGTTTCCTTGAGATTCTCTTATACTGCCCCACTCTTCAGGAAGGTCAGATCCATTTGAGTGGTCTCTCCCATTGGACCTGAAAGCTGGGTGATATCCCCATGGTTCTATTGCATGATCCTGTCAAAGTTCTGGCCACAACCTGGAATCAGAAGGTGCCTTAGATTTCAGACATGATTGTACCTGAGCCCTCTCTTGAGCCATCATGTTTAGTGCTTAACCATAGTGTTGAAGAGGGCCAAAATATGCCTAGAGCACTGCTGGAAAAAACAAGGGATAAATCTAACTGAAAATGAGTAAGCTGCTATTAAGGCCTATCTCATGACAGAGCAGTGAAACAGAATTATTCATTCTTATCGTTTCCGCAGAGTGTTCATTGCATGAGTGACCTTGTCTGAATCTGGCTTGTTCTTTATGCATACATTGTTCAATCTTGTTTTGGAGTCTTTCAAGTAGGTTGGTACATAGCACTTTTCCAGGGACTGAGGGAAGTATGGTATTTCTCCAATTACAATCACTTAGGTTTCACTTTTTGGGTATCTTAATAATGATACCTTTTCTCCAGTTGTCTGGAACGCATTTATTTTGCCAGCAATTGTTTAGTAGCTTAGTAGTCTTACAAAACGGTCACGTTGCCACCAAGTTTCAGGAGTTGAGCTGACTGCTTTCTCTACTTCTGTTTGAAGGATTGGTCCCATATCTACAGCCAAATCAACAGGTGATGGGCTATTAAAATTATGTATTACAGTCAGATTTGGCTGATTCAATGTCTCTTTGAAATATTCAGCCAAGCATGTGTCTTGTTCCCATTTTTATTTCTGAGGGATACATTAATTTTCATTCAGTAGCCAGTCAAAGCTCTGATTACATGGAAGAGCATTTTAGTATCATTTCTGAGGCTGCTTCCTGTGCTTTTATTCCTTTCTGTTCTAGCCAATCTTTTTTATCTTCCCTGAGCTATATTTCACTTTCCAATCTAATTTTTGGTATTTTGTGTTGCTTCCATTGTTTTCTCTGTGCTTTTACTTGATCTCCATGGTATTTTGCTGCCTTTCTTTCATTAATCACTTTCCAGGTTCTGTCTTGTATCTATTTCTCCTTTAATTATCTTCTTCTTCCAATTATCCATTCTGCAGTTTCTATGACAATTTCCTTAAATATTCTCCAATTTTTCTCTAGATGTTTTGATTTTCTAGTTGTTGGAGTCTATTCTCTAGTTTCAGCTAATAGTCTTGGGCAACAGTTTTGGTTTTCAATTTTTCAAAAGCAAAAGATTTGATTTCAGTTTTTGGTTCTTCTTTAGTTGTAGATGAAAGAATGAGAGGAGCAGGTAATGGTGTGAGGCCATGTCTGCCCTCTGAGTACTCTAGCTCAATGGTAGCAGATCTCCATCATCTGCTAATGCAGATGTAGTCAGTCTTATTTTGTGTTTTTCCATCAGGAGATCTCCAAGTTTTCTTGTGGATATTTTTATGTGCAAAATATATATTTTCAATACATAGATCATTAGGTCCACAAGAGGTCAATAAATGATCTCCGTTGTCATTCGTTTCCACTGAAGATTCATACATCCCAATCACATGTTCTTGACCATGCCTGTCATTAATAAAGTCACCTATTATCAGCTTCAATTCATGGGTAATCTAGCTTATCATAGAATTCATCCTTTTTTCCTTCATCCACATCTTCTGTCAGCACATAGATCTGGACACCTGTCGACTTGTGCTTGTTCTAGTGTTGAGGAAAAGGTCTACATCTTGGACGTGCTATTCTGTATGTCCCGAGTATGGTTCTTCCTTCCTTCATCAATACATTTATTGTTTCCTATCTATCACATCTCACTTATTCCTAGTACGTCAATGTCAGAATTGTTGAATTGTCATAATAGTTGTAATTTGTACACTAGTATAGTGTACATACATTCCAAGTTCCAATCTGAGTAACTGATTTTGCACTAAAGATTGAATTCCACTACAGGGATTGGGCAAACAATTCCTTCATAGAGGATTGAGGCCTTATCATCTGGAACCAATCTATTGTGCTGTGATTTATCTCTTAGATCTTCACTTGTATTTTCTGTTGAAGAATTTTTCATGAGGCTAGGTTGCAAGCCTGACCCCTGATAGGGAGATGGGTGACATATACATTTAATAAAAAATAATAATAATAATAATCTCTGGGAGGAAGCGTAAGGAAAAAACCTGACACTGAGTGAACACCAATATTTAGTTATTTATGCCAGTTGTAAATACCTGTTTCTCTTTTTCTGTTGTCACCCTAGCAAAACAATATACTCCCAGTTCAAAACAATTTGGCAGTTATTAATCATATTTATTAATGCTTCTTTCCATCCTCCTAAAAACAAATAAAAACCCAAAATTACATAAAACATCTTTGAAAAGTTCAATAGATTTGGAAACAAATATGTACAGTTTTCTTAAAGGTATTTGGCACATATCCCCTGTGCACAATATGTTGAGGAAAGAAGTTGCTAATCACCTTTCCCTTCCTTTCCTCATTGTACTTAAAGCATCAGCCCCACACAATAGAGTTCTAGTGATATTTTAAAAAAAAAGATTAATAAAGAAATAGCTGGAAAACTGATCTTTGTCTGCCATCACCAGTAAACTAAGCTCCAAGTAGTCAAAATATTACTTATACATAATTGAAAATTATGTCTGATTTTATCCATCATATTGATATTTTTAAGAATTTATATCAATATAAGTACAGCTTAGAAATCAGGAAAATAATTCTTAATTTGATAATACATTTGCATATCTTCTCTTCTATAGAAACTCATTCAAAAACAGATACACGTGTTTGTAATATATGCACCCTGATTCCTTTACACTTCTTAGTCTAAAAATGGAAAGTCACTTTATTCTTAATTCTATATTGGCTAATTCTTTTTCTAGAAAGGAAGATCATTTGCACAAGAAAGATTTTGCTTCAGTTGCCCTCACACAATGCTCATTATTTTTTTTTACTGATGTTCATGGCATACACAACTCATTTGTAGATAAAACTCTACAAATACACGACAATACGCTTACATTGGCACTATGCAGACATATATATAGACACACACACATATGAAGGTATAAAGATGACCAAATCTAAAAGTTGTAGATAAAAACAATACATTTATTTCAAGCAATTACCATACGATAAAGAAAATCATGTTTTTTAAAAGTGAAATTTTAAATTTTAATAATCAAAGGGAAGAGTAACATACAAGGAAAAGCAACACTGTAAGCTAGACTGTTAACAAGGAAAAGCAACACTGTAGGCCAGTGATGGCGAACCTTTTAGAGCCCGAGTGCCCAAACTGCAACCCAAAACCCACTTATTTATCGCTGGGTGCTGGGTGGGCGTGGCCCACTGGGTGGGCATGGCTGTGGTCATGGCAGACTGGGTGGGTGTGGCCAAGGTGGGCGTGGTCACCTCGATGTTGTTCGTGGGGAGGGACGCCTGTGGAGGCCGGGCAGGGTTAGGGGAGATTCAGGGGTTCTCTGGCAGGTGGGGCAGTGGGCAGGAGGCTCATCCTGCGGGGTAAGGCGAGGCAGGGCGGGGGTGCCATTGGCCCCCGCACACAGAGGCCAGTGAGCGCATGGGGGCCGGCAGTGTCTGTCAGCAGCCACAGCCTGCCGGCCCCTCAACCGGCGCATTCTGGGGCTCCGCAGCCCACCGCCAGCAGTTCAGAGAAGCCACCTCTGAGCTGGACTGCCGGCCAACAGCTGAGGAGGCAATGCAGTGGGTCGTGCCCAGGAAAAGGAGAGCATGCAAGGCCAGGAGGGATGGGATGGGGGGGAGGGAAACCAGCCATGCTGGGATGCATCCGGCCACGTGGGAGCTTGGTGAGTTAGCGAGCGGTAGGTTGAAGAGGGACGGTTGCCATCTCCAGGGCATGGTGCGCGTGCCCACAGAGAGGGCTCTGAGTGCCGCCTCTGGCATGCGTGCCATAGGTTTGCCACCACTGCTGTAGGCTAAACTTGTTATAATTAGTTATGGTTCAATTTGTAATCCATGCTGTTTCTTTTGATTCTGATGATTTCTTCTGAATCCATGCTGTTTCTCCTAATTCAAATCTGCTACATGCATATCATGCCAATTGAAATAATACAGAGTTGCATAAATATATTTAGCATTAAATTATATATATAAGTAATATATTGTGCAGTATTTAAACTTATTTAATTTATACCTCTCTTTAGAAATAACGTAAATACAAATAAGTTGGAAATATTACATTGACAATTATTGTTCAATACAGAAAACATTTTTCTAATAGATGTGGATTATTGCTCATAGTATTATTGCTCATAGTATTATTTCCTTTTGAAAAGCACTTAAGATTGTTTAACATATGTATATTTTTCTTCTGTATACAAGTAGTCCATTCGTTTAATGACCACTGAGAAAAGTGACTTATGACCATTTTTCACATTTACAACTATAGCAGCATCCCCACAGTCACGTGATCAAAAGTCAGACACTGGCAACTAAAACATATTTACAACAGTTGCAGCATCCGATTGTAATGTGATCACCATCTATAACTTTTCCGGCCAGCTTCCAACAAGCAAAGTCAATGGGGAAGCCAGATTCACTTAACAACCACATGATTTACTTAACAACTGCACTTAACAACCATGGCAAAAAATAAAAGTAATATGGGGGAAAACTCATTTTACAATTGTCTTGCTTAGCAGTGAAAATTTTGGGCTCAGTTATGGTCATTAAGTTGAGAACTACCTGTATTATAGTTCCAATATTTATTTAGTTGTAATTCTTTGTGATATGCTATCAATTAAACTATGAAGTTAATCACATACTTATAGAATTTAACTTACTTCCAAGAAAGCTGTGTAATGCCATATTCCTAACTTGTTAGATGATGTTGGTATAATTGTGCAGTTGAGCAGCATTATAAACTTTGTAATTTTAAAAAGGGGGTAAGATATGCTTTTGGACATATATCTGTCTATGTGTCAAGATAGATAAATCAATAGATTTTTTAAAAAAAGACTTCTAAAATGGTGTTATATTTTAGAATATTTTAAGGGTCGCAATGTTGCATCCTAGGCAGCATTTATACACACATACACACTAAATAAAAATGCAATTAAAATAATATTAAAAACTTGTCCAAATAGCATAATAGGAACACATTTCACAAGGTTGTTATACTGCATGAGAAATTGCAAGTTTTCTGGTGATATAATGAGTACAATTGTTAGAATGTTATTAGATTTTATGACAATGTAATATTTTGATTTCCTTTATTTTAAAATGAGGCAGAACATCCAGTTACTGAAAAATATTACTGACTAATAGATAACTTTAATTGGAAAATAAGAATATTGTGTTGTTTTCACAATTCACAATCCATACCTTCAAATTAGTCTACTTTTATTAAAATATTTGAAAAAAAGTATTGAAAAAAAGATTCAAATTATAATATTTTACTTGCCCAAATTTAGCTGCAATGAAGGCTGCATATACTTTAATTATATTCTTTTTTTATCCATGTTTCTACTTAATTTTATTATAAATGCTTGTGTAAGAACAGGAAAAATATGGTATAGCAATTCTGTACATCTCTATGTAATTATTAGCATTTGGTTATTACTTGAAATAATAGTGTTGTTACAAGCTTGATCAAAAGATAAGTTTTTCTCTATGAAGATAGTAATACAGAGAAGAGATGTGCACAATGCCTGTTTTTCATGTTTGCTCACTTGCTTCCCTTGCCTGATTAGACATGTCACTAAAATGTTTGCCAGAGGCAACTGTAATCTGCAGGAAGATGATAAATCTGGAGAAATGTTGTAAAACATTGTTTTATAATAGTGGTGACAGAATCTACTGTTAAAGGATTAAAGGAGAATACAGAAAAACCTTTGATTTTCAAGAATGTAGTATTGTACAAGGTAAGAAGCCATTCTCATATGTACTCACATTTTTGCACAATCAGGGCAGTGGAAGATAAAAGAGATCTCTTTTCCAGAGAAAAAACTTCAGTATTTGCCCAATATGGTCTCCCATCAGAAACATAATGTAGTAGCTAAATATGTTACATTAAACAGCGGCCAATGTAATAAGTTAATAGTTTTCAACTGGCTTTTTCTAATTGATCCTATTAGTATAACTGAAAACAGTTCTGTTTCATTTTTTTTTCCCCTAGAAAATATTATATTCTCATTTGTTTTTAAATCTCAATAGCTCTGGGCTTCTTATGCTTAATATTGTCATGCCTTTACTTGAAATACTAATAAAAGTAAGATTTTTAAGAGCCTAACTCATGCATTTTGGGGGATTTTCACAAGAAAACATTCCTTTGAGTTTTCAGAAAAAAACTGCTTGAATTCCATTTCATATTTTAAAGATTCTCAGTTTCTTCCATTGAACTGTTCAAATCATTTAAAAATGTTTGAGTCTTTAAACAATTCAGATAAAACAATTAAAAACAAAACTTACACTTTCAAGCTAAATTTTGCACAAAAAAAAAAAAACTTTAAAAAGCTAAAGTATATAAAAGAAGAAAACAATCCGAAAGTACAATTTACTATTTCATTACAGTGCTACAATTTCAAAATAGTAATACTATTTTAAACAAATTGTTCAAGTTTAAAGCACAAATTAAACCTAAGGTTTTGCCTTCTGTTGCCACAAAGTCCCAAAATTAAGATTTCTTTGAATCTGTCATTATTCTAGATTTCTTGTGAATTGTCCTATTTATTTTATTTAAATTGTTGGCATTATTAAATGGTTGGTTGAATCTTTATAAAAGTCCTCTCCAAATGTGCTCAAAGTTACCAACAGTTCAGAGTTTTTTAGACATAGTGTCTACCCGATGAACATAACAAATATTTAATTATATCTATTGCCATTTTGTTGTTTTTACTAAATTATGTTCCAGGGCGGTATCCTTGATTAATTCACCTGTCTAGACAGCATCAGTAGCTTATCCACTTTGGAATAACCTGTCTGAGCCAGACCGCAGTGGGACAATATAGGGTTTCCCTCCTACCCCCCAGATCCAGGGATTGACCTGACTTGCAGCAGAGGAGAAGGAGCTTTTCTGGAATTCAGTGCTTTTCTGGAGCCTCATATCGGCCAGGGCTCTTGGCATGATATGGTAGGGCATAGGGAGGATTCCAAGACAGGGATAGCCCCAGGGTCTCAGCATCCTCCCTCCAGGGGCACAATGTGTGCGGGGCTGGGGCTGGGGGCTTCCATGAAAAGAAGGAGCAAATTCTCCAAGCCTCTTTTCCATGCAAAAAATCTAGCAAGGCTTGCCAGGTAGAAGCAAGGTGTAAAGTCATCTATGTGGAATTGTCCCATGGCAACTTTCCCATGGCAAGTTGCCACGAGGTGAGTTGTCCCATTCTGGCTGCAGAACTGCCAACAGACAATGAGCATTCAAACTCCAGAGTCATCAGATGGAATGCCATTTGAGCAGTCAGATGAGTGGGACTGGCCAGTAACTAGCAGACACATATGCCATAGCTTCCTGAAGATGAAGGCATGGAGTGCCTTCACTATCAGGCACAAAGAAACAAGAGCAATATGTTCTTCATCATTGTTTGCCTATAAAACAGAATCTTGCTAGACAAAAGCATCTAGCTGCATTACTACTAGATATACTCTGTGAATTACAGGGTGCAGCTCATTCACCGTCTACCTGTCTACCAGACATTCCAAGTTTCACTGTGTCTGTGCCGTCTGGGAAAGAGCCCCTTCCTTCTGTA
Source organism: Azemiops feae (assembly GCA_023970755.1). Lineage (NCBI taxonomy): Eukaryota > Metazoa > Chordata > Lepidosauria > Squamata > Viperidae > Azemiops > Azemiops feae. Next base: position 67,774 of record JALGBA010000087.1, on the reverse strand, counting down.
ACTCCGGACTACATTCTATCTCATTGGCAGACTTTGCAGGCTGCAAAGATACTAGCAAAGCATTCTGCAAGACTGCTCAAGAGGAAGAATCTCATACCACAATGTTACATGGTGGCTGCTTTTATTAACGTGGAGCAGCAAGCTCAAATTCTTCGTTGGTAATATCTGCCCATTAACTTGGACTCCATGCAACATAACCTTTGGACCTCACAACCCTGGCTTTGAACCTGGACAGGCTGACAATTCTGATACAAGCTTTGACTTTTGGACTTCACTTGGCTACTTTCCTGCTTGCTGCTTTCAGTTGGACCTCTCATAAGCCAAATTTGCTGAACTTTGGGGGGAATTTGTCTCTATACTTAAAGTTTGTGTGTTTGCAAATCTTGTTTAAGGAGAGAACAAAACTATTTCTTCATATATTTGTGTGTATGTGCTTGGCCTGAGGCAGGACATCTTGCTTTGATTACAGATTAGGTAATCCCATTTGTAATTTCCTGAGTGGATGGATTAAAATAAAATTTTATATTTTTCTTCATAACTTTTTTCAAACATTTAATGTATACAATATAAAAGATGTTTTATGCATCTTTTTAATACCAACCTGGATGTTTCATTTTTGTCATAATATACAGTAATACTAATATGAACTTGATCTTTGGAAGATTATCTGGAATGTAAGACCTTCACTCAACAGAACTGTTGTTCTAGATCAGTGAGACATTATTTCTGGTATTTCATGTTTCTGGATTCAAGAAGCATTGAACATTGGTATTACTCATTGAACATTATGGTTATTGTACTATATATTAAAGCCATAACTTTATTTCTGTTTCCCTTTTTGGGATGGAGAATATTAACCTTTCTCAAAGTAAGATTTGGATTTTCATTATAAATAATTTCAACCTTACTAAAGTTGTCTAATGCACATCTAGCTATAATATATATGGTTAATGCAACTTGCTATCACCATTGTAACAAAATAATTTGATAGTCCTATTAACCAACTTGCTCAAAGCTCACAGCTGCAAATAAATGTCATCTCAGTAAGAGCTTTTTGTAAATGGTTCATATCACTTCATAAACGAATGTAATAAGCAAGCAGTTCCTTGATATATGTTTGTGGGGAGGTAGAGCTGGAAAGATGATGAAAAATTATTCTTATTCTTTGGGGGGAAAAGGTGAAAGATTTAAATGACTTCAAAGAAAATCAGAGTTAGTACTGCGTACATTGCCTATGATTTAGTGCTCACAAAAAAAGAGTTAAGCAAAGATGTAGCCTTGCTTTATTTTTATTTAATTTCTATATTAATTTAATAGTGGTATATCTAGTGAGAAATATTTATTTATGAAATTTCTATGCTGCTCATCTCTCCTACAAAGTGACTCTGGGCAGTTATTCAAATATTTCCTCTAAACTGGCTTTAGATCAATAATGTCCCTCGAATGAAGGCAAATTATTTCTTTCCCATGTGATGTAGTAACCTTATCTTTGACTTCAGTAGGAAATATATTAACTTATAAGAAAAGCTTTGAAGTATTCAAACTTTCCTGTTAAAAAAAATTACAGATCAGTTTTGGGGAAAATAATGCTTTTGCAGAGAACCTCCAAACGTTGTCCTGAACTCTAAACACTGCATTGAGCTAGGCCATAGAAACCTAGTCCTTAGAAAAATGAAGTGACCATTTTAATTTGTCTGCTTGCTTAGAGGTCTTCATCTATGGTTATATCTTCTTTCCATGCCAAAACAGTATATGCTCCTGCAGCATTAATACTAATAGTATTAAAGCTTTGGCATGCATCTCTATAGGACTTAACTAAGCCCTGGTACCAAATCTGTCAGATTGGAGTGTGTTTAATATTTTTTTTAAGGAAACTTATTTCAGATGCTATGTTGTGTGTCAGTCAAATGTAGCACTCCAGAAATATTTGACTAAAATTAACATTTTGATTACAGGGTTTGAATCTGCATATATTCATGGGAAATTTTCTTTGCCCCAATGTCAAAAAAAATGAAGAAAAACTACACAGTTATAGATTCTCACCTTAGATTCTAAATAGGTTCAGACAATATTCTTAAGAAAAGGATTTTCAGTGTAGAAGTGCAAGCGAAATACAGCAAGCTAACTTTGAGCACAATGTTATAAAATTATGCATTTATATAATAATAATTTTTATTCATTTATCAAATTTAAAGACCACCCATTTCACTCACAGAGGGACAGATACATATTCTTAAACTATTCTTACATATATATTCTGTATATATTATCCAAACCAAGATATTTAGCTCTGTTATAATTCACAAATATTGATGAGCCTTTAGTCCCTGTAATTTAATATTCTATCATCAGCACTATTCAAAGGCAGTTTTAGAAAGGTATCATATACAAAAATGTTTATCTGAATGGTTCAGGGGCCATTGACTCATGTCCTGCTACACTGCAAGTTCTATAGATATCTTAGAAACTCTTTGTTGGAAACTCTATCCAATATATTTGTCAAGCATCCTGTTGAATTTTATGTTCAACAGATCTTATTGATAAATATCTTAAAAAGTATACTGTGCATAATTTTGGATTATTAGCATACAAAACCTGCAAATAATTAAGTTAGGAACAGATAAAATTTACTGTTATATTATAATTTGTTTCATTTCTAACATTGTACGGTAATGTTACATTTTCTTTTGATCTGCAACCATAAATGAATTGAATTATCAAATCTTACCATACAGGTAGTCCTTATTTAATAATCATTTATTTAACAGCTGTTTGAAGTTGCAGCAGATAACACAAATATTTTTATGACCAGTCTTTGAAGTTATAGTTGTTACAGTGTCCCTGTGATCACAATATCAGAATTAGGGTGTTTGCCACCCCATGAACATTTACAACTGCAGGATTGCTTAACTGTCCTCATCCACCTATCTTCCTCCAATCTTTATTGTTTTTTCTCTGTCCAGCTTACCACTGTCCTCACCTGATCTTTGCTGTCTTCTTCCTGATTCTGATGAGGCGAGCTCAGCCTGGCCCTTTTCAAGCCAGCTCCTAGCCACATGCAGGCTTCCTGAGCTTGAGGCTTTAGGAAGACCAGGTCCAGCCAGTAGCTGGCTTGCAAAGGACCAGACCAGGCACACTTCAGCAGTAACAGCAGGGGTAATAGACAGTGAAAGTAACCAGCAGGGATTCCAGGGGAATCTTTTTATTTGATCCAGAGGAAATAATTTTTTTCTTGCAATGTGTATCTTTTATTCTAACATGGCTTCCCCTTTGCCCTCTTATTTTATTCAAACATTTCCTCACAGTAATATGATCTATAACTAATAATAATAGTAGGGAAAGAAAGGGACAAATGTGAAGTTGCCTTCTTTTCTAGATTTCTATGATTGGCTTCAGAAAGTAAAACTAATTTCAGAAATTTAAAGAAACTAAAAGTGATAATTTCTTTGGCATAATCAACCACAAAGAGGTAAATTTTTAACCCTTTTCTTAAATTTGCCATGATGTTTCATAGAAAACCATGACTTGGATTTTGTGTTGGTTGCCATTCCTACAATATTTCTCATCTATGCTTTTATGATACATATTACAGATTTGGAACAAGCAATGTGTGTTTTCATTTGTTTACATTTTATTTTATGTAAACTTTGGATTCTTATTTGCATGTATGAAGATGAAAAATATTTTTCCTATCTTTGAATTGCTTCGCTGAAAGCCGCTTCATCACCAGTGTATTTTGTAAAACATTTTTACACAGACCTACTTATAATAATTATAAGTAGAGTAGTGTCCTGTATAGTCCAGATAAAAATTATCTATAATATCTGCCAAATTCTACATTAAATTTGTTAAGTTCATTTCCTTGGTTGAAACTATATTTTCTTTTTAAAGTCAGCCATAATTACAATGATTTCTGTTAATTACCTTGCTGCCCAGATTATCTATAGGAATAATTCATATTTCCCTTTATCTCTGATTTTCTTCTCTAACTGATAATTTAATGTACTAGCTGTTATGTCCTGGGCCTTGGTGAGTCATTCAGCAAGGCTGCAGGGACCCGGACAGACCACGTGACTGCCCGGAACCCAGACAGGCTGTCTCCAGCCTTGCGCGAGGCGGGAGAATAGCCTGCAATGATTGGCTGTGCATCCCCTTGCACGGGGAGTATAAAAGGGCTTGTTGCCATTGTGTGTTTGCTTCTGTTCTGTGAATGTACCGAATAAAAACATCTTTGTTGTGAACCAGCCTCGTCTCGATGTCTGCTTTGAGAGAACAGAACACTAGCCAAATCTGAATTGGAGTCTATTTTCCAATTGTGCAATTTTTGATTTACAGGTAGATTTGTGCAACCATTTTAAGGCAATGAAGTATAATATTACTTTGAGGGCACAGCTTGAGGTTTGTTGTCTTTAGTTTGATTGTAATGCTGTAATGACTGTTGGAAGATTATTTTAATTATTTATATTTTTCTTTATTTTCCTTCATTTATATTGTTTTCTCCATTTTTTCTCCATTTTTATTTTCTTCTTTTATGTATTTGTTTTTATTTTATTAAAGTAAAAAATGTCTAAAAATTATTCTAAAAAAGATTTGTGTATTTAGAGCAGGAAGCCATTATCTTCTGTTGCTAAAACTAATTCCACAGGAATTGGTTATTTAAATCATTTGAACTTCCTCCTTTGAAGCTAAATAGTAATGGAGGAATATGTTGGATGCTGTTTTTTCTGTTCTTTTGAATACTTGCGCAGAGCAAGATATGGCTATGGGGAAATAAAAAGGAATGTAAGCACCTAAATTTGTGACAGAAGAACTTCCAGAATTCAAGAGGGAATTTAATCTTCTAGGTACAGAGAGGAGCCACAGAGTGTTAGGTTTTGATTTTATTTCGTATTGTTTAAGCCAAGGATTGTCTGGTTTCTTTCAAAACTTTTTTCTAAAGCCATCCACATTTTAAATGGACATATTGTTTCTTTGTTCAGTGTCCCCCTGTGAAGCACATTTTTCTTTAAAGTTAACAGCTGTTTGTGCTGTCTTTGTTGTTGTCTATTGTTAATAAACCCCAAACATAATTTTTGGTGTCAAGTAGTATTTTAGGGATAGAGGGGCAGTGCTAGAGTGTGTGTTACACTAAAACTGTGTTTTACTTTTAATTAAAAGTTGTAATATTGACTGAAAAACAAATCCTGACTGGATATTGGGCAGCTGGCATCTCCATTGATATTATATTGCTAGTTAGGCTTGGTTCCACTAATCAGTAGTGTTTAACAGCAATAATATACCTTAATAGCTTTAAGCTGTAATTTGCTTGTAAACTTATTTCTCTATCATATTTAAGATATTTTTAATTTTGCTGGTGCAATACATGTTTGCTCTTTAAAAAAAGGTATAATTAAATCAAATATTGTCATTTTGTCAGACCTTTAATAAAATGTCAATCATCTTGCTTACCTATGCCTCTATGGAGATCAATATTTTATCAGAGAATCAGTTTTTGAAAAAGGAAAAGGGAAGGAAAGCTAGAATAGTATTTATTACACAGTCCCTCAGAAGATATTCAACAAATTGTTCTCTTATTTGATGAGCCACTCATAAGAATTGAATTGTTTTGATCTATTCATACTGGAAGTTTCAAACAAAGCAAAATAGAAGAATGAAGATTATGTCTTTTTTTCAATTTAAACTGTTTATTGTTCAATTAAAAATGTCACTCTGGTTCAAAGGGTGTTTTCTTTCAAATAAAGTTCCAAGACAGTTTTAATAAATTTGGGATCCATTCAATTTTGCTTATTAAACAAATACTTATATATAACTGAAAAGTAGATGTCATATTATTTCTGAGTTGTCACTTTGAAATAAATAAGACTGGGAAATTCCCTAGTAGATATTAGTATAAAGCTTTCATGGCTTTTAAGTGCAAAGATACTAACATTCTGTTACCTTTCCATGACTTTGTGAATATGGATACTCACTGCAACCAAGACCAAATATCAAAATAGACTGAAACTATTATCTGAAGAGTTATGATTGAGACTCAAATTAATATTGATGGGGATTTCCTATGTTATTTTCCAAACTAGGAAAACAATTAAGATGCTGAGATCTAATGGCTATAATACAAGAGTTTTATAAATGTGCTAATCTCATCGCTTAACTTCACTGTAACAAACGCCATAGAGAGATTATGACACATTTAGTACAGTTATTGCATACAGGTAGTTTTCAGTTAATGACCATAAGTTCAGCAACCATTTGACTGTTCTGATTAAGGAGACTTATGGCCAGTCCTGAAACTTTCAGTTGTTGTAGCATCCTTGCAGTCATGTGATTGTAACTTGGGCCCATGACCACCAGATCAGAATGACAATGGTTGTAACTCCTGTTGGGCACATCGTCCCCATTTGCAATCTTCACTGAAAAGCTACGTCAGTGGAGAAGCTGGCAGAAAGTTACATATGGCTATCCTGTGACATTGTACAAAACAGCCAAATAGAATTCACCTCACAATCACTGCTGGAACTGCCATTGTAAGTCAATGCAGTCGTGTGAAATAGTGTTTTATGACTGCATCATTTAGCAACAGAATTCTTGGTCCCAATTACCATTATTAACCAAGCATTATTTATAATAAATTTTATTAATATAGCCTATTAAGATATATAAGCAATGCATTGAATATAAGAGAAATATTATAAAACAAATTTTATTTCAATATAATTTTTTAAAGAAATACTTATTTTTAAAAAACAAGAACGTATAATCTGTGATCTTGAAAATTTTTAACTGGGCTGGTATACAAAATCAAAGCTGTCTGGTGAGGATTGCTATTAGCACAACTACCTTACCTGCTCTCCATATTCCTCTGATATGACTATCTTGATATCTTTGTCATCAGATACCAACTTTCAATGACAGATTTGGCCAGTGTTCTTTTGGGACACTGCAACCATCATAAATACGAATCAGTTGCCAAGCATCCAAATTTTGACCATGTGACCATGGTCAACAGTCATAAGTGTGGAAAAACAGTGATAAGTCACTTTTTTCAATGCTGTTAAATCTTCGAATGATCACTAAATGAACTGTTGTAAGTCAAGGACTATCTCTGTGTGTGTATAAATTAACATGTTTCTTAAAATATGTATTCTAAAATACAATATACAAGTAGTTGTAACATTCGTGACAACCCTGGTTATCAATGGGTTGATTGACAGATATCATAGCCAGATTGCCAGATCACTCTTGTTTTTAGCTAGACTGGTGGGGCAGTACAACAAGATCTTATATCTATTTCTAGTTTTCTAATTAGTATTTTGTTTTTCCTCCTTTTAATTTCCATCCAAACTTTAAGCCAATTAGATTTTTGCTGTTGTTATCATTTGGTTTGTTTAATAAGATTTTTATTCTTTAAAGTTTTTAAAATGTACTTTTATACATACTTTACTATAGAGAGGAATAAAATGACTCAAACGAACTCTGGATCTTCAAACCCCAACAAAACACTGAAAAAATTAGGGATCAATGAACTAGTACTAATGCCTAGACCTGACTCATTGCCATATGAACAAAAGTTTCATTTGTTGTATCCAGTCAGTCTGAGCCTTTAGCAGCTTCCAAAGTAGAGCCATAATTAGAGGCAAAACTATAAACAACCATGACTGCTGTTCCTCTTAAATGGAAATTGCCTTTATAAATTAACAGACTAGACAATTCAGGAAATAACTCATTTAAAGGTCTTTCTCAGACAGACTTGCTGGCTTGTCTCTTAATAGTTAACTTGTGTCTTTAATATACTTGCATATAAACACCCAGTGAGAAATTAGAAGTTCTCTCCTTTTAAAAAGACCAGTAAAATAAATATCAACAGATATGAATGACCTGGATTGGCCACAAGTTGCATCTATTATTATTAAGCCATATTTTTCAGCTAGCTTAAAATATACTCACTGTTTAGAATAATGTGTATAATTATAATTATAGTTATAATTATAAATCTAGCTTATAGATATAATACAAAACAAATTTGTATAATTGTATAAAAATAATACTTGTAGAATTTCTACAAAAAACTGTAAGTATTCCAGCTTCTAAGGTGGATTTAATGACTATGAAGTAGAACCCAATTTCAGAGGATATTTAAAGGATTTGATTAAAATTTAATTTATCCTGCAATTTCATTAGCATTAATTACTGCAAAATTATCTGGCATCCTTTCAGATTTATCCAATCAGGTCTTTACAGATCTTCTCATCAAATCTTTACTGCCCCATTTTGATTCATGGCTTATGGATGCAATGGAATGTATGAATAACCTTGAAGAAAGAAAAGTGGAGATGCTGCCCAGGGAACAATAAGACAAAACAATTAGAAGCCTGCAGTTGCTTTCCTAAGAAAAAATCTTAGGAAAGACACACCATAATGGATCAAGTAGTTAAAAGTGGAAGCAGGAGGTTTTTGCCTTCAGACTTGCAAAATTCTGTTAATGTAGTCTTACAATAAAGTAGAATTAGTTCATTTTGTCATGTTTCTTGACTGGCTGAACTTCCCCGTCTTCTCCTGCCTTGATAAAAGAAATTGAAGTGAGGAAGTTGTATTAACCAGAAATTGAAGTGAGGAAGTTGTATTAACCAGAAGTGAAGAAGATCTTGTCTTCAAAGTCTTGGGGAGCTAAGATAAAACCTCTCAAGCCTGATCTTTTAATAGTCCTATAGTTCTAGCTACATACCCCAGTTTATCCAGTAATTTGCATAAACTGATAATTTATCTAATCTATATTGTTGCTGTAATAGTTCCTCACTCAAGCAACTTATTAAGTGCTGCTCAAGCTTTCCCAAACTTGCCTTCCATTGTCATCCCTACTGAAGTGATGATTTCATCATATCTTCCTCTGAACATTTGCCTCAAAAGCCTTCACTTTCTAATTCACCACTGATGCTCCTTGTGAGGAATACTGATTTCTTTCAACAAGAAGATGTTTATTTCTAACAAGAATCCTGTTCTAAATTGTCTTATAAGTCATTAGGATCAAATCATTTAAGCTTCAGCCTTGGGTCTGCAATTACCTCATAGAAACCCAATGCCAGTGGCTTTCTACCTCTCATTTCCAAATGTTCCATCCAAATGACTACCATTATTTTCCAATACAGTGAGGGGGGAAAGTATTTGATCCCCTGCTGATTTTTTATGTTTGCCCACTGACAAAAGAAATGATCAGTCTTTAATTTTAATAGTAGGTTTATTTTAACAATGAGAGACAGAATAACAACAAAAAAATCCAGAAAAACACATTTCAAAAAAGTTATAAATTGATTTGCATTTTAATGAGTGTATTTGATCCCCTATCAATCAGCAATATTTCTGGCTTGCAGGTGTCTTTTATATAAGTAACGAGCTGAGATTAGGAGCACTCTCTTAAGTGAATGCTCCTAATCTCAGCTTGTTATCTGTATAAAAGACACCTGTCCACAGAAGCAATCAATCAGATTCCAAACTCCACCATGACCAAGAACAAAGAGCTGTCCAAGGATGTCAGGGACAAGATTGTAGACCTACACAAGGCTGGAATGGGCTACAAAACTATCACCAAGCAGCTTGGTGGGAAGGTGACAACAGTTGGTGCGATTATTCGCAAATGGAAGAAATACAAAATAACTGTCAATCTACCTCAGTCTGGGGCTCCATGCAAGATCTCACCTCATGGAGTTTCAATGATCATGAGAATGGCGAGGAATCAGCGCAGAACTACACGGGAGGATTTTGTCAATGATCTCAAGGCAGCTGGGACCATAGTCACCAAGGAAACAATTGATAACACACTAAGCCATGAAGGACTAAAATCCTGCAACACCCACAAGGTTCCCCTGCTCAAGAAAGCACATGTACAGGCCTGTTTGAAGTTTGCCAATGAACATCTGAATGATTCAGAGGAGAACTGGGTGAAGCGTTGTGGTCAGATGAGACCAAAATCGAGCTCTTTGGCATCAACTCTACTCACCATGTTAGGAGGAGGAGAAATGCTGCCTGTCACCACAAGAATACCATCTCCACCGTCCAAACATGGAGGTGGAAACATGCTTTGGGGATGTTTTTTTGCTAACGGGACAGGACAACTTCACTGCATCAAAGGACAATGGACGGGGCCATGTACCATCAAATCTTGGATGAGAACCTCCTTCCCTCAGCCAAGGCATTGAAAATGTGTCATGGATGGGTATTCCAGCATTGCAATGACCCAAAACACACAGCCAAGGTAACAAAGGAGTGGTTCAAGAAGAAGCACATTAAGGTCCTGGAGGGGCCTAGCCAGTCTCCAGACCTTAATCACATAGAAAATATGTGGAGGGAGCTGATTGATAGGAAATCAAATACTTATTTCACTCATTAAAATGCAAATCAATTTATAATTTTTTTAAAATGCATTTTTCTCCAGCATGAGGATGGAGACTCCACAAATGGGTTAACTTCATCCTCCTGCCCAATTAGACTAAGTCAAACGATTGCCACGCCTCCTGCTGGGCTGGATCCTAACCCAGTTACGACTTAGTCTTTCAGCCCATCAGGACGCTCTTTGTTTGGCTCCTCATTCAAATAGGCAGGTCGTATCCCCATTTGTGGAATTTCTATCCTGTAATAATTTTTATTGCTGTATTTACAGCAAAATTACAGTTTTTCCTGGTGTAGTTCTGTGCTGTCAAATCACAGACAGACAGCCAGACAGCCAGAAGATCCGCGATCGTCTCCTGACGATCAGCTGGGCAGCGGGCTCCGCAGGGGGTCGCCGCTTGCCTGCAGCGCGGCCGAAACTAAACTAATCTAATTGACAGCTTCCTACCATTGCGAGCCCCTGAACGAGACTCAGACCGGCGGCGCGATCATCTCCCGACGATCAGCTGAGCCGCGGGCTCTGCAGGAGGCCATCGATTGTCTCAGCGCGGCCCCGAAGCTTTAAACTGACAACTTTTTTTCTGGTTGCCTGGAGCGCGCCGCTGCGAGCTCATATGGCGTTCCGGAGCCTTTAGAGGCTGCTTCTTCGTTCCCTACCTCTGCTGAGGAGGTTTTGAAGTGGCTAGGCTTTAAGATGCGCTGCGGATTTGGTGGGCTCATCGCGGCCGCCATTTTGGCCACAGTAACGGTTCTGTCAGCCGTTAGCAAGATACTGCAGGGAGAGTCTCCCCTGCTACCTCCCTAATCGCACAACAAAGCGACTGTAGGTTTGACGTACAGCTTGAGGAGCACTGACCCAGGCATAACAGAAGGGTCATTTTCTGGGCTACTGGGCCTAGCAAGGCCCCAATTGCCCCGGCCACCATTTTGAACAGCCTCATCGTCACAACTGCCGCCATTTTCTGCCTCAGGCAGACAAAACTATTTGCCTCAGCGGTGTTGGAGCGGCAACGATTAGTGGAGCAGTGACCAGCCACGCTGGTAGCTCCCCAGTGCGTAAGGGCCAGTGTCTGGTCCAGTCGCCACCACTAATTGGAGCCATAACCGGCCTGGCCGGTTCCTGGGCAAAAGAACCCCAGTGCTCCATCTAAGATTGTCTGATTCTCAGCTTCTGCTGAGAGGTTCCAACAGCGATGGCAGACAATTCCGCTCCTATGGCCACCCACGGTGGTCCAGCATCCCCAGCGAAAAAGAGGCGCAAGTCCTCAAAGCTGGAAGCAGCTGGCAAGCTGAAGGCCAGGGCCAAGGCCATTTCAAAAAAGGCCCCTTCCAAAGCGGCTGAGAAGGAGGCCAACAGGCGGCATCTGGCATTGGAGAGACAGTTTTCAAGGGCTCAGCAACAACAGCTAGGCCCAGACGTTGCTGCCTTGACTGCAAGGACTCTGTTCGAGCCTCTCATCGCTCCTTCCGCCCCTCCATTCCAGAGGGCATGGTCTCCCGAAGCTGAGACCGCTCAGGGGCAAGAAATGCTGAGCCACTCAGCATGCCCTCAATGGCCAGCTCAGCCACATGCCGCACAGTCTGCACCTGAGGCCATGTTTACACCGACTGCAGCGGGGCTCCGCTCTGTGGTTCCTCAGGAATTCTCATCTGAGCAATTCCAGGCCTTAATAGCCCAGGCTGTCTCCCAGGGCTTGGCTTCTGCTCTCCAGAAAACCAGGGCCGAATCGGCCGCCCCTACTGTTCCACCCTACTATCAGCCAGAGCCGACGGATTATGCCCAATCCATCATCTCTGACCATTCCTCCCAGGGTATAGATACCTACCCAGAGGAATATGAGCCGGGTGAGATTCACCTCTCTGAGGATGAAGAGACAACACCTGATCCTACTCCATTTGTTGGGCTGTTTGACCCATCCTTATTCAAAGCCCTTTTAAATAAGGCAATTGCCTCGGCTAACATTGAGCCGGAACAAGAGGATCCCCCTCCCTCCACTGATCAGGTCTCAAATCCATTGTTTACAGAACCTTCTGTCTCTCAGAAGAGAATCCCTTGTCCTCCCTTGTTCCTTAACACCATCAAGAAGCAATGGTCAGCTCTGGGTTCACCGCCCTCACTGACTACTTCAGACAAGAGATTATTTAATGTGGCCTCTTCTCTGTCTGATTTGCTTGAAGTCCCAGGGGTAGATCAGGCCATTACTCCTCTAGTCTCTCCATCCACCGTATCCGGTGACATGGCTGAGGCTCTAAAACCAGAGGACAGGAGGTCCGGGTTTTCCCTTCGCAGGTCCCACCAAGCCTCGGCGTGGTCGGTGAAGGCATCGACGGCTACCTCCTTTTTTGCCAGGACCTCCATAATGTGGCTGCGTGAGCTCCAAGCCACGATACCCCAGGACCAGGTACGTGTCCACCAAACCTTGGGTAAGCTTCTGGCTGCATCTGAATTTATGGCTGACGCCTCTCTACACTCAGCCAGATTTTCTTCGCGGACCATGGGCTACAATGTGGCCGTTCGCAGACTGTTGTGGTTGAAACAGTGGAGAGCGGACCAAAAGGCAAAGTGGCGTCTGGCTACCGCCCCTTACACCGGCGGCCAGTTGTTTGGTGAGTCCCTCTCTCCATATCTGGTGGAGAACCGCGATAAATGCAAGGTGATGTCTCACCTTAACAAACGCAGGGACAGACGCTCTGCTTCGGACTATCGAAGAGCGCCCTTTCGTGCATACATGAGCCCAGAGTGGGTTCCGCACGCTCGGCCCTTTCCTCCCAGACCCAACCGATCATGGGAGCGCCCTGGCCCCAGACCCAAACAACAAGCCCAAGGCAAGCGGCCCTTTCGACAGGGCGGAGGCCGTCCATTCAGACGGGCCAAATGACTCCAGGGACATGGCCCCCATAGGAGGCAGACTCTCCCTATTCGCAAAACACTGGGAGAGCACCACGACAGACTCTTGGGTGCTCCGAACGATCAAGGAGGGTCTGTCTCTAACCTTTCTATCCGCACCCCCGGGTTGCTTCGTAGCTTGCCCGATACCTCGGCGGCTGGACAAGAAGAGACTTATGCAACAGGCCATTCGTCATCTTCTGGACATCAGGGCCATAGAGCCGGTTCCCACTGGCCAGAGAGGGCAGGGATTCTACTCCATCCTCTTTGTGGTGCCCAAGACCTCAGGAGGATGGAGAGCAATTCTAGACCTCAAAGGTCTGAATTCCCATGTCAAATACGAGAGGTTCAAAATGCAGACGCTGCAGTCCATTCTGGCCAGCATCAGACGGGGTGACCTCTTGACATCTATAGACCTCACGGAGGCCTACTTGCATATCCCCATTATTCCCAGCCATCGCAGGTTCCTCAGGTTTTGTTTTGCCGGGCACCACTTCCAATACCGAGCCCTACCATTCGGCCTTTCCTCCGCCCCAAGAGTGTTCACGAAAATCTTGGCGGCATTAACAGCCCACCTGAGGCTAATACCTGTGCAGATCCAGTGCTACCTGGACGACATCTTAATTCAGTCATCATCCGTCCAGGCAGCCCAATGGGATCTCAACCACACCATTGGGGTACTATAGGCCCACGGGTTTTCTATAAATTTCCCGAAGAGCCACACTGTTCCATCCACCCGTCTGTTGCACCTGGGGGCGATCATAGACACGACGCAGTGCATGGTCTACCTGTCTCAGGAGCGTCAAGACAGCATTCGGTCTTTGGTGCTCCAGATACAGAAAGATCGAGTAGTTTCACTGGCCACACTCTCCAAGCTCCTAGGGAAGATGGTCTCGTGCATGTCAATCGTTCCATGGTCCAGATTGCACTCCAGACACCTGCAATGGCTCTTTACCATTTCAGAGGCTAGACACGAGCTCCTCCACTCAGAAGGTCAGGGTCCCTCTTCAGACCTTGCACTCCCTTCAATGGTGGATATCTCCGGCATTGAAAAAGGGTTCCTTATTCAAGGAACCACCTCGTATCACCCTAACCACAGACGCCAGTCTCTTTGGTTGGGGAGCTCACCTCCAGTCTCAGTTGGCTCAGGGCCGGTGGTCTCAACCGGACCTGCAGCACAACATAAACTGGTTGGAGCTCCGGGCCATACATCTTGCCCTCCGACACTTCAGGAGCAGAGTAGCAGGGCAACATGTACTGGTCCTTACGGACAATGTCGCAGCCAAGGCCCACGTGAATCACCAGGGGGGTACCCGGTCCAGAGACCTCATGACAGAGGCCCAACTGCTAGCTTCTTGGGCAGAGTCCAACCTCTCCTCCCTCAGGGCGGAACACATCTCGGGGGTAGCGAACCGGCAGGCGGACTCCTTGAGCAGATCGACGGTAGACCACTCAGAGTGGCGTCTGGATCCCTCCATTTTCAAGGAGGTCTCAAACCAATTTGGACAACCAGTGATAGATCTGTTCGCCTCGCCGCTGAACGCTCAACTCCCGAGATTCTTCTCTCGGTTCCCTTCCCGGGGGGCGGAGAGGGTGGATGCGCTCCGCAGCCCTTGGCCCAGGGAATGGTTATACGCCTTCCCTCCCCTTCCTCTGATCCTGGCAGTCATCCGCAAGGTGTTGCTGGAATGGGCGGAAGTAATAGTGATTGCCCCATACTGGCCCAGACGTCCTTGGTTGGCAGATCTCGTGGGTCTCTCCATCTTTCCCCCGTGGAGAATTCCCCCCAACCGCATTGCCCTGAGTCAGGGAGCCTTGCAGCACCCAGAACCTCAATGGCTTCAGTTAGCCGCCTGGCACTTGAGCGGCAACTGCTAACAAGGGGATCCTATTCAATAAGGGTCATACAGATGATTCAAGCCTGCAGGCACCCCTCCACAAATAGGATATATGACTCCACATGGAAAAATTTTAGCCTCTGCTGTGCTAAGAGTCAATTAGATTTTTCCTCACTCACCATTCCAACGGTCTTAGAGTACCTGTTGGAAGGGCTGGACAAGGGCCTATCGCCCAGCACCATCCGTCGAAAGTCGCAGCTTTGTCAACAGTTTTGCAATGCGATGACTCAACCTCTCTATCCCAGCACCCTATGGTGCGCTACTTTCTCAAAGGGGCGACCAATACCAGGTCACCGGGGGTACACCGTTATCCCTCTTGGGATCTGCCAAAGGTTCTACAGACCCTCACATCGGGGCCTTTTGAACCCATAGGAGCATGCACTCTCCGCCTCTTGTCTATGAAAGTCGCCTTCCTGGTAGCCGTAACTTCAGCCAAGCGCATATCGGAACTGGCGGCTCTCTCGGTAAGGGAAGATCTGTGCACCTTTCATACCGACAGGGTGATCCTTCGACTAGACCCATCATTTGTCCCCAAGGTTAACACCTTGTTCCACAGAGCACAGGAGGTAGTCCTCCCTAACTTTTGCCCCAATCCGTCCCACGATTTGAAACGTAAGTGGCATACTCTGGATGTACGCAGAGCGCTTAAACATTATATCAAGCGCACAGCCGCTGTTCGAAAGTCGGAGGCGCTTTTTATTTCTTTCCAAAATACTGTTTTCCCTCACTGTATGGGCTTTTTGTAGCAAAACATCATAGAGTAGCCCTTCTAAGCTCTGCATTCATGGATTTATTTTTTTTACATCAATTTGATTTTTTTTCTTTTACGAGAGATGTTGAGATTTAAATTGTCCATCTCAGCTAGACACATTGTAAAAAAAACAACTAAGCTCTTGGAGGTATTACCACCATAATCTATACTAAATTGCATATTCATATTTCATCAGTTTTAATACGCAGCCAATTTAACCATAGTTCCCTTTAGTGATTAGTTCTATTAATTTCTGTTGGCAAATTAATTAGCAAATTAATTGTTGCACAGCCACCAGAGTTCCAGATCTGACTTCCCTCCAAGTTCCATGGAATCTTATTCTGTCTATTCCCAAGAGAAGACAAGCAGTCTGGGGAGATTCCTGTATTATAGGAAGAATTGCAATAAACTAGTAACTCTTCATCTGTTGATCTATTACTTGGGCCAGACATTAATCTCCCCAGACTCCTATCTCTCATCCTGGATAAAGGAGAATATTTACTAGGATAGCCACAGACTCACAGACAGCTGGAGGTTCAACTCGATATGGTGGATGCCCTGCTACATTGTCAGGAGGCAATAGAGACAGAAGTCAGGAATTTAATAGCCATAATGCTTCAGTTGATTCAGCAGAGTTTCAGAATGTCCCAATGTCAGCAATACTCCCTGCAGTTTCAGCTGCGCAGCAATGTTCCAAATATCCTTTCCAGTTTCAGCCATGTGCTTACATGGAGGTTTGATGGAAGGATTTGAGCACAAACCAGACAAGATGAGAATCTTCATCCCTCAGTGGGAGTTTTTTATGGGAACCTGGGCTGCAGAATTCCTGATGGATCACACAAGGGTGTTCTTTGTACTAAGCTTGTTGAAGGAATTAGCAGCTAAGTGGACATTGCCAATCATAGAAGACAATGATCTGGTCATGGATAATTACCAAAATTTTATGGACCGATTCAGAGCACAAAAAATGTTATAACAACCAACCATTAAATTCATCAACTCAAGGAAGGCAGCAGAAGAATGAGGCTATATATATAGCCAATTTCAAGTTATTGCCAATACGGATTGGAATGAAGCGGCCTTGATAGACCAGTTCAGGCAAAGTTTGACACCCAACTCCAATCTGAACTTGTTAGGCAAGGAGTTCCGTGGAACTTTGTGTTCTTGGAACAGATACAGTTGGAAGAGATACAGTTGGAACTTGGACAATCAAATGAGCCTAGCCCTAAGCAACACTTCATAGTTTCCTCCCCTTATGTCTTTCATGGCCAATTCAGAGGAGGGACAGCCACAAGGAGAACAGCAGAATAGTAGCTACTGAGGAAAGACAAAGATGGAGTGTTTTTCTTTATTTTTCCCGCAGAGAGCTGGTATATGTCATCAGAGTTTGCCCAGCCAGAGAGTGCAATCTGCCAGCTAAACCACAAGAGAGCATCACCCTTCACACCAAAAGTCAATCCAGAGAAATGATAACGGCTTCTCAAGAGCTTCGGGGGGGGGGGAGGATAAAGTTTCTAAAGAGTGCTCAAGTTCAGTTGGATCAAGGTGCACTCATAAAAGTTTCAATTAAATTGTCTTTTGGCCCCCACATAAGGACATGCAGGAAGCTTTAATTGATTCTGGAGCTATAACTAATTTTATAGACTTGACAAAAGTAGAGGCATTGTAAATACCTACAATGAACCTCACTACTCCCGTGCAGATAGAGATGATAGACAATCAATTTTAAGAGTAGGTCCAATAACGCAGGTTACAGTGCTGTTATTGATATTTAGAGAACATACTGAGCTTTTGCCTCTCTAAATGTCGCAGCACCTTCAAATCTCAATCATCTTGAGGTCTGCATGGCTGAAGCTTCATAACCTTGCAATGGACTGGCATAAAGGGAGTCTGACTTTCCTCACCCTAACTTGCCAGCACTACCACGTGAAAACAACAGGTGGTCAAAAGTCCTCAACAGAGGGTGCAGTTGTCAGCCAAAAATGCAGACCTTGCAAAAGTTTTTGGGGAAAAGGAGACATCAGCACTTCCCCTACATAGAGACTGTGGCTGCAATTGAATTGATCCCACGGGCTAAAATTCCAACTAAGAGGCAATATCCTATGTCAACAAATGAATTACCAATTTTGAAGCAAGATTTGAGTTTCAATTTAAAGAAAGGATTTATCAGCCTTTCAAAGTCGCCAGCTTCTGCATCTACTTTTTTTGTTCCTAAGAAGCAAGTTTTTTGAACCACAAAAGTTAGATCCCAATGTGCACAGTTCACGAATTACAAAAATCTTTTTTTGTAAGGGACAATTATCGACTGCCCCTTATATCACATTTGCTGGATATATTGCACAAGATGCGCATATTTACCAAGCTGGATGTCAGAAATGCATATAATATCATTAGAGTTAAAGAAGGATATGAATTTTTAACAGCGTTTGATACCAGGTATGGAAATTTTGAGTGTATAGTAATGATCAATTACAGAATGTATATTCTAGATTTATGAACCAGATATTTTTCCATCTTAAATTGAAATACTTGTGATTTCTCTAAATAATATCTTGATTTACTCAGAGAACAAACAGGTTCATGAACATCACCATGTTTAAAAAGTCTTGAGCAGACTATGGAGACTTATGCTTGCAGCATCTATTATGCCCTCCATTAATTGTTCAAGGTGAGGGGCAGTTTGAAGTCGAAGGAACATTAGATTCGAGAAGATGGGGCAAAGGCATACATTACTTGATTCACTGGAAGGCTATCCCAAAATGTTCTTGGGGAAAAGTACATTCATGTTCCTGAATTGGTGCAGCAGTTCTACCAGCTATTGGGGAGGGGGAAGGAATTTTCTAATATTAGATGTTTTGTAGGGGGGATTCTTCAGAAGTAGGGACATAGGACTCCTTTGAACTGGCCTTGCTCCCACCCTTCTCAAGTTCCTGTGAGAACTGCACAAAAGGCTCATGTTTTAATTTATTTTAAGTTGCCTTTGCTGGTTTGTCATACCAGATGAGCCTCCATCAGTGGATATTTAGTGTTCAAAGGAATGTTTGTGTACTGGGATTCATTTTACATGGCTATACATTGACCTATTTGACATTTTAATAGTCATTTCCTAAGTTTGATGAGTTTCTTTGCAAAATCTATTTGAAAACTTGTAAATTAACTGTAATTTGGCTAGAACCTGTCCAGCCTGTTAACTTTTGTCTCAAGCAAATTTATCTGTGCAAATGTAAGTATTATCTCAGATAATTTTTCTGTAATTCCAATCTAGTAGGAGAAAAGGCATAACCTAGTTATGGCTGTAACTTCAGGCAAGGTTGTAAGTCACTTCGCTGAACAAATGGTTAAGTGAGGACTGGGTGTACTTGGTAAGCCAAAAGAAATTATGATCTGTGGTAGCAGAATGAGTTGCCCTGATTGAGGTGACTTGTGGGATTTATTTATTTTAATTTTTTTTGCCTGTTTGCCAGTTCCATTCAAAAAGTTGTATAGATACCTAGAAGCCTATTTAGAATCTGATTAAGGCAACTATGAGCAGGCAAGTATGCCTAGTCAAAATATATAATATATTAGGCAAAGCAAATGTAATTTGCGCTGTATAACCAAGGAGCAAGCTGCAAAAAACAGCCTCAGTATTAGAAAGAGGATCCTCAGAAGAAAACAAAAAGTGCGGCTGAGGACTCAACAAGGCCTGTGGATCCAATATCTGATTTGGCCATTCACATTAAGCAGGAGCAAATGAGATATGTCCCAATTTACAATGCTTATTTATGTTCTGTTATTTGTATTTAGTAAAAAGGGACTCATACAAATACAATGGCTATGTATTTTTGATCAATCAAACAAAGGACACTAAGCCAGGAGGGGTTTTTTTCCCCTGCCCTGGCATTATTAAAACTTCTATAAGAACTCACTCCAGAGAATTTGTAAGAATTAGTTTATGGTAATTAATAATAATACAAGCACATAAGCATGTCTTATTGGTGATACTTGTAATCCAACATGCTTATATTTACAAATTTAGGCACTCCAGTGGCTTTCATGTGTAAATGGGATAATATATGCGATACTCAATATATTCAGTGGTGCTGAAAATGGGAAAAAAACATTAGCTGGGTAAGTCTCTTGGGGATAGGTGCTATTGTTGGCAAGTATAGTTGAATTTCCAACAAGATCAAGCACAACTTCTTTCTGTGCCTCTATTCTCTTAGCTCGTTATTTCCATACAATACAACCGCTGAAAACAATGTTGATGAAAATCCATACAAAAAGTGATGTATGTGTCAACCATTCCAAGTTGCTGTGTAGACTTAAGATAATGTTCGGTCTCTCCTAGTTTCTCTGTGATCATCTTAGCAGTGATGGAAGGATCTCAATCTCTAAGAGAAAATATGTGAACGGAATCCCTACCTAATTAGGATTTTTCAGATTGTTTATTATTCAGAGATAAAAGCAGTATATATATATACAGTACTGTATTCAAGCTGCTACTGCAAGCAGAATATTTTTTTGTGAACTAAAGATTAACTGATGATTAGGAATGAATACCATTTGAAGTATTTAATTACACTAACCAAACTCAGCTCTTCCTGTCCATTGTGCATTACATTTCTCTACAGCAGTGAATAAGCCTGATGTGCAAGCTATTAGATACTCCTTGCTGTTTTTCATGATTCTAACATAATTACACCTATGCCATATTGTGAAGCATAGCAAAATAATTTCACTTCATAAGACCAGAGTCCACCAATCTATGCAACACTGTCTTTGCAAATGCACCTTATCATTTTCTTCATTGACAGTGATGTCATTTATATAGTACTGAATGCCTTGGCAATTCTGTTGCTTAGTCCCTGGCTGACTGCCAAAGTTCTGACATCCAAAAATATGTCAGTTATTACAACACAATTCTTCGTGTGTACTTACGGTGAGAAATGCTTTTAGAATTCCTCTCTATTTTCATCTATAAATAACTATCCACTAAATCTATTTTGTTGAAATGTCCCTAGCAAGGTTAGCAAAATTGTCCTCAATTTCAAGTAAGAAATGTTGCACAGATCTGTTGCACTCCTTTTTTAATTAGTGACTTGACTGTTTATCTTTAATAAACCATTTTTATTTCTCTAAGCAACAGCTGAGTATGCCACATCTTGTTGCATTTTCTTTTTAAGTCTCCATTGAGCAAGTGTGCGCAAGCCTCTGCCACAACAGTAGCAGAATTCATTTCAACCTGTTATGCTGTGTGCTGTTACAAGCATGCAGTATTCTATTTGTTTTTACTCCTGACTGTAGTTCTATAATGTCTTTAAAGCAGTTTCCATGGTGACAGCCTTTTCAAATGTTCTCTTAAACGCTAAACCTGCCTCTTAAAAAATGTTGAGTGTTTTCTTTGAAAAGTCCACTGAACAGCTGAACTTTCAGCCTAGCGTTTAGCCCTTCATCAAATATGCAATGTTCACATAGCTTTTAGAGTTCAGCTGCATATAGTGCAATTAATTCTATTCTTATTCTATTCTAATCCTATTTTAAAAACTGATGTGCTCTGCAAATCAACAGTGGATCTAACACCAAACTTTCATTATTTTAATTCATTCTGCAAAGCTGACTTGTGAGGGGTTTTATGGAGTAAATTTTATTATCAATAAAGGAGAATATTTGTAGCTCAGAGTTGGAATGAGGGGTCCTTGGTGTTCTCTGAGTTTGGTTGTTTTGTTGCAGACATTTACCCAAACTAGGTAACATGATCAGTGCTAGGAGGGAGTGGGGTTTGCTCTCATTTTTATCTTCTAGTCGCTTGCCTATCAGTGTTGGTGGGAGTGACCTTTGAGGTTTTGGTTAGGCTGTTTATTGTTAGTTTGTTTGGCAATTTCTTAATCGGGGTATTGGTTAGTTCTTGATTATTGATCTGATGTTAATCTTGGTGCTAATCTATGCTCATCTGGTATTGATTGCTGGTGGGACGTTTGGGTCTCTTTGTTCCTTTTTGGTCTTGTTGTCTCTTTTGAATGGTATGTATGTATGTATGTATGTATGTATGTATGTATGTATGTATGACTATGTGTCTTTTGATGACCAGTTTGTCAAAGTACCAGACTTCCAGGAATTCTCTATGTTTTTGGATTTGGCTTGGCTAGGATAGTCACATTTCCCAACTGAAACTATAGTTAAGTCTGCCCACATGTTGTGGAATTAAAAAGTTTTTATCATGTCTTCTGACTGCTAGTTAGTATTCATGGATGCATTCTGCTAGTCTTCTGCCTATTTGTCCTATATAGTGCTCGTTACAGACTGTATGTTGTAGATGACTCCTGTTTTTTTTTCTTTTGAAGCTGTTGGATCTTTTGGTTTACTTAGGATGTTTTGGAGAGCTTTAACTGGTTTGTGTGCTCCACTAAGTCCCATCTGTTAGCAGTTTCCGACTGTATACAGTTTGCTAGCTATAACATTCAGTTAAATATGTATCCTTTTTCAGGAAGCATGTTGTTTGATTCAAAAAATGTTGTTCATGTCTCTCTTTACTATTTGCCCAATAAAGTTATACTATTTCCCCCCTTGTCTTTTTTTGCCATACCATACCATGCCATGCCAGTTCAATCTGAAAAATTGTTTTCCCATGGTCTCATCCATGTCACTCTTTTGTATATTTTCTACAGAAAAGGAGTAGGTTTTTCTGCTCTTTGCTTTACTAAAACCTCTGTAGGAACTAATTCCAGTAGGTTTGCAATAATTGCATATTTATGACCAACCTAATGTAATCAAATAACTTCACAAGATCTCAGGGATTCCTACTTCATGGTAATAACTCAGTACACTAGATCAACCATCACTTTATTTTTAATACATATTATAAAGTGTGGTAGATTTTTAGTGTAATAGATCACCTTTTATTATAAGGAAAATTTCATTGTTCAAAATGCTTAGACTAACATATTTTTTACTTAAGAAAGTGATAATTTTTGACTCTTACAACTATATATGTAGTATTAACCTCGGTGTCTAGGTGTCATATTTTCAGGCATTTTACCCCATTCTCTTATAGATTGGGAACTCTATACACCTGTATAAAGTAAAAGGCTTGGTTAACTTTGCCCTTGGCTGTTTTTTTCAGCTTTTTTCTCACGCCACTAGCTACTCACTGAACTTTGTCCTATTGTTTTTTCCTCTTTCCCCTGCAGTCCTCCCACCTACTGTCCTACATCACACCAATCTCCTCTCAATGCTCATACCCACGCTCAGGTGCTAAAGCTGTCTTCCTTTTATAGTTGGCGCATAGGTATTCATATTCCCATAAAATCCTGGAGGGGGAGAAAAGAAAAAAAGGAAGGTAGAGGTCATCCTGCATATATTCTGAGTGAAATAATTTGCTGTAATTAGAATACCTACTGCTAATACTGTAAGTATATTTGAAAGATCCTAGAATTGATTATGAACTAATACAAGAGATGTCCAAAGATTTTTGACCCAACAACTTGCCATATTTTTAAATATGTGCAATTATTTTAAAATATTATCCAAAATTAATGCATTTGCAGGCATTAATGTCCATTAGTTAAGTAAACAGATAGATGATGAAACATCCCTTTATTGGTCTACATCATTATTACTATGAAAATGGCTCATAATTCTTTATTTTGTTTAACAGCCTAACATTTTTGGAACAGTGTTAAGTATAGCAAATAGTTCTGCAAATACACAAAACATTAGTAGTGCTTTTTGAGGATGAAAGCAGGTTTGTAGTCCTTCAATAAACTTAAACAAAAAACAAATTATGTTTTCACTGTGAATAAAGCTAATTTTGGTTCCTTTAATATTAATCTACACCAAAGTATAAATGGCATCTTATCATCTATCCATACCAATAATAATTATTTCAATCACTCTAACCATTCAACAAGAAATTAAAATGCAGTGTTAATGTTACACAGGACAATTCAGTGAGTTTTATTTTTATCTTTAGTGAGTTTTATTTTGAATACAAATTTGAAGTGTTCTGTATTTCCTCTTGAAATTGATATATTATCTATTGAATTTTCATCTTTGAGCCAATACAGCAGGAAAAACCATTAAATGTTGCTATTATCTTAGATGGGAGTGATGGTGATAAGGAATCTGGTGCTAGATTTGGAAGAGAAGTGGCGATGTTTTAAGAAATGCATGACACGGTGATAAGACTATTTGTTCTATTATTAATTATGCTTGATTGCTTAGATGGTAAGCCATCCTTGGTTTTTATATAGATATAAAGATTAGATTCCTATTCCTTCATCTACATAAGTTGGGGGAGGACGTTTCAAAAGAAAAGCAAGTAGAATACAAATAGTGATAGGAAAAGTATTAGTTTGATTGCCCTGATGAATTTAAATGGGCAGATTTGAGAGTCAGTTTTATAAATACAGTGAATGTTCAACTTCATAGGGGCTCTGAAACTCCAAAATCACCATAATAAAATAGCATGCATAGAGAGCCCATGCACAGTAAGCTTATTTAATATTTCAGCACAGAATCTATTTTTCCTCTCAGATGTTTGCTTTATTAGGGTCACTGTTTGAATATTAGTTCTTTTTTATTTTGAGCACCTATGAAAAAGTAAAAACAAATATTCTGCTTGGCTGCTGACTTTTAGGTTCAGCATTTACTTTGTGCATTGTCTTGCTGCCTTTTGTTTTTGGAGATTTCAGAGCATATTAAAAAAAGACAAAGTGCATCTAGCAGAATGACCCATTAAGTTTAGAAGCCCACATGCATTCCATTCTGACTGTGTGAATTTTTCTTTACATCCATGATACAGTTGGCTAGAAATGCGTGCTTGAATTGATGTGTTCATTTGTTCTAACTTTTAGTGCCTGTGGTGTTGCCCACAATAAATCATACATCCATTCAAAAAATGTAGACACTTATGATAACATCTGTGTTGACTATGATAGTATAATGTTAAAGAACAATTCAATATTTTTAGTTGCAAAATTACTATAGTAATTGTGATGTTCAAGGAATCCTATAGTCCATAAAGATGCTACTTGTGCACCAAATTTATTTTTCAGATTTAATCTTTTCCTGTAATTTGAGATAAATCATTGCCAAGTCAGATAAAAGTCTGAAAACAATAGCTGAAATATAGCCCTAACCACTAATAAAAAAAAGAACATTTACTAAATAAAACTCATCCTGAAAACAAAGTGATAACATCTTTTAAATACAGGGAAACTTTTATATGTTGGTTGTAAATTATAATCTTATACTCAAAATATTCCATATTAATGGTTATGCCAGTTAAATGGAAGGTGTAAGCAGGGTGGGCTAGTTTTAAAATAAAGTATAAATGCTGATATAGATCTACTTTCTAATCCATATTTTTTTATAAGCATGCATTCAAATTAGTTAATAAAGCATAATAAAACATCCTCTCTGCAATTTAGTATAAAAACCTATGTTCCTATAGTTATGGACTCATCTACATAGCTGCTTCACATACTTTCTTCCTATTCCTGAGCTGAAAAGACATTACTGTTATCCTCACAGCATGTGTCTAACACATCCAGAATGTGCTATAGTGTGCTATTCTCCATTCAGTTGTGTATGAGAGTTCGTCTTAAAACAACCTACTCATCATCTGGATTCTTTCAACATGGATGTAGTTGATACGTAACCATTCTTGGAAATGGAAGTTTAAAAAAAGATAATAGTATGAGGGAGAGGAACGTTATCCATGGGGTCGCGATGGGTCGGACACGACTTTGCAACTAACAACAACAAATGAGGGAGATATTTTCAACTGTGGGATATTTTTTATACATCCAGCATAATTTCCCCAAATAATTATTGTCCTGTTTTCCATTTTTTCTATTGACATAGAAACCCAGCAGTTTCAAGGTGATAGCAGAAATTTAGATTTTTGATCTCTTGGGTGTCATTCATTGTCCAACTGGACTTGTGCAGCTAAAATGCAGCTTTTGAAAAGCTGGAATCACTTTACTGATTCTTGTCTCAAATCCCAGCATATATACAGCTCTGATTATTCAAAAGAGAGGTGAGGAAAAATATCTGTAAGAAGAGAGGAAGTGAGAAGTTAAACATTCCCTAAGAGTAGTTGCCATTGGGAAGAGAAAACTGAACTGTGCAGGCTGCAGAAGCATTAGGGCCAAGTCCTTTCAATAACATGCCTTAAACTAATAATTTACAGGACCTGCACTGATTAAGTGGAAAGGTCAACCAGTCTATTTAAACAATGGCAATAACAACAAATATAATTGTGGAAACAAGAGTTTCAGTCTTTCCCACAGCAGACATTTCAGGCCAGTTATGGGCAAGCAGATTCCTTCCCTGCCACCATCCTGCAACTGTAATCTGAAACCACCTGATCCATTGGTTTTTCTCAAGGAAAATGTTATTTTAAAACTGATACATCTTAGACTAGCTTTAGTTGTCCAGTAGCTGACTTACCACAAGACAACCTATCAAAGCATGTCCTCAGCAAACAGGCCACAGATAAATGAGTCCTGTGGAGTTCAAGCCAAAGGCTGCAGTGCAAGTGTGGGAAGGCAGGGGATTTTTGCTGAGGCCCAGCACAAGAATAGGTGAGCAGAGAAGTGCTGTGGAATACAGCTGGGTGGCCATATGGGTGCTGTGGAGTGCAGGAAGGTTGCAAAAAGAGATTGTGTGACTTTGGAGACACTGCAATGGTGAGAATTTCACAGACTGCTTATGAGTTCTCACTTGCTCATCACTATCGTTACTATGAAGTCATTGAAGGAACTATCATAACTCAAGGTTTACCTGCATTCTTAATAAGGATAGTATTACAAATTATTATGAACCACAAGAGAATTAACAAAAATCTTAGATGAGAGGTCAGATTTAGTTCTTGTCCAACCCTAACCTCAAGCAATATCTTTAATTTTATTCATGAGGATTGCACAGATTAATTTTAAGGGAATCATGGTACAGTATAGTTTAAGTATCCTGATATATTATTTATATTACTTAAACATGTTACAGTTTTTGCATGCTTTAATTATTTTATATATAAAATAATTTAATCTGCCTGCTTTTAATCTAGTTGGCATGATCCAGCTAATGTTCACCACCTTTAAGTCTCATTAGTTTCAATAGGAAGAAGCAGCACATGCTTAAAATCTCTTAAATTTTAATTGCTTTATTTAGAAACACTCAAATTTATTTAGAAGTTGTCAACTCTACAACAAATCTGGCTGCAGCCATTTTGCTCATTCTAGGTTGCCACAAGAATGTGAGGGGGTGCGGAGGATTTTTACTAGTCTAAAACAGTTTTCTATCCAATGGGAACCAAATCATTTCTTTCAGTTAGGTGGTGACGTGAGCATTTGGTTAGAAAGTCCGCCAAGCTATTCTATTGGGGAACATAGCTGATTGCATGATATTGGGGTGGGAAGTTCAACTTTGTAATATTGTTTCATTTTAGAGGGGATTACAGACGTCGTTTCACTTTTGACCATGCCGATACTATGTAACCAATAAACATATCCTTTGAGGAAGTCTTAAGGTTTGGAGTTCTGATTTGTTTGGTCTTGTCTATCGGAACCATGAAATTAAACCAAATCTCAATCAAAATGCCATCTTTCCTGGAGTGCTGAGCCCCAGCTGCCTACCCACCACTTTGGGAGGACAGCAAAGACTCTGAAGATCTCACTATGGAGAAAAAAGAGGAATCCGCCACTGGTTGCAGTGCAGATTCGGCTGTCGGAACTATTCGGTGGCTGCTCCGGTCATCAAAGAGGACCTGATGACAGGGGCCTGGCCAAAGAACCAGATAATCCAGCCAAGGAAGTTGATGCCTCAAGAAGGAACCACCATCCTGGCGGACCTCTATCAATCAGAACCGATCCCTCAGCGCAGAAGCACCCCTAAGCCTGCCGAAGAGCTATTGCTAATTCCGCTCCAGGGTCCATCTTCTACAACGCAGAAGAAAGGGGTCAACTGGATGGAACAACTCCACTGACTGGAAATACCAGACTGCAGTTCACAGCCCTCAGCTAAAGGAGAAATTTGACTGATTGGAAGTCAGAGAAGGGATTCCTACAGCCCAAAATGAGTGCTCGAATGGGGGTAAGGCGAAGACTTATCCATAGCTACTATCCCCTCGCTGAAGTCCAGGGGCCCATGCTGCCTCACCCATCTGCCGGAGCCTCAAGTTCCCGATCCTAGCCAAGCCCTCTGCAGAAGCCTCGCCCTGCAAGACAGGGTGCCCAGTAGAGAGGATTCTGGAAAGTGGTGAGGCCTCAGCCCCGAGATTAGCAAGCTGCCCAGCAACCAGTGTACCTGGCACTGCAACACCTAGAGCCACAACCTATCAAGCCCACTTTCGATGGAGACCTGAAGAAGTTGCCATTCTTCCTAAACCAAGTATGGGCTCACCTGGATCGTTATGCCCATACCTATCCTGGTGATGTCACAATGGTGAATGCAGTGACAGCCAACTTGGAAGGGGAAGCAGTGGAGTGGGTGACCAACTTTCATGATGAAGGGGCTCTGGAATTGCTGGATGCGAATTTATTCATGGAACAGTTGAAGGCAAGATTTGAGGATGAATCCCTAGCCCTGCAAGCAGAAAAAGAGATCCATCACTTGAGGCAGAGAGGTTGCCCAGCGAAAGAATATGTCTGGTCACCTGGGACAGTGGCCAGAGCAGTCTCTGATCCACTATTTCAAATGGGCTGGACTGCGACCTACTCTAAGCATGCATCTACCGAGGAATCCCAATCTAGCTGCGAGCATGGTATAACATGACGGTAAACTTGGACATTGAATTGGATCATGTCAAGAGCCCAACTGCCAATGAACCAAAGCCAAGACGAGCTCTGGAGAAATGCCTGTTTGGATGGCAATCCCAAGCCACATTGACCACCAGTGCTCCTTGAGCAGCCGCCGGGGTTCCCATCAAGTGCTTCCAATGTGGGCAGCAGGGTCACCAGGCTGCCAAGTGCTTAGCTCCTACCCCTCAGGCAAAAGCTGCATCAGCTTCAGCCGCAAAACCAAGAAAACCACCACCATGAGCAGGATGGGAGAAATCTAACTGGGCCAAACAGGAGCAAGCTATTCAAATCTCCTCTTCATCTCTGGGAGAAGCAAAAGGCCCACCTGAACATCTATCCCTCCCAGCACCTTACGATAGTGATGAGGATGGTAAATCAACCCATCCCACCTTTCGCTATTCCTGTCAAGATCATAGTGCCAAAGACAGGAGCCCAAGCAGAGTTAGATGTTTTAATAGACTGAGGCTCCACCAGATGCCTAATCAACCTCCCCAAGTTGGGAATTCATGCCAAATTGTTGCCCCAGCCATGAAATTTGAACAGGCAGATGGGTCACTGAGGTTTCCCAGCAACACACCTAACAGAGCCGTTGCATGTAGAAATGGGAAATCATTCACTTTGTGGTGATCCCAAAGATGAAAGAGACTGTGATTCTAGGCTTAGCTTAGCTTGACAAGTGGTGTTCCAATATTTGGTGCGAGAACGGCATGTGGACTCTGAGGTTAGTCATGGGACCTCTCCCACCAACCGACCTCAGTGAGATAAAGGGGACTACTGCCATTGGAACACAGGGGGAGCCTGTCAAAACATTAAAGGCTGCCATGGAACAATTGCCAGGGATCCAACTTATCCCCAGTGATTTGGCAGGAGCCTTTAG
Organism: Azemiops feae; assembly: GCA_023970755.1. Lineage (NCBI taxonomy): Eukaryota > Metazoa > Chordata > Lepidosauria > Squamata > Viperidae > Azemiops > Azemiops feae. Next base: position 38,199 of record JALGBA010000087.1, on the reverse strand, counting down.
TGAAAAGAAATGTGACACCCTTCCCCCTCATTGAGCAATCAACTGTGCAATTGAAATACTGCCAGGAGCCAAGCTCCCAAAGCCCAAAATGTACTCCATGATGCCTAGGGAGATGGAAGAACTGCAGAACTGTATTGACAAGAACCTGTCCAGAGGTTTCATCCAGCGGGTAAAGTCACGCATGGCTGCCCCAGTGTTATTTAAGGAGAAGAAGGATGGGTCTTTGAGATTCTGCATGGATTTTAAATGGTTAAATGCTGTCAGCATAGAAAATATGTATCCCCTCCCTCTGACAAAGGACATGTTAGCCCATCTGGCCAAAGGCAAAATTTTCATGAAACTTGAGGGAAGCCTATTACCGGGTGCGAATTAGGGAGGGAGATGAGTGGAAGACAGCCTTCAATTGCCTCTTAGGGAGTTTCCAGTTCCGGACTCCAAGGAGCTCCTGCTGTGTTTATGCAGCTGTTAAACCAAGTGTTGCATGATTACTTATGCAAAGGAGTTTTGGTTTGATATCCTCATCTCTACCGAAACCATGGAGGAACACGTCAAGCTAGTTCAAGAGGTCCTCAAGAACTGTTGAAGGCTAGCCTCTATGCTAAACTCTCTAAATGCGAGTTTCATCAGATGCGCCTTGACTGCTTGGGCTAATTTCTTTCTTTTTTTAATTTTTTTTTATTAATTTTCTAATATTACATTTGCATATTTGAAAAGCAACATGGCAGCTGAGTATAATAATTCCATTACATTTAAATATCATCAATACAAATCTTAAAGTATTACGACAACTAATTCCCTCTCTCCCTTAATATATACTGTCTCATATTCAAACCAACATAATTCTTATTCTATCAATCAAACAGAAAATAACTTTCTAACATTCATCAATAATCTTCAGTTTATACATATCTTAATTAATTTAACATTCCATCTTTTAGACAGTCAATGACCTAATAAATTTTTCTTAATTTTAGTTTTCCATTAATATTTTAAATTTAACGTTTAATCTTTTTCATTTCCAAATTTTAAATGACCGCAATTTCTATCACGGTTCCCCCACAGTCTAAAGTTCCAGATACACCTCTGATCTATACATGATTCTCACCATCTGCATCAACCAATTAATAATACGAAGTAATATTCTTATTTTTCTAGTAATTCTCCAGTATCTTAGAATCTCAAATTTAATAGCCAAGATTTCTTTTATTTCCACACTTAGTATTTCCTCTTTTTTTTCCTCTTCATGTCTCCTATCTCATATTTGACACTAATAATTTTTAACCTGTTAGCATTTATACCACAAACCAATATACAAATTTAATTATTAGTATTTTGCTTCTAAATTTTACTTAACCAAATTTTTTCTTTGTCTCGACTCATAACAATATCTTGAATTCAAATCTTAATTGTTTTTAAACATTCAATCTTTTAGCCAATCAGTGACCTAATAAGCTGTTCCCCGTTTTAGTTTTCCCTTAATATTTAAATTTAACACTTAATATTTATTTTTCCAGGTTTTTAATTAACCATGATTCCTTTATCACAATTCCTCACACAATCTAATATTTAAGATACACACCTTATATATAGATTCTTACCATCTACACCTTAATGAATTAATAAAACAATATAATCTTATTTTAATATTTATACTTCTTAATTTTAGATAACCAAAGTTTTCTTTATCTCAAGTCGTTACAATATCTTATATTCAGAATACATGTTTTATCTATTTGGGTATATTCTATTTTAAATTTCATGTGTAAATCAAAACCCCAGTCCTTTTCAGTCTTATTCTAGCTTTCTTTCTTTGCCAAATCATCTTTCCTGTCTTTGCTTTTAAATCATCAAGCATGATGTTGAAAACACCATCCAATTGCCTTTTTTTAAGAGGACTAGCTGATCTAACCAGTCGTCTCCTTGTTTTTCCATCTCGGCGTAGTTGTCCCAAAGTGTTTATCTTCTCATTCATCTGTTTTTCTTTTTGATCTTCAGGTTCCTTCTGATTTATAAGAAAAGTCCTTTCCTTTTTCTCTATTATCAATTTCTTTTCTGTATCTTCCATTATCTGTATTTGTTGAGTGTTTGAATCTTCTATCATAGCATTTGATTGTTCCACTTTCTCTATAGAATTCTGTATAGATGATTCTTTCGTTGAAGTCATAATTTGAGTTTGCATATCCAGGCTGCTTTCTTGTTTTTTCCTGCCATTTCTTATTTCATCACCAGTTGTAAGAAGAGTTTGGACAATCTTTTAACATACAAAGAGTTTGTTCCTGTTCTTCCTCTGTAGGAAAAGTCCATTCCTGTTCTTCTTCCATTGTAGTATATTAAACTTACAGTCAGAAAGTCCACTAAGTGAAGAGCAGAGCTGAGTGGTTGCTTATATCTTATCTATTTTCTGAGCTGTCAACAAGTCTCTCTTAGGCAGTAACAGGTATAATCTCAAGTTTAACCACCAGATGTCACCCCAGAGTTGTTTTGATCTTTTCAGGTTTTTTTCTTCTATTCTAAAAGAAAAAAACCCAGATCTTCAGTAAAAATAGAGAATAAAAATCAGAGAAAAATAAAGAATAGAAAATTACAATCTTGTAATCCACCAATTTTAGGAGGTAGAGTTCCAATTAGGATCCCAGTATTTTTTTCAACGTTTTAAGCTCCCCTGGGTAGGCAATTGCTGCTGTTTCTGGAGGGAGGGCTAAAATCTCCCTTCCCTCACCACAGGGGGGAAAGTACTTTAGCAGCTTATGCAGGTAAGTAAGTAATTAGGATGTAAGAGAGGTAGATCTCACCCAGACTCTTCCACGCTGCTTTAGAGTTGCCAGATGGTAGGTGTGACTTCGGCTGTCTGCAGTCTTGTGACGGACCATATCTCTATGGTCGGTCTTTCGTCCGCCGGTTTGGAGGGATTCGCTGGCTCTAGCGGGAGAGTTGCCGCTCTTCCGCGATCCAGCGAGGGCCCCTCCTTGCTGGTCACCTCTACGGGGTGACTTTCAAGCCTTTTCAGGGTCCCCCAGCGATGCGAACCTGGACGGGAAAGACGAGAGTCATCTTCCAAGCGTCCATAGCGGCCGCGCGGCTACCAAATTTCTAGTGGAGTGGAAATGGATGCGGCCAAAGTCAAAACGGTGCTGGAATGGCAACGTCCATGGATCCAAAAGCAACTTCAAAGTTTTTTGGGGTTTGTGAATTTCTATCGGCAATTCATCCCCTCCTTCGTGAAAATCACCATGCCCATTACTGAATTACTAAAAACCTTGTCAACCTTTACAATGGACTATAGAATGCCAGGCGGCATTTGAGCAGTTAAAGAGACTGTTTGCAGCAGTACCAGTTCTTAAACACCCAAACCCCGAGGAACTATTCATCATCCAAGCCAATGCCAGTGATGTAGCATTGGGTGCTGTCCTACAAAAAAACGCAAAGGGGGATCTACAACCCTGCACCTACACTTCCAGAAAACTTTCAGAAACAGAGAGACGATGGGCTGTTTGGGAGTAGGCTTTTGCGGTGAGGTGGGCTTTGTTAACTTGGCACCATTTCTTAGAGGGTAGCAAAATACCTTTCAAGGTGTGGACTGATCATAAAAATTTAGAGGCACTGAAAACCCCTCAAAAGCTATCTGCTAAGCAAGTTAGGTAGGCCCAGTATTTCAACCGTTTTAATTTTCAAATACCTTCATGGGGGGAAGAACTTTCTGGCCGATGCTTTGTCTAGAATGCCCCAATGCAAGAGCTGCCGAGAGGAGATTATTAATTCCATCATTCCTTTACCCCAATCAGCCTCTCAAGTAACCACGAGAGGTCAGATGCAGAGGAGATCCGACGAGCCTGATAGTCAATTAACACAAAAACTCAAAAGAGGAACTAAAAACAGATTCTTGGTTCAACGACAATAGATCGCTATTGACCTATCAAGATGGTCTAGCTTGAACGGGCTCTAAACTGTACCTTCCAGCCTCCCTCAGAATTCAAGCCCTCCAATGAGATCATGATGCAAAATAAGCCGGTCACTTTGGATTTTCAAAAACTTTGCATTTGGTGCAGTGGCAGTTTTGGTGGCCAGGCATGAAAAAGGACATTGAAAGTTATGTACAAAGCTGTGCTACCTGTGCCACTATGAAAAAGTGCCCCAGGTGGCAAGGCTCCTGGTCTGTTGCAACAAGTGGCAGATCCTTCCCAGCCTTGAATTGCCAGAAAGCAGGGGGAGCACAGTGATCTGGATTGTCATTGATCTTTTCTCAAAGCAAGCTCACTTCGTCGCTTTTTTGGGACTCCCATCTACCCAAAAGCTAACCAGGTTATTTTTAAAACATATCTATGGTTTCTGGTTAAATCAAAGAGTTTTTCAGTGGCAGGTAACAATTATATTTGATACACTACAATATATGTTTTGCGAAATTATAATTCTATTTTACATTTCTCTTTTTATAATCTAAAGTCATTGTAAGTAGAAATATAGTATATATTCTATATATTAGTAGCAGAAATGCTATTTTAGCTAATATTTAGTTAATATTTTAATAGCAGTAAAATCTCAGAGAAATATGACATAATTTCAGTTTTTAGGAATATCAGTATAGAACAGATTTCTGGTTTTCCTATCTTTAAAAAAAAATGAAAATATTTTATACATTTTAGATACAAGCCTTTGCTCTTATAAAAGATCAATCTTTTTTTATACTGTCTGTCCCCCAATATACAGGAAGGTAAATAGCTTTTATGGCTAATAGTATATTTAAATATTTTACTGCAGTTTGAAATAATTGACATGGTAAATAGCACATAGATGTAGTAGAGAATATCAAACTTGAATTGTAATTATTATATTTTAATTAATTGATTTAAAAATTAATTCTACATTAAATGTTAATTTAGCAATTGTGTTTGGAAGCCATGCTTCATCTTTGTAGCCATTAGGAAGAATTCGATCGATTTTAGGAAAGAGTATCAATACTAAAAAAAAATACCAATATTAAGATAAATGAATCTTCCAATTTAGGCCACCCTGAATAGCAACACTTAGAAGCAACAACAACTGAACTCCAGCCCTAGTTCCATCTCTGCGACTCAAAGACCACTTCATGCTGTTCCCCAAGGAATGAATGCCACATAGTCCAATGCTTTCCAGGATCTGCTGTGCATCACTTATTTTCAGAAGGTGTTCTCTTTCTGTTGATAGGCCACTGTAGCCGACCAGAGTCTGCTTTGGGCCATCTATGAATGCTCTTTCGCAGCAGCATTCAAAAACTACACAAAAGTATGTCCTGTTCTCATGTGATTTGCAGAGGTTCTAAGAGCCATATGAGGGGATTTTCAGAGGTTCTAAGAGCCATATGAGGGGATGGCCGTCTCGTGTGATTTCTGGAGGATCCAGAGCCAGCCTGAGAGCACACCCATAGACTGCAAATTGTGAAAGAACATCCTGTACTCATACAATTTTTGAAAGCTCTTTAGTGTGGCTTCCAGAGAGTCTGGAGGTGTACAAGAGCACACCCCATTCGTGCATGATTTCTCCAGCCTCTAAAATCATGTGAGAACAAGACATACTTTTGAGAATAGATGTTGGTGAATTCTGGCGTGTCACCCAAAACATGGCATGTCACTTTTGATTCACGTGACAGATTTGGCATCATTGGTTTAGGCAATATTTCTACAACATAATAGAATAATTTACCAGCACACAACTGTTACTGTCAGGTGAAAAAAGTAACTACGTTAACCTATTCTTATTAACTATATTTTTTCATAAAGACCGTTTAGAATTAATGTAATATACAGAATGGACAGAAAACTTTCCTTCAGTCAAATTTGTTTTTATTTATTCACCTATGTCTCAGTGTCATTATTTCTATTATATAACTTTGATTTCTGAAGTCATCTGATAAAGAAGAAAGGAAAATGTCACTGAAGTAGATAAGAGGACATAAAAAGTCATGAAATAAAATATAGCGTACAGAAATCATTATCATGTTTTAATATTTATTTAATAGTATTCATCTAAGAGTATCTAAGGCTTTGATAAGATTTTTAGAATATGACAAATAATGTACTTAATATGAATTTTAATATGAATTAAATAACTCCAAAGTTCTATTAATAAAACAGAAGTGCAGAATCTTTTTGAATAGTTTGATGCAATTTGATAAAGCCGTTGCTGTATGTCAAAATAAACATTCAGTCAAGCTGTTGTTATTATTATAGAAGAAGCATAATTCTGTTAACAGTCTTAATATTTATTTTAAAGTTTTAACATTCTTCCTAATTCCTTATTTCCTTATTTTTCCTGGACCAATTATTATTTTCCCAATGACCTTGTCGGAAGATCAGTTAAAGTTGGAAGTGTCTGATAGAACATGACATATATTATAAATCATAAACTTTTTAAACAGAAATTTTCTAAATATTTTTGTGATCTGAAGAGAAGCTAGTATAAAGATACCTATTTAAGCAGTAGTCATAACTTGCCAATAATTGATCTCTTTATTTATTTTTATTGCTTTTTAAAACAATGACAAAAACCAGAAAAAAACAAAGCAAAAGCTAATGTATTGTCAAAGAAAAAAAAGACACATGGAATTTATGTTCGACTGAATTATGTACCATAGTTTTCCTTATGTTGTCTAATAGCACAAGCCGAGAGGTCCATACAGATACTAAAAAAGATGAAAGTAGACACTCTTGACTTCCTCTAAATAGTGGAAAAATAGGAGAAAACGTGCCATTAACCTTCACTTTAGATTTAGATACAATATCTTAATCCATTTTATGAATTCCCAAAAAAAATCCAAATCTATTTAGTACAGCAAACATGTACTGTTTGTGTATAATAATCAGGTCAAGATGTGGAAAGTGCTCAGAAAAATGTGAATCCCTGAGCCAACTCATTGTTTTCATGAAAACCTCATATACAAGTCAAAAGGCCATAGTACAAAAACAGCATACAGACTGGCTCCAGGATGGCAGAGGAGTGTAGCAAGACTCTCTCCCTTTATTCATTCAGCCTATATGCTGAATGTATATTGAGGAAAACCTGATAGCCAAAAGGATCTGCAAGCCTTCATATAAAAAGTCAAAGAACACAGTGAAAACATGAGACTAAAATTAAATATAAAGAAGACCAAATAAAGCGAGCAAGCAGTCTTAGAGCTGGCAATGAAGATACTGAAGTGATGGATCACTCCTCTCTTTTAGAATCAACCATCAACAGTAAAGAAACAAGCAGTCAAATAATGTACTGCAAATTAGCACTTAGTAGAGCAGCAATGAAGACATTGGAAAAGGTAATCAAATGTTATGATGTGTTGATACCTTCAAAATCATAATCATGCAAGCCATGATACTCCCTGTATGGGAAAGTTTCACTTCCTATGGAAGTGAAAATTGAGCTTTAAAGTAGAAGGATAGAAAGAGAATTGACAAGTTTGAACTTAGTGTTGGAGAAGACTCCTGAGAATACCATGGGCAGCTGGGGCGAGGGAACAATGCATCATTTAGTACATTCTGGAGTTCCTCAAGGCAGAAATGACCAAGCTCAAATTATCCTACTTCAGAAATATTATGTAAAGAGCCAGTTCTCTGGGAAAGGCTTTAATACTTGAAAAGGTGGAAGGAAAGAGAAAAAGAATAACCAATTCCAAGGTGGATGGACTTGGTTACATTGGAAATGAGTGACCTGAAAGAATAGATCAGAGATGGATCATCATGGACACGATCTACCTACATAAGCACTAAAAAATGATTTGATAGCACATAATTAAATATGTAGAGCTGAGAAGCTACTGTAGAATATTTCAGTGTAGAATGTTTACTAACATTGCATAATTTCAAGCATATTTTTTCATTAAATGATAAAAATTATTCATACAGTTCTCTTGCATCACATAGCAAGATCATTGCAGAGCTATGACATGGTCTCATTGATTCCAGTGCAAAGGAGGAGTAGGAGGAACTGAGACCATCCAATGGGGATGGAATGTTTAGAGAGGCCAGTGGCTGAGGACGATGCTGTCCCAGGCCCCTCAGGCATTGGGGAAGGTGGTCGAGCAGTCAGAGAGCCGCTTGCCCTCATAGACACAGGGGAGGATCGACTGCAGATGGGCAATGGTGCTGAGAGGCAGCAGATCTCCTCTGATGAGGAACAGTTGCCTTCCCCACTCGATCTAAGGGCACAGCTCGAAGGAGGGCTATGAGGCTGCTTGCGAGAAGGTCACCCTGTCCCTCCTCACAAGGAACACCTGGCATGGGTTGACTTAAGAAGAAGCCAGGGGACTCTGTCTTTGTCAGGAATAATTGTTTGCTTTGACTTATTCTCCCCCAACTTTGTAAAAACTCAGCCTTGACTCGTTTCTGTCTGTGCTTTGCCTTTGCCTTGTGGAATGTCTTGTGGACTTGCTTTGCCTTGTGGACTTGCCTGACCCTATGAAATTGCCTTGCCCTTTGGACCTTGATTCTGGACCTTGCCCTGTGAGCTTGCACCTTCTCTTTAGACTTTCTCCCTGCCTTTGCAAATTGGTTTTGGTTGTTTACTGGCTTTTGTTTGTGGGACTGAGGGTGGTTACCTTCAGGGAAGTCTGGGGTGGATCCTTACCGGTTGTTGTAGGGCTGTTTGTTGTGGCAGTTAACAGAGCAATAAAGGACTCTATCGATGCCCACCTCTGCCTAAGCAACGTGGGTCATAACAGCTATTTCAGAATGTTAATAATAATTTACTAAACTTATATGCTACATGACTCTCAATATGCTACCTGACTTTCTGCGTGACTGCAACAATCAAACAAAGAAATTACAATAAAACTTTTTCTAAAAAATGGCAAGTGCAATGAAGTGAGGGATTTCACTGTTCCTTGCCAAAGCACTATGTAAAGAGACTTTACAGTTCTTCAGTAATACCATACTGGGGGAAAAATTGTCACAGAACCTTTCTTTATATTTTCGTTGTTTATGCTGAGAGAAAGTGGTGGTGGTTGTTTTTAACTAAATACTATACCAGTTGTTTTATAATTTGATCTGTAGCTGAAGCGGGCACAGCAGCGCCTGCATTTTTTGCGCCGCATGAGAAAAGCACATCTTCCTTTCCCTGTCCTGACCACTTTCTACAGGGGGACAATCGAGAGCATCCTGTCATACAGCATCACAGTCTGGTTTGGAGGCATCACTGCTTCAGACAGGAAGGCGGTGCAGAGAGTGGTGAGAATGGCTGAAAAGATCATTGGCAGTTCCCTCCCTCCCATCCAGGACATAGCACAGAAGCGTTGCTTGAGCAGGGTCCATAAGATTATCTGGGACACTACACATCCTCTTCACGACCTGTTTTCCTTGTTACCTTCTGGGAGGAGGCTTCGTGGTATCCGTAGCAGAACATCCAGATTCAGCCATAGATTCATTCCATACAGCATTAACCTTGCGAACTCTCAAGCTTCCTCCTTGCATTATATATTCAAGATGGACAGTATTTAATATTTATTTGCTATGTATATATAGGGATGTGGGTCTATATATATGTTGTTCATAGTATGTTTAGGTGTGTGTCATGTATGTGTTTCACTTTGAGAGCGGGCAACTAAATTTCATTTTTGATGTGTGCCGTTGTGCCCACAATATAAAAATGACAATAAAGGTTATCTTATCTTAATAGGAAAACCTGCAATACTGATGAAAGACAGAAGTGTCACACTTTAATTTTGTTCAATGATCAGCATAATACAAAACAAAAAAAGACAGGCGAAAACAAAAGGCAGTAACAGAATAGGGCAAACAATTAAAAAAAACAAAATACAAATAAAAAGAATAAAAGAATAGAATATCAGATCCATGTGATCTCTTAAATAATCTTTGGACATAAATATAGTATGAAAAAATGATTTATTATTAAGCATAAGATTTAATAAAAGGACTAAAACTAATAGTAATAATAATAATATTGAATAAAGGGTAGGAAAATTTTCAATATGTTTTTCTATGCTCCAGCTGACTGTAATTTTAATTGCTGCTCAAAAATGTAGCCATGTTGTATGTGATGAATGATTTCCTGTCAGACAAAAAAAAAAACCCACAACCAGTCTATATGACCTATATGGCATGGTAGCTTGGGGGAAAATGAGAGTTTGGCAACATCTTGATAACAGGGGCAGTATAGCAGGACATCTGCAGTAAGGACAAATTCTTTGACACTTGGGGATTTTAGCAAATCTCCAATTAAGTGTAGAAGATGGGAGCATGTCATGCCTACTCTGAAAAAGGCTCTTCATTGGGCAAGAGAAATTAGAATCATTAGCTACCTGCCCGATTCTCATTTCTAGTACTTTATAAAATTTATGACATGTGCTGAAATGCAGCCAAGCTAATTCGTTATTCAGCATTTATAACCATTTTACTAATGGTTCTTTTAGCTTGTATATAATCCAAGATTTGATTAAACTACAGCTAGGAAGTTTAAATCAAGATTGACTAAAGTAAAACCCAAGATAACGGCCCTGGTTAACTCCCTTTTATTTATCTTAATATCAATCTAAAGTTGATATGAGGTTGATAAAAACAACATATGGTGCTTATCTGTTATTATAGCTGTATTGTTCAATAAAATGATGTAAGATCAAAACATGTATGAGTTAGGTAAAAACCATCTTACTCTTCACCAAGGATTGACTGTCCACTTTTGTAATATCCAATTCCAGTTTCCAATTCAAGTGACTGTTTGTTAATGATACTTTGCTAGTAATATGTAGTAGACTTATGAGATAATTGCTGCATCACTTCTATCCCCTTTTTAAAAAAAATAATAATGGTTGCTCTCAAACCCTGGTAAAGCAGATATGATTTGTATCATCTATATAAGAAAGGGACATATCAAAAAGGGATATACACTAGTTCAAATTAAACCCTACCAGGGTAGAATTCCTAATCAGTAAACTGGTATTCTGATATTTACTCTGATTGGGATTAAATCCCCCCAAAAGCAGGTGATTTCTGAGTTGGAAGCTTCCTAGAATTAATGATGATAAACCACCAAATCCAGAGGTTCCTTCTGTTCACAGAAATTCCATCTTGTCTGGTTTCAGCTGAAGCCTTACAGCCCTTATAGCCTTCAGACACTGAGAAAGGGAAGTCACAGCATCTCTTGGATCACCAAGATGAAAATGGTGATCTTACCCAGTGGTTTCATGTAGATTTTTTTAAAAAGTGGAAAAAGTACTGAGCCTTGTGGCATCTCACAAGGATGACCAAGGGCTGGACTTCTAGCTCCCTATTAACACCAATTGGGACCGGCCTTGGAAAAATACTGTGCCCCATAGCTGGCCTAAAAGAATACCATGTCAATGGGTATTAAAAACCGCTGGGAGATCAAGGAGAGCAAGGATAGATGCACTACCATCCCATCCTGCTCTCAACAGAGATCATCCACAAGTGTGATCAATGTCATTTCCCTCCCATAACCCAACATGAAACCCAACTGAAAGGGGTCCAGAGAATTTGTTTCATCCAGGACCCTTTGGAGCTGCAAGACAATCACTTTTGCTATCACTTTCCCTAGAAAGAGGAGGTGGGACACTGGATATTAGGTTCAGTGATGGTTTCTTGAGAAGGAGGCACACCAGGCTCTCCTTGGACAATGCTGGAAATACCCCCTCCTACAGCAATGCATTAATCACTGCTTGGACCCACCTGCAGGTCACCATCCTGGAGGCTTTCACAAACCAGGAGGGATAGGGATCTAATAACCATGTAGTTGCCTTAATATCCCTAAGGATCTTATCCACTTCCTCAGGTTCAACAGTGTCAAACAGTTTCCAGATAATATGCCAAGTCTGTTCTCCATGTGTCTCCAATGGACCTGCTCCATACCTGGACTCAAAGTAAAAGCAGATCAAAGTAGTTTCATCCGTCAGATGTTCAACAAAATCCTCTGCATGGCCCTGCATAATATAATCTTACATTACAGGAAATTAGCCTTAAACCTGATAATTATTTGGGGAAACAATGCCTTCACAAATAACTTAATAGGAATCTATGGATAATTCTGTCTAAAATTGCTCTCACAATTTTTACTAGATAAGAAACTTCTAATGACACAATTTATCATACATTATTGAGGGGCTACTTATTTTTTAAAGATTTCAGACAAGATAGAGATCAGGTCTGTAAGTTTAAATTAGCTAAATTCTTTAAAGAAAGACACGGAATGTCATATTATTTACAGTCACTTACATCCCATTGCCCGAGACAATCTTTTACAGAATTTTGCTTTCAAACAAGCCTACAGCTATTTGAATGTAACATATAGAGGCTTACCTACTGCACTACATTCATGCATGTATAATAACTTAAAGGTGGAATATCTGACCTTTTACTTATTATGTTGCCAAATTTATCAGAAACCCAGAACTAGATTTATTAATTGTTATTATGTATTAATTAATTAATTATTAATTGTTAATCCAATTAAATCCATTTAGTCTAGAATAAAAAATATTTTTGTTGTTGTCTGATGAAGACAAACATGTATTGAAACAAGTTGGATTATTTTGTCACAGGAAGGAAGATATGAAAGCACATCCTGACAAATAGTACTGTTAATATTAGAGATGTATTGAACTCATAGGAATGCCACTTTATATATATGTATTTTGCTAAAATGTATTATTACAAATAAACATTTTATTTAAAAGGAATAAGAAATAGTATGCGAAAGATATAAAATTGTTTAGAAAGAGACAATCCAAATAAAATATAGCATAGGGGAAAAAATCAATATGAGAAACCGGGTTTTCAGAAACAATTTCAGGGCTAAATTTTACCAAACATGACTTTGTTAAGAAAGACAGTAGGAAGCAACCACCCAAAAGTACAACTCAGCAAATAGAAGGAAATTTTTTTTTAAAAAAAAATCTTGTACGCTTAAATCATCTATTCTCAGGCACCACTCAAAGCTAGTCATATTTTCTTAAGTGCTGATCCATTAGGACACTTAGACTCCTCTCAAAATTACTATTGTTTAGCCAGATACCATTTTTTCTATATCTGCACATGGGAAGGAAAGGAAGAAAGAGTAAGAAATAGAATGTCAAAGGTATAAAAGGCATAATATAAAGAAAAAGAAAATGTAGCTAAGTGATTTAAGCCAACACTTCCATTCAAACTATCTTTGCTTCCATCAAATCCATACTCAATTTTATTTCATTTTATTATTTCAACTTTCCACTTTTTTCAGGATGTTATCAACTTCATGCTTGGTTATCTTCTCAACCCATTTATTCTCTGCTTTGTGATGCAGTCCTCATTATGTTTTCTCTGTATGTTTTCTACTTTCATACTGCTCACTTGCGTTTATATTTAGTCTATGGCAGGTTCAGGGTTGGTTAGTATTTGGGCTGGAGACTTCCAAGGAATATCAGGGTTGTATGCTAAACTGGGAAGTTGAAAGCAATAATAAGTTGTATACTATAGGGGGGAAAAACTGCACAATGTGTCCATGAAGTCATCAAAAATTATCCTCTACTCAATGGAGGCTATACTATAAAAGTTTTACATCCTTTAAAAATATATAAATGGCTACAGTAATTGTACTCCTTGTCCATTATTGAAGTGTGATAAATGCAAAATTTCTTAGTTTAATAAAAAATAATAATTAATTTTGTGCTTAATTTAGTGCCTGTTGAGCTTTCTCAGACAAGTTGGAGTTTATAATCATTTTGTTTATTTACTATTATAAAATTTTATTTTATGCTACTCTTCAGTTGTATTCCTCAGAGTAACATTTTTAATTGTTAGATACTTTGATATTTTTGAATCAATGAAGAAGGAGGGGGAAGCGCAATGGAGATCAATCTGTTCCAGTCACATTAAAAGAACACAGGAATCTAAGAGGAGTATATTGGTAAAAGGAACTGAATGGTTCTATCTCCTGTAAATTACCTCTTCCTATTTCATCTAGTTTCAAAGTCCAATGGTGTAGAAGAGAGTTCACTCAACAGGGAGAAGAAATGTTTGATCATAATAAGCAAGCTGATGAAGCCAATGCTACTTCAGTTCAAGGTATGGAAAGGAAAGTTAATGAAGGTTCTTTATGGCAGGACATCAGTAATAGTTTAAATAAACAAGGATTAGAGCTGTCAAAGACTGAACTACCTGTTATGCAGAACAGGCAAGATTATCACATCTGTTGTCATGCATCCTAAATAATCTTGAACAGCATGTATATACTTTGTCAATTACTATAGGACTCGTATAGCTTGATGGAGTGTTTCCTGCAAGATATGCTGCAATATCATCCCTATAGATACCAGGACAACAAACCAGCTTATGATGACATGCCATTCCTAGCTTCTTGGAAAAGATGGGCTACTCTTTCAGTGGAAATCAAAGAGAAAAAGAAAAAGAAAAGAGTAGGATGGAAAATACAAACATTGAGAGTGCCTTATTTCCCGGAGCCATGAAAACCAGAAGGCCGAGTTTCCAGCCTCTAGGAAGGGGATAACAACCAGAACTAGGAGTTTCACAACAAAGCATGGATATTTCCAGTAATACAAACAATAATATAAACAATAAGATTTGGTATAACAAGCCTTTTGACAGAAAATAATAGTCAGAAAGTTACATTTACCACTAAGGATATTTTATTCCATCCATTACCTATTAGCCTTAGTTTCAGATGACATATGTGAACACGCTACCAGGAATATAAGCAACCAAGAGGTATTTTTGAATTTAAAAAAAAATCTTGTTTAAAGGCCAGTCCCTATCAAAAAGTGTTTCGCGTTCTCATGAGAGTTCTGCCTATAATAAAGACAACTCTTTAATCTCAGGTCAACTTTTTTAAAAAACAAGATGACTTCAAATCTCAGGATGAAACTCAGATTAACCTTATCAGGAACACCAGAAAACCTGTGAGCACCAGCAATTCCCTGTCTTTTCAAGTAGCTTCCCAATTACCAAGACAAAAAGAACATTTGTGCAGAAGTGCTGAAAGTTCTATAAATGAAATAATTGATCAGTTACAAGATCTGATAGCTAACCTCCTTTGGTCAGAGAATGAGCAGGCATCTACCATGAAAGCTGGACTATGTGTTCTTAAGCTTCCCAAGTTTTATACCAAAATTATGAGCCCTTTACACCCACAAACAGAGATGAAACAATTTAGAAACAAGGCTGAAGAGGTTTCCAAAATTAAAATCACAATTCCACAGATAATACAGATTCTGGAAGGTACCAATACAAACAAACGTCTATTAAGTATTATGATCCTCTCACAAATCAGATTTTAAAAATACTTCCCATATGCATAGCTGCGGGGGAAATGAAGCCTCACATGTTCCACAGCTATCCAAGAACCCCAGCTCTGATGGAAACAGGAAGAAAACAAGCTGAAATCCAGTATATGTCAAAGGCCTTCAATTTACCAGACAACCATAGTTCAGCAGTATCTCTCTTGCTTGACCCTGTTAAGGAGAATGATGCAAATTCAAATCACCATAAGACAGATGAACCTTCTATTTCAACAGAAAGATCAGAATGTTTGGTATATAATTATTCAAAGAAATGCTGTAAATGCTTTATTTCACTATTGAAGTCACATCAATCACAGGAATTAAGTGACTTTCAACTCAACCCATTTAAGAGGAAAAGAGTCAAATATCTGGAGTCCCAAACTGCTAATTGTTTAGAAAGAGACAATCCAAAGAAAATACAGAGAAGGAAAAAGAATAGTAGAGGATCAGGGTTTCCCAAAAAAAAAATAGCGCTACATTTTACCAAACATGACCTCGTTAAGAAAGGCAATAGGAAACAACCACCCAGAAGTACAATTTAGCAAATAGAAATATTTTTTTTAAAAAACAATATACTCTTAAATCATCTATTCTCAGGCACACTCAAAGCTACCATAAGAAATCATCTTCAGAAAGAAAAAGCTGATATTGGGACTTCCGGTTTTTATGCTGTAGCGCATGGCCACGGGATTGCGAAACTCCGCATCACGCGGCTGTTTTCGTCCTGCCAAGAGACCCTAAAT
The DNA here is from genome assembly GCA_023970755.1 of Azemiops feae. NCBI lineage: Eukaryota > Metazoa > Chordata > Lepidosauria > Squamata > Viperidae > Azemiops > Azemiops feae. The sequence goes on along the minus strand of JALGBA010000087.1, from coordinate 22,191 downwards.
GGGTCTGAAGTCGCCCTGGAGAGGCGGCGAAGGAAGAGGGGCACCCCGCTGATTACAGAACGGCGGCGATCATTCTGTTTTGATCTGGGGGAAGCCCTCTGACTTACAAGATTTGGATACAACAATAAATATGGAAAAGATACCTTATGCATTAGAACGTTAAAATAAATCTAAGAAAAAAGTAGATTTAACAAAATGGACACCGCTAGGAGAATCACTGTTTGGGAGACAAAAAGCATACATCTTACATACTATGTGTCCTTTACTTCTAACAACTTCAAAAATACAAGAACTGTTTGACAAGTTGAAAATATTAATTTGGAAAACTATTTGGCAAAGAAAGAAGGCCAGAGACAGGCTTAACAGACTTGATCTGCCCTACCAGATGGAATATTATATGAGCAAACACTTGTTTGAATATGGCTAAATAAACAAATAACTTTGGCTATAAAGGGGCTTTAGAATGTGGGATAAGAGATGTAAGTAATATAGTATTTTTGATAAATGTAAAAACACTGGGATGATGTAAGTGAAGGAAAAGTTTGAATTTTAAAGATAAATTAAGTTTGAAAAGATTTAGGATTAAAGAATGATTGAAATATTGAGGGGGAATTGGGCTTAATAAGAACCTTGAAAAAGGATATATAGTGATTTAACAAATCAACTTTTACAAATAGAAGTGAAATATAAATTGGTTAGAAAAGATGTTATAGGTAGATGTTATGATAGATAAGTAGTATAGTATGTCTATAATATATGAAATATGAAAATAATGGGATGATAGATTTAAATGGAAAATTTGGATATTTAGATGTTAATTACCGAGAAAATTATGATTGATAAGAATTGTTTGAATATTAAGGGGAAATTGAGCTTAAACAAGATTTATGAAAATAAGATACATGGTGAATCAATAAGATGACTTTTACAAAAATAAGTTGATAAGAAAAAAATGCTATATATGGACGCTATTATTGTTGATATAAAATATAGAACAAAATGTTTATTTTAACCATATATGGAAAATATCAAATATCAAAAATTATATTTGTTTAATGTTGAAGAAGGAGAATACTACTGGGAGAAGAGAAGATTAAGGAAATATATTATTAATTGATATACTAATTATGGAAATATAAAAATTAATTAGTATTGATTGTTAATTATTATTAATTGTATATTTTTCTAATAAAATTTATGAACCAAGATAACACGCTGTACACCAGGCACTAAGGTTGTTATTGTAAAAAATCAATAAAACTTTTACAAAAAAAAGAAAAGAAAAAGATATTAACTGTCAAGGAAATCGAAAAGAACATTTTTGAACACTGCAGCTGGAAGAGAAATACTGCAGAATACTGCAGCTGTTCTAGAGAAAAGGCAGAGAGCCACTGTAAGGACTTCTTCCAAAGTAAAGGCATGGGAAATGACCAAAAACAATTTTTTTTGCACTGTGAAATAATATTGCTCAGATCATATATACTTGCTTTCGGGTTGTCTTTAAGAGGGCTGGAAAGGGAGAAAAATGGGAGTGGCTTTTCAAGTTAATATATCCAATTGGAAATGGTATAATTCTATGGTTATACATCAGTAAGCTAATATGTCAAGTACTTCATATTGCTATTTTGAAAGTGTTCTGCACATTTACATATTGAGTTAAAACTATATTTTTTAAGCAGTAAAAGCCCAATTTTGCAGCGTGATTTTTAATTGTTAATTTTCTAATTTCTTCTTTGAATAATACAACACAGATGTGGCTGCTACAAAGGTAAATGAAAACTGGATAAATTAAATAAATTTTCAGTTAGTGACTTGATGTCAGCATTGAGAGTTGCAATTGAGCAATAATTCTTTCACTGCTTCAGTTTCTAATACACCAGTTTTTCTACTTCCAACTAAAAAAGTCATATTTTCTTAAGTTCTCATCCACTGGGACATCTAGACCCATCTCAAAGTTATAACTGTTTGATAGGTATCATCTATTCTATAGATGATGGTGAAAGAAAAGCATCTGCTTTAGAAGCTCACTCTAAGCCTTTCTTAATTCAATTTTTAACAAGCTTTTTTGCTTTTTATTTCATCCCATTTTGTTATATTTTACTTTCATATTTCACTTTCCTATTGGAGACCTGCAATTTTATTATTTTTACTAAAGACTGGTATTTTTTGTCATCTCTGCCATGGCGAAAAGGAAGAAGAGGCAGAGTCCACATTCTGCCTAGGCTTCACTTAAACCTACCAAACAGCTCAACATTGTTGGATTCCTAAAAAACAAACAGCCACTTGTGTTAAGTAACCAAACCTCTCCCACATTTCTTGTTAGCTTCTCAAATAGATGCAACCCCTGGAATGGGATTTACAAGCAGAAATAGAGAATTCCCAATTCTTAGATTTTTCTATCCCAGAAGAAGCTTCCTCCTCTCAAATTGCAGCCATTTGTCCCAGGCTTATACAACAAGGTGATGAGGACTAAAAAAACAAAAATGTTAATGATTTTATAACTAGACAATGTCTATTGATAGCACAAATGGTATTGTCAAGTTTCAAACGCTTGACTACTGTTAACAACAAAGTGAACTCTAAAAGAGTCTTTCATTATGACTAAATACAGACATCCAAACCTTGCTACTGAGCTAGCTAAAATAAATTCATGCAGAGGCAACTGTAAGCAATGATGGTGAAAAGATAGATTCTAATTTGGAACCTAAAAGGAACAAGGCTAAGAGATCAAAATAACCTAGAGAGGAGTGTGCAAAGCAAGTCTCTCCCTAGGATGTACTAGATCAAAGGCTTGCAAATCATAATAGTTACTTAAATCAAATCACTCTACAAATCCAAAACAATAAATAGAGGAAAATGGGAATCCAGAAATGCAGCCATATTCTCTCTCAGGCAGCTTTTACACCAGGAAAGGTAATTGGTTGATTTGAAAAAGATTGAATGATTCCCATCCAGGAGAGACTTTAAACATATCCTTCTTTCTTTCAAACATTCTATTATTGCTGGCAGGCTGTTCAAAATGAATCCTTTGTCTCGCAAGCTTCCCATTACTCTGTGTTTCATACAGAGGGAGTCAGTTCATTAATGACTCAACTTGGGAAAAAAAAGTGCTTCTACCTTAAAGTTAATAATATAGATAATAATAAACAATAAAATAAAAACTTAATTAAAAAGTAACTTTAAGAATGTTCTACCTCTACTGTCCTTGGGAAGTGTCAGCCTGAATAAAACCTCCCACATGTCAATCTGAAGAAGTGTTGGAGATAAACTTGATTAACTCATTCAGTACCCTGTCAGATGGATATTATAAAAAGGCAAGCAACTTGAGGGATCCAGAGGTCCCTCAAGTTGCCTGCCTACAAAGCCGTCTAATAACTAAAGTTTTCATATACTGGTAGAAGAACCATTCAATGGACCTTGATAAGACTTCCCAAAATATTCCTAACAGAATAGATAAGTATGCCCCAATCCAACTCCTGGGCCAACTAACTTTCTAAAGTTATTTCAAAAGATGGGTTTTCTCCACAGCATCCCCTTTCAATGACCTCCGAGACAAGGGAATTTTTAAACAGTCCTAGTTATTAGTAATCCCTAAATTGGATTAGATCCCTAAACTGATTGGCTAAGAATAAAACTATTTTTCAACCTAAAAAGTATCTGGCACTGAATACAATATGAAATTGTGATAACAAAGATGCCCTGGATATACTATTATGGAATAATAGTAAAGCCTTTATCTGTACTGTTCATGTGCTTCTTTTGCAATGTTATATTGTGGAAACATAAAAATACTCTGGAAAAATACTGTGTTGTATTTTTAAAATCCAATATCATTCTAGGAACTTATATCTTGAAAGTTACTTTGAGCTAAGAAACAACAAATGAATTCAGACACATGGTAAATTAGAAATAAATTTTAAAAAGTCTTTTTTTCCGTTCTAATGAAAATCTTCTTTTTCAAAGGAATTATTTGTTCTACTTTGTATTATAGTGCTGGACCCAAGGGAGACAATATTTATGAATGGAGATCAACTATACTTGGACCTCCAGGTTCTGTGTATGAAGGAGGGGTTTTTTTCCTTGATATCACCTTCTCTCCAGACTATCCATTTAAACCACCAAAGGTAAGAGGGGAAAGTAAAATTAACATGGTTGTCTAATCTGGTCACATCTAATTCCATAGAAATCATTGGATTTAAGTTGCTTAAATAACTTGCTTCATAAATTTCGATTAAACTAAAGCATTAGTAATTTAGCATGGTTAGCATGGTCTCATGCTTTTAATCAATACTTCTGACTGAAGTTACAAACTATACTAATGTAGTTTAGGGGAAATAACTAACCTCAAGTTTTTTTAAAGAAACTAGACGATTCTCTCATTACAATTTCTAAAAACAAAAACATCTCTCACAATTTTGAGTCAGCAAGTATTATGATAAACATGATGTTAATTTAAAAATTTGAATATCATTATTTAGGAATAAATAAAATTGCTCCATGCTTCCTTTTTTGGCATTTTATAAACCATAATGGAAGTTTTATACTTGATTTTTTGTCTCAAATAAGGAACCATTTATCACACATAATATCTCCAAATTTTAGTTACTATTACAATCATTGATGGACTGCAATAGATACTAATTCCTTTCTGATTTTATATAATTATGCTTAACTTCATCATCCGTACCCCACATGGATTTGTTAGTTATTTGATGGAAGTATAGTTTGTATTTATTTAGGTGCATTGACTTACTGCCCTTCTCTCTCTTTCTCTCTCTCTCTCTCTCTCCCTCTGTGTGTGTGCGTGTGTGTGTGTTTGTGCATATGCGCAACTTCAGCAAACCTTTCAGTTCATTTTTTTCCACCCACATTGCTTTTTGTTCATTTTTTTCATATATTTTTGTTCATATATTTTCAATAATCAAAATTGGATAAATTTTGATTTTCCAAAGCTATCGCAGCCTACACACTGAAACTATGTAACATATAAAATATAACTCTTTTCCAGGTTACATTTCGGACAAGAATTTATCATTGTAATATTAACAGCCAAGGAGTGATTTGCTTGGACATTTTAAAAGATAACTGGAGCCCAGCATTAACAATATCCAAAGTCCTTCTTTCCATCTGTTCACTTCTTACAGATTGCAATCCTGGTAAGACAAAAAGAATTTATAAAATATGTTGTAATTTAGCTTTATGCTGGCTGTAGGATTATTTTTGTTTCTATCTTTAAAAAGTGAAAGTAAACATCTCTCTACCCTAATTGACCAAGAAATGCCATATTAAAATAACTCATGCTATTTAGTTATATGAGTTAACAGAATGTTGTATTCCACTATTTAATATCCAAGAATATATTTTCATAAGTTGCTAGTAGAAATAGCTAATCAAAAATAAATGCCTAAGGTATTTGAGAAGTAGTTACTGTGGCATCAAAGGTGGAGAGGATATGGCATTGCAATGAAAGTTCTATTTTGTATATAGATATACATACAAAATAGACAGGTTTGCATCATGACACTGTATTTGCCATCTTGCCTGGTCTGAGTACATATCTGACTACTACACAAAGATTAGATTATAACCTGATTAAGATAACTGCGGCCGAGTTTGGTAGTAGCGGACTACCAACAGCAGTCTGACCTATGGTGGTCAGATCTATGAGAGCCAAGACCAAGATGACTAGGCTGACGTCAGAGAAAGTCAGAACAGATGGTTGGCAATCAGGGACTCTGTGACAGCAGTGGCAGAGACAAAGGTCTGGCAGACCAGGAATATGCAGAATTTGGTGGCTTCCAGGAGAGACTCTTCTAAAATTCCCCCAGGTAAAGAGAAGACCTTGGGTGCATTGTGGCCACCCAAAGGCAGTGGACAAGATGATGGCTATGCCAGACAAAAGAGTAAGGGCCCTGAAGTGGTTGAAAGGGGGTTCTTATGGTAAAAGCCCAGGAATGGCTAGTTTGTCTGTGGTTGATGTTAGGGGCCCTTCATGCAAAATAAGAATCAGGTAGACCATTGGGAGAGTTTGCCATCCTTCCAGCTGACCAGTAAGAGGGACTAGCTTAAAAGGAAGGATGCTGTGTGTGGGATGTGGAGAAGTGAAACTCAAGCTCAAGAACCTGAGTTATAGTGCCGTGCGGCCTCCCTTCCTCATCTATCTCCTGAGGGATGTCTGAGAGAGTGATTGTGAGTGGCATAAGGGTATGGCAAAGACCATGGCTTGAAAGGAGTGGGGTAAAGGTGGGAATGGGAAGATCATCTTGGGAGCTCTTGGGCAGGACAATACATAAAGATGGCAATAGGCATGGGTTGTTAAGGGAGACAGAGGACAGGCCAATGCTTAGAACCAGTGGCATGTTCCAGCCCCCTGACCTCACTTCCAGCCTCTGAATAGCATACCCTTGAAAGTCCTGTGGTCCAAGTGTGATGGGTTGATGAGATTGACCAAAGTCAGTTTGGTAGATAACCTATGTAGGGTCCCTTCTCAGAGATGTTCCTGATTGGTTTAGGTTTGACATCAGCCAAGACCCCAGTGCAGGGAGGTGGGTGACAGTAGTCATTGAGTATCTCTTTTGGCCTTCGGGACTTTGTTCCCCAAATCCCCAACTGCAAGACCCTTCTGAACTTGAGCTCATGCCATCAGTTGGGAATGTTCCTACTGTAGCAGGCTCCTTGCTGTGTAGCAACCTCCTTACTTGAGTTGTTGGAGGCCATTTCAGGGCTGATAGTGGAGTTCCCTACTTTTAAAGTCCTGGGAGACTTTAATCTGCCATTCCTGGGTTTGGCCTCAAAGTGACTCAAGAGTTTTGTGCTGTCCCACTCATGTGCACACGCAGACACACACATACACACACACACAGACACCACAGGTGTATGGAGTCTTTATTAAGGCTTCCAAGAGCCTGAATTGGTGTTCCCCAGCAATTCCCTGTGCCGGCACCAACTCAACCCCAATGAATTCCACAGGCTACTCAAATGAAGCCAACACTAGTCCTCAAAGCAAAGGCAAGTCCAGTCCACTAGGCCAAAGCAAGTTCCCAAGACAAAGGCAAATTCACAGGCAAAGGCAACAGCTGAAGAGACACAATCCGAAGTTCAAGGCAAGAACACACAGCAAGGAAACGAACACGTTATTCCCAGCATCGTCTCCCATCTGTCTGCTGTGCTAAATAGCCAGCTTCTGGTGCAGCCCATCAAGAGGGGCAATTCTGCCTCCTCGCAAGTCATCTGGCTGACCTTCACTGCTCCTATCTTTTCTCTGCCCTACGTGTTCTTGGATCAGGTGCAGAAGCAGTTCCTCTTCCTCATCGCTGACTGGCTGCGGCTGCATGCTTTTCCAACCTGAAGCCTCAGGGCTGTCCTGCTGCAGCTGTGCTTCAAGTCAAATCACTCTCAGACAGCTACTTGGAGCCATTGATCAACTCCCCTCCTGAGGTGCCTGGAACTGATTCATCCTCCTCCAAGCTAACATCTGGAGAGGTATCTGGGGAAGTATCTGGGGGAGTCATCACAAATTCATGGCTCCCATAGCAGCCTTGAGCCTATCCCAGATCATCTTGTGTCCAGCTCAGGACAGTGATCGCATGCCATTTATGATCTTGTTAGATCAATGGCAATATGACCTGGTGACGGATATCCTGGGGGCTTTGTTGCAGAGTCCTGCCAAAGTTCTGTTAAGATCCTGGAATAAAATGGTAGCTTGGGATAGAATCATGCCTATGCAGCTTCTCTTGACCCATTGCTCTGGTTCTCCCTGTGGTTCACAGAGGAGCTGCAGGTTCTGAAAAGGGATAGAGATAGAGATGCCTAAATCAATGCTGGAGGAAAACAGGGATAGCTCTGACCAGACACAATTTAAAGCTGCTATTAAGGCCTACCTCGTGGTGGTAAGAATGGTGAAACACCATTATTTGGCCACTCTTATTGTTTCTGCAGAGTGTTAGCTGGAGGCCCTGTTCAGGATTACCTGGTCCCTCCCACCCTCCTCAGGTGACTATTTTCAGGGCTGCATGGACTAGGAATTTGTTCAATACTTGATGGACAAAGTTGCTTGGATTCATTCCCAGTTGGTGCAGATCTATGTGAGATGCCTGGGGAAAGGTCTTTTCTGGTTATATGGGAACAATTCAATCCTGTTGGACCTGATGAAATGGACAAGGTCCTCAATGCAATCAGTGCAACCATCTGTCAATTAAATACCTCTCCTGACTGATAAAAGCCTCCAGGATCCTGACTACCAAGTGGGTTCAGGCAGTGATAAACTCTTTACTGCAGGAAGATGTTCCCAGGCCTTTAAAGGAGGGCCTGGTTTGCTTCTTCCTCAAAAAACACGCTTGACCCTATCTGACAATTTTCATCCAGTTTCCCACCTTCCCTTTTTTTGGGAATCCAGCAGAGAAGTCATGTTACGAGTTCTGTCATCTAGTCAGCCACGTTTGGCAGGCTGTTGGTAGTGAGCCTTTTCTGCTATGGTGCCGGCACTGTGAAATCTTTCCCCCTAAGGTGAGCTTGGCTTTATCACTGCTCATCTTTCAGAGGTTATGTCCCTAGGGACAGGTGAATAGCAAAGTGGCTCTGCTATTTTTAATGTTTCCCTTTATTATTCTTGTTTTAGTTAGTTGTTTTAGTATTTTTAATTTATTTATTAACTGTTTTAGCTCTAATGTATACTGCTCAGGGCCACTGTTTGTGAGATGGTGGAGGTATATAAATTGGTTTAATTAGTTAATTAATAAATCTTAAACTGAATTTGAATCTAGAATCAGAATTAGCAATTCACTTGAAACATGGAAAGTAGTTGACTGTGTTATTTTCTTTGCAGCTGATCCCCTGGTTGGAAGTATTGCTACCCAATATATGACAAACAGAGTGGAGCATGACAGAATGGCCAGACAGTGGACCAAGAGATATGCAACATAGGAAACTGCTGAAGAACATGCTGGACCTGCACAAGCACATTCACTAAGTGCATCAGTAACCCTTCAATTTTATTAAATTTTGGAATATTTTGTGATAGGATCGATTATACTTCCCCTTTCTCTTTTATTACTTTATTTTATTTTTCTGCTGAACTTGAAAAGTATATCTTTTTAATACAAATTTGGAATTTGGGTTACAGTGCAAGGAATGTTGAATCTGTATTAATCTAGAAAGCGGTCCCCAATCTTTTCGGCTCGGAGAGGGGATAGTTTTGCACATGTGTGCACTCTTGCATAAATGCAGCTTCGCATGCTCATGCACTTGCCTGCCACTTACATGGCCTGATTCCCACCTGGCCACAGCCCAGCACCAGGCTAGGGGTCGGGGACCCCTGGAGTACAGCTTTGTCACAGAATTTTATATTAATGTACTTTTTCTTTTGTGTGTTTGACAAAAGCAAGCACACTCAGAACTATATTATTTCTACTTAAATGTAGTGTTTAGAAGATTTTTTTTTAATGGAAGTCTTTAAAGGTGGGTGCATGTTACTGGGAACAGGTTTTTTTTTATCAAAAGCATAAAATCAAGAATCACTGTGCTTTATTAAGGCTATGTTTTAAAACAAAGCTACTGAGTTGAACCACGGATATGTATGTTGATTTACGTATATAAAAAGTGCTTGTAAATGTCTTAGTGACCTGCCATGTTTGATTACATATTAGTTGATACACATTTGTATTATTAAACCACTCAAATAAAAACACTGTGACTAATAATATGCAGTTCTTGTAAGAAAATACTATTACTCCTTGTAGCATAAATTGGTCTTGGATTTAACTAAAGGATTTTTCATTTGTTCTTTCTTCTAAGCTACTCATTTTTGAAAAAGAAAACTCCAGTGTTGTCATTTGTAAACTCATAGTAGAAAATTCTATCTCATAAACAAATTCTTAAATGTGTACTTTAGGATTGCTGATCATCTTTTCTTACAGTGTTGCTTAAAAATCTGCAAATCCCTTGGAATTTAATATTTCTGCATAAATAGATTCTTCTTTCCTATAAAAGTCTAGATGAAAACTAGATAAACTAGAGTTCACCTATCAGTTGAACAAATGAGCCAAAAACATTATACTTGCTCATTTATTGAGGAAAATAATCCAAAACTACATATTTGTGTGTAGAAAATATATATGAACCTCTTGCATTATCAGTTCATTTGAAATGGAAATTAGAGTCAGATGTTTGTCAATAGGATGATAATCAGGCACGAATGCGGGACATTCTACTTTATTTAAAGAACAGAAATTTGAGTATTCACTGTCAAAGCCTAATCTTCACTGGGAGATGTAGGAGTATATGTGGCTCAAACAAAGGAGATTTGGGAGGATTAAAAATAATGGTGGATATTGTCCAGGTGGGAAAAGGTTAAAAAAAAAATTCCAAAGAATTTGAACTGTGCAGTCCCCTATCAGATAGATCATGTACAAATGGAAGTCATTCAACACCATTATTACCCTGCCCAGGAATGGTCAACCAACCAAGATTACAACAAGAGCAATACATGTAATGATCAGGGGATCTCAAAGAAACTCAGGAGAAGAAAATAAGAGGCTCTCTTGCATTGTCAAATGTCAATACCATCTGTAGAATACCAAAGTATAATATATTGTGTGATTTCAGGGTTGCAAGGAGAAAGATACTATCCTGCAAAAAAGAACACTGCTGTTTGTCTACAGTTTACAAAAAACCATGTGGATAAGCCAGAAGGCTATTAGACAAATATTCTGTGGATGATGAAACCAAAATAGAATATGAATGAAAAGCTTGTTTCATGAAAGCCAATCTGTAGGAGAAGAGGCAAAACCTGAGGTTGGGTGAAGAGAGGACAGTCTAGAATTGTTACATCTCCACAAAAGCTCCAAGTTCAGCCTCCCTTGAATTTCGTTAAGTCTTATTTAGCACCAATTTGTGCTGGTCATTTGACTAGACTTGACTAGATTCTTGTGTATAGCCTTCTATTCTTCGCACCCAATACAAACAGTTCATTCCTGCATAAGAGCTTTATGTCATATATGAAAAGAAGATGGTGGCTGTATCAAGGTTTGAGCCTGCTTTCTTAACTCTGGACCAGGATGGCTTGCCATCATTAATGGTTCTATGAATTCTTAATTGTACATAAATTGTACAGGAAGATGTCAGAGTTTTCATGCCAAATAAAGGAAAGTAACCAGAAAGATAAATGTACTCATGATTTTGTCCATACACCTGTGCATTCATTGAGCGATCAAGGAAAGAAATACACATCTCCAAGAATTCACCTAATCCAAGTAGATGAAATCGCACCTAAGTCATTCAATGACTTCAGTGCAGACTGTTATATCCTACAAGTCACATATATGCTAAATTGTAGGTTAATTCAATAAATAGTCATAAATCAACTATCCAAATAGTGGGGTATGATTATTATAATAAATGGTGATGAAATTCTTCAATTACACCCTCCACCCTACTTCCAGGATAGTAACTGTGCTGAATAGCATTCAAATAGAAGAATGATATAATGTTTAAATATTTAGCTTACATATAGTAAACTATATTTAGGTTTTCCCTTTACCTTATGTTTTTAAAGCAACACTTTCCTTTATATGACCAGGTTGTGCTATGCAATTGTATAAAATAAATACGACCTAAACCTTACCACCATGTATTGTATAAATATATATATGCTCAGAACTGACCATCAAGCTACTTTTAGATGTGCTGAACTAAAAGAAGATATTTTGCTCTTCCAAGACAGAGTATGTATTATGATCTGGAAAATATTTGTTCCAGTGCTAATATTCAAACTGACATTGTTTTCTGCAACTTGCCTCACGCAAGAACTGCAATTGTGTAAATACTTATTTGGTAGCATACTTCATTGAACTGAGGAATTTCAATTTTCCCCAAGTCAAAATGTATTACACAAACAGAATTTCATATTAAGTAAGATTTTAGAAATTGTAAGAAGCATATGTGTTTGCTTATTTAAAAAAAACATGTGATTGTTTAAATATATATTGTATGTTTAAATCCTTTCTATAAAACTTGATTTCAAAGAAATAAAATATTTTATTTGCAATTTTACATGCACTATGTTAGTGCTAAAATGCAAAGTATATTATTTAGGAGTATCTGTGCATATGAAATTTTGAATGATTTAATTTTTGTTTACTTCCTGATTTAAAATAGATCTGGAATCATTGTCATTTCACTATGGTAAATTATGCACTTTGGAATAGCATTAGGAAAGAATAATGCACTTTTAAATAATTCAGCTGGATTAGTTCTCAGTATTTATACTTGCTTTTCAAAAAGCTATTCTTTATTTCTTATGTATTATTATAAACACAAACAACATATTTACAAGTTAGGTTTTCACAATTCATCCCTGCACTTCCATTATTTGATGTGAAGATCAAAACGGATTATATCAGCATTTAAAATAGCATCAAGGCAATATGTTCAAGCTAGCACCAGGAGGCAGAGTTGTAAAAGAAACAATTATGGAAGCAATATGTTGCACCATTGCTATCTATTTCACCTTTGCAATAGCTGATCATAGTTCCTGTTGTCCCATTACTAGACTCTGGGAAATATGAGACTCGCAGTCGTGAAAACCATTGTAAGTGTAAGATTCGTATACCACTGAAATTCAGCCAGTCATTTCATACCAACAATTTTTATCCGAATCCAGGTAAACTTCTACAATGAACTGAGTCTTTTTATCAATTTTTCTGTGTCATTCCATCAGACTTAATATTTTAGGATTTTCAAACTTGATCTTCTAATTTCTAAGTGACATTCCAAGAGAGAAACAAGTCCATTTCTTTAAATCATACTGTGGTGGCTGTAGTCCCCACATATTATACCACGAGGCAAGTGGACTTCCTTGTTTTTTCTTGTCCAGTTGCCTCATGAAAAAGCATCTTTGGGATAACTATGACCTGGATGACTGAGAATCTCCATAGACATTCCCCACATATTAATTCTAGATATTTGTGAGCTGAAGTTTGAAGCTAAGCAAAAGCTGCATGGATTCACTGTTATTATGACTTAATGTAAGTAATGATTTACAAAAAGTGCAGGTAGTCTTTTTCTGCTGTTCCATTACATGAAATTTTATGGATCCATAGTTGCTAAAAGGGGCCAACTTCAGTATACACATTCAGTATACACATTAAGGATTTTTCAACATGTGTTTTCAACATATGCTTTTTCTACTTAAACATTCTCAAAATGGCAGACAGGCTTTTGTACATGGATAAAAAATGTTTTTTTAAAGGTCTCATTACCTTTGGTTTTGCTATCAATAGCCTGAAGAGGGAATTGGAGTTTCTTCATATAAGAAACACCACCTATATGCTGGTTAAATCAACTAACTTTACACAAGCAGAACCAATTTTATTATAATCTGTTGAAACCTATATGAGTCATTCAGCAGGAATGCATTCTAAACAATTACATTTATTAAATAAATGTAAAAAAATAACTACTTGATACATACTCATTTTAAAGTGATTACATACCATACTGCATTAAGCCAATATTTTTACCTTTCATTAATCTTTTCTATTCTATAGACTATAATTCTATAGTCCAGAACACTGTATTAACAATATTGAATAATATACTAAAGTAGTAACTCTTTAAAAGTTACTCATTTAAAGGTATTTATTATTTGTGTGGTTTGTAGACTGCTCCAATTGCTTGCATTGTATTTCAACTCTTGTAAAAGGTCTAGTCTGAGTTGAAGGACATCCTGCACTGACGCCTTCATGGCAAATTCCTTTCCTTTGATGTTGCTGCCAACTATTTGCAAACTTAAGAGGTGACAGGAAAGAGCATAGCCTGTAAACAAATGCAGTTCTACGATTTCTTTAACCATTCCCAAATTCATTATTTAAAAGAGAGAGAGATGAACGTTTTCAGAGAGCATTTCTACTTATGGGTTTTGGGGGGGTTTGTCACCTATTTAAATTATTATATTAAGGGAGAGTATGAAGTGATAGTGTTGGGGCCAATTCTCCCAAATAAATATGTATGTGAGAGAATTGCCTGAAAGAACATAATAATGGAATTCAACCCATGTCATTCTTTCAACCTGATGCCTTCAGTGGCTCTTTCTCACACAGCGTTTAAATTACCTTTGAGCCTATTGTGTGAATGTTGTTAATATAGAATAGAATAGGGAATAGGCTATTTTTAAATCAAAAGTAGATTTGATCTAAGAACATGAAGCCCACGTGTGCTTGTGAAAATATTTAAAATATAGTAAGATTGAGGGGGGAAATGCGGCAGTTTCTTAAGTGCTGCATGTTATTTCCACCTGTGAAAAATCTGCAGTAAGTTTTCAGCATTCACTGAACATTAAATTTCCTTTGTAAATATTTTTATGTTCTTTAATAGTTTAGGAACCCTCTCGTCTATCTCACGTTTGCAGAACCAACATAGAACAGAGTAATATATGCATTAACAAAGTGAGTTTAAATTGGATATTTCATTTAGATATTTAAACTAGTATCTGCCTCTCTATAGAAGCCTTATTTCAGTGTGTATAAAAATGTTTTTGCAATTTTGTCAAAGATGTATATTGTGGTATATAATCAAGGCTAATTAAATGACAAACATTCCACTCATAATTATGGACCTATACAAGTTATGCACATATATCCAAGATCAAACTATGTGTTATTTTTTCAAAAGTGGGCTTGAACTTGAAATCTTATTTTGAAGAAAAAATTATGGAGTTCCAATTAAAAACATTCTTTTTCTACAAACTAAAGTAGCTTTCCAAAAAACTAATTCATTCTCAGATTTAGTTTGTTGTTTTGTTTGTTTACATGGAAGTAATCCACTATTATCCTTGTTGGAAGGCTATAAGCTCTCAAAATCTTTCCCACCTCCACTCTTTACATGTTCTAAAAACTTTAGAACTGAATATCCCTTTCTGGTGATTGTGTCCCTTTAAGTAGGTCTATCAGCCACTAAAGCCTTCTCTTTTCCAATTCTAGCCTATCTTTCTTCTCTGCCTCCAAAGTTGCTCTTCTTCCTCTTTTAATTAATCAAAGCCTTTCTTCTTGCTGTTGCTTTAACATTTCTGTAATTATATTGGCCCAAGTTTCTGGACCTAGCACCATTTTTGACTGGTCTACCTACTGCTTTGGTTTAACCAAAGGCCTAGGGTGGATATCTGCCTCTGCCAAAGTAATAGTCCCCTTAATGGAAATCTGTCCCTTCTGCCTTTTCCATGTCTGTTTTTATGGAGTAGGTTCTGGTAAAAGAAGGGTGTTGTCCAATTCCTACAAAGTTTGAGCTCTGTGAGAGTCAAACCCCCTTTTGCAGCCCCAGTATATCCAAGTCAGTGAGCTCTAAAACGAAACAGCCAACATAACACAAGTCCCTAGGAAACATACACATAAGCATTCACCCACTGCTACTATACCTCCTACTACTGTTCCATGAACTACTATTCCCTGTGAGCTCGACTACTGTAGAAAAGTATATCTTTCTAGCTGCTTTAGGCTTCTTTATTGCCACACATGAACAAACCCACACCTCCTTCCCTCCTCCCTTGCACCAACATCACACCCAGCTGTCTTTCAGGCAGCTTTTATAGTCAACGGTTCTAAGATGGCTGGGGAGAAGGCTTAAAGAGACAGGACAACAGCAGCACAGATGCTGGCCATTTTATAGATAACCAGTCATCTTATATGGTTGTTCTTTACTTGACTAAACTGCAGAAAGATATCATCCAGGAAATAGACTCTAGATTGGAACACTTTGGAATAAATACAGTTTTGTAGGTATGGGAATAATGTAACTTAGTCTCTGAAGAAATCTGAAAAAGCCAGAGATAAACATTTGATTTTTTTTTTTCAGAAAAGCTTCATGATTGTAGCTATTTTTGCATGCAGCTTTTTTCATTAATTTTATGATATATGGCTTTGACAAAGATAAAATCTAGAAAAAAATTATCTCATAAATATGGATAAAGATCACAAGGTGTTTTATTATTTTATTTTTTTCTGTTCCACCTCTCAGGTATTAGAAATGGGAAGTTTATGTTATTTTTCAAGTTTCTTTATCTTATTTACAGTTGAGCTGCTATAATCTGAATAACAACTGGATAAAACAACTTTCAACTTCCAAAACCTTTATGAAAGGTTTTTCATGAAAGAAGCTGTATTTGCTTTGGTTTTTAAATAAAAGCTTTGAATTGCCACCAGCAAACTCTAATAAAAAGTACTACATTGTTTTATTACATAATCTTATTAGTGTATTTACTATACTTACATTACTATATTTACATTGATATTCTCTCTGACCATGTGAAACTATTATGTTTCCAATTGTGGTTTTTCAGACAATTAAATTCTGGTATGGCTTTACATATTGAACAGGAAGAAAATATTTCCAAATAGTTGCCTAGTCATAGATTTAGTTCTGAACTAGGCCTGAGTCTGCAGGTCAAAGAGCTGGCTAACTCCAGCTGAGTTACTAATAAGGGACAATTCAAAGAAGGAATTAAGCCATAAAATTGTTCATCCTGCAGATGAAAGAGATAACTTTTGTAGGTGCATGTTCTTGTCATAGAAATTTCGTTGTAAGAAATCATGTAAACAGTTATTTCACTTTTATTTTCAGGAAATATGCTTAGACACAGTCTGGTTAAATCAGGTTTTAAAGGGCCAGACAAATTTACTCCGTTGTAAAAAAAAATCTCACTTATTAATGAATGCAATGCACAAAGATATCCCAGGCTAAGTTTTCTTTAGATGGCTGGCTTTGAAGATCAGTTCTGAATTATTTCTCTCTTGAAATAGATTTATTGTTGAAAATGTAATCCCACATGGATTATATTAAAAAGCAACAAATTATAGAAAATAATTTATATGTACTGTTATATATTCAGTTATAATCAAACTGTCTATTTTCTCTGGTTATTGAAAACATATTGGAAGATACCACTTTATGTAATAGTTATAGTAGTCTAGTGCTGCCAAGTATATTAGAGCTATTCAATAATTTTCAGCCAGGTGACTGAAGAAGGTATTAATAGAGTAAAGATTACATTACAAAAATCCTGCTTGCCTGCTATGACAGTATAAATTATTATTACCACTTTATAGTAATTTCACCTTATTATTTGAAATTTCTATAGCAATTCAGAAATTGCTTTTAAAAATATTGACTGGAGCCATTGTATATGGTAAACAATAAGCAAGTACTATGGAAATTATATTTATTAAAACAATAATAATCATTTTTACACTTATATAGTCACTATGTTATGCTAAATAGCACAGCAAATGATACAACAAACCTTATGTTTTAGTTTTCAGGAAGACAAAAAAATTATTCATTTACATATATATTTCTTAATTCTTTCTGTTTTAAATGTAAAGGGATAAAAGCCATTAATTGTAGAATCTAATTAGTTTTAATTTCCCTGCTACTTCTCTTCTTAATCTTATACAGGCTAATTTCTGATTTTAGTCTGGTGAAAATTTCAGTTTATCCACTGCAAGTATGAATCAATTGGTACAAGATTTATATTGAATTAAACTGAGTAAACCATGGTTAAGTTGGTCATGGTTTGCAAGTTGCCAATCCATTTTACAAAAAGGAAGAGGATTCCCATATGGAAAAAAAACTCTTAACAAGATCCATTTAATTTTGCTGTGCTGCTTAACAAAGTCACCCAAATTAGTCTGCACTGTCTCAGCTATTTGCCTTTGTGATCGTAATGCTCTATTATTCTAGTAACAATGTTGGTATTTTTCTGACTTCCTGCATACTGTAAGTATTTTAGGTCATTTAAATAGCCTCTTATAACATACTTTAGCCCTAAATAATTCTGTGAAGCAAAGATTGAAGAAGCCAGCTTAATTTTTCTATGTAAGTTCAATTTGATTCTCAATATTTAGACAGCACTTTTAATGTATTGGTCATAAGTGATTTACCAATAGAAAATGATGAGGTCCTTGGGTTAGTTCAATGTTCATGTCTATTTCTCGCAAGTGAAATGTTGAAGCAAGTATTGAGAAAAGACAAATATATATCCAGGAAGCCAAAAGCAGCATGTAACATAAGTGGGGTTCTAAAACTCAAGATTTGTAACCTACCAGCAAGGTCTAGAATGTTTCATAGGAATCTTACTGTTATTGGGTGCTCTTATCAGAAAGGATTTGGTCATGTTACAGAAATGTTCTGGAAATTCAAAAATGTTCATCTTCATTCTGAACCAAATATGAAACATTAATCGCAGTCAAACCTGACTTCAGACAAAGTCTTCTGGCAATAAATTGGAAGTAAGTATGTCAGATACAAACATGGTTCTATAGTGCATGGCCTTGTGTTTAATCCTTAAATCTTAAGATTTTAAAATATAATCAAGGTGATGGATTTTTTTTTTAAAAAGAAAAATCTTAGACAATTGCTTTTCATTTCGCTTCTGATCTTGCCTCACTTCAAACACAAGATTACTAAACATGATAGAATGATTGTTACTTCTCTATGATAACTAAAACTTCCCGCATACTCAAATAAACAATTGCTGCAATTCAACGCACAAGGTGATTTAAAAATAATAATAATGGGAGTTCAGCAATCAAAAAGCATTTAAGATTGCAAAATGCATGGATGGTGTAGCCTCTTGTCATTTTGTGTAAATGTCATTTCTATTTTCTGAATTTTTATTGCAATGTTTTGACCTTAAAGCATTATACAATAAAGCAGTACTGTATTTTAAATTTAAAACACCACAGGACTGGAATAATAGAATTAAATTAATGAGAAATTTGTTTTGCATAAAAACAGAACAATCATTTTGGCAATGTTAATCCTTGTCAACATCATGATTAAATCAGATTTCTTATACAGTTATCTCAATTATTTTACACTTCAGTGTAACAAGAAAACATTTAAAAATTCATGTTTGTTCTTTATTTCTCTTTGCACAAATCTGAATATCATTTCAGGAAGTTAACTTTTCATGAGCTATCTTCCCAGAGAAACATGCACACACATACACACACACTAATTCTCCTCATTCTCAGACTTTGTTGGGGGAAGCAGGTCTAAGTGCCACAAAAAGCAAGATATCTGAAGTCATTGGATCAACATATGCAAGTGTCTAGCAAAAGCCACAGTTATGCCTCATTTATCACGACATGATCATGCAAATCACATTATACATATCATATGTCCACATCATGATTATTTTTGCAATTATGCAAATAGCATAATTCATGCCATTTGTGCAATGAAAACAATGTATGCACCACCGTGGACAACCAGATAAACTTGCATTGTTGCATTCTGTTCAATATTTTCACTCTAAGTTGCATTGTGAATTTCTGTCTTAAAATTACTGGGTAACAAAGTATATTTCTGAGATGATGAAAAATAAAGCATACATCACAGGGATTGCATCACAAACATGCAATCCCTGACAATTGCAAAACCTACTAATCTCAAATCGCAAAAGACTTCTTGCCAGTCAGTCCTAACAATAGGCTAATCACTAGTGGCATCACTTCTGCATCCAGTTTTGAATTTAGTCTATCATGTGCACACAGTTTAAACTGTATTCATTTAATTAAAATTAAATTTTAATTAATTAAAATGGATAGCACTGTTATCTGTCAAATACTTGGCTAGTATTGACCGAGAGTCATAAGTCAGGCTTCCAGAACTATTTAAAAAAAAGGGGGGAAGGTGTTATAAATAAACTGTTTAGAATGGTACATGTGTTCATCCCCAAGACTTTATATTCCTGACAGTAGAGATACAGTTATTGGTACCTCAACAGACTGGTTAATTTACCTCTGTTGTTGAAAGAAAATTCAATTTCAGCAGACTTGCAAGGGTAAATGAAAAATAAAATAAGAATGGATAGGATTCAGATTTTGTTATATCTAAAATAGACTCATTGAATTCAGTTGGAGTTAAGTTATTTGTGTCTCTACCTCCCACTGAAGTGCAAGGAACTAAAATTAAGTATTTGGGGAAATAATTTGTTCCAAAAATAATTGGAAAAAAGTTTGGGTTTGTTCTCCCTGATTAATATTCTACTATGTGAAAACTGAATAAAATGATTTATATGATTAAGGTTCATCTCTTTTTCCTTTTAATTGGTTGTGGCTATACAAAAATAAGACTAGATGGCAGCAAAGAGAGTACTTTTTCTGCTCAAAATCTTGTCCCTCAAGAAAAAAATACTTTTTTAAAGTGGTTTTTTTGAATGGGAGACAGCAATCTACAGATAAATGCTGCTCCCTTCTTTTCAATTACCCACAATGTATTTTAGTTGGTTTCAACACATTTTCACATTCAACAATTCTGCATTTCCAAACATTCTGGCATTTAATGTTATCTTGCTGCCAATCTTCTGATACAAATATCCAATAAAGGTGTGGGGGGAGAGAAACAACTGGGTTCACACATGATGTGTGGTCCAAGTTCTTTTTCTACTCTGATATGAATCAGTTTGTGCTTAGTGTGATGGGCAAACCCAATTGTGGTTTACAAATTATGATTTACAGCTAGGCATTTATTTGACTCACATCATGCATAAAGCCATGATTTGCTTATTCATAGTTGATTGATCAATCTATATACAATGGATGTGGACATCAAAACTAAATAAAACCTAGTTTATAAATCAAAGTGACTTGATTTACACAAGCACACTAAGGCAAAATCAGTTGAGAGGGCACTGGTGCAGTCATGAGGCTGAGACTTGCTACACTGTTCAAATCAGTAATGAGGGTTGTGTTTCATTTGCTCTGGACAGTGCAGCAGTGTTGACAGCTGGGGATGTCCACCCTTGGTTTGCCAGAGGGTTTGGCCTTCCCAATGGGACAGTGTAGGAACAGGAATGGAGGCTAGTCATGCAAGAGAAATAATCTGCTTTCTGTAGCTATTGAATAACTCATCATGTTGCACAGCAACTATTTGGGCCAACTTCTTTCTACTGCTCGGTAGCCATTAAACTTGGAGGACTGGAGTCAGTGTTGTTTATTATTACTGGTTCTATTTCTGAAGATATTGCATTGTTACTTCTGCAGGACAGAGGAGAAATTGGGCCACACTCAAAATAAGGAATTTGGTCTGGGTGAAAGTGTTGGGGAGGGGAGAACACAGACTGCTTGCTCATCTTTTGGTGTGAGAAATGGGCAAGCATGCTTTCACTATGCTCTATCTAATAAGATGATGAGCATGTTTTTTTCTTGCTGGTCACCAGAATGAGAGCAGGGAAGAGAGATAGTAAGAAGGCCTGTTTATTGGACTTAGGAACCAGATTGCTGTGCAGAAACACTCCGAAGATCTGCACTGACTGACTACTTGGCTGAGTGGGTTGTGGGTTGGTATGATGAGTCCCAGAGATTCAAAGGAAGAAAGACAAGAGATGTGGTGCTCTGAGATTGGGAGAAAGCAGGCAATAACATCATGGTGATGGACATGCTATAATGAGAAGCGGGGGGGGGGGGGGCATTCTCTGGGTAAAAGTCACAAAAGTCCCAGTGCTACTTTCCAGCTTCTGTGCTTGCCCTTTCTGCCTGGTATCCAGCTGTTACTTCTTAATAGTAGAAAGTTGGTCTGTAATAAAGCTTGAATGATCCACAATTTAATCTTGTATTAGAGGCCCAACCTGTTTATTTATGTCCTACAATTTATGTCCTACAAAAATCTGATTGGCGGGGGGGATCCCCTCTGTGGTGTGCCTAGTTAGGTTTCTTGCATGGTACCAGCTGTGATTCCAGGATAAGAGTGCTTGAATACTGCCTTCAAGAGATTCTGGGTGGCTGCCAGGGGTACTGTTCTGCAGATAACTAGATGTAGAATTTTGTAAAGTTGGGTTTGAAAGAACAGAAGGGTTTGCTGATCTACCAGCCTTCTTGCTGCCTGAGCAACTTGGCACTGGAGTTAGGTTAATGGTAGAGTTCCCTAAACTTTTGTAGTACTAAGAGACATGTATCTGCCTTCTATACCAGGGGCAGAAGTGGCCACTATGGCAACCATTGATCTATTTTAAGGTATTGATGGCCCAACCTTGCACAAGTTGCACAAGTCAAACATTAAATCTGGTTTTTATTTTGGGGCTATGGCAATTTGATTTGGAATTTGGGGAGATTACTGTCAATGCCTTGTCAAAACTAATCATTCTGATAGCCTGGGTGAAGAAAGGAAAGGAAAGGAAAGGAAAGGAAAGGAAAGGAAAGG